>JAGFNQ010003969.1:0-59650 GCA_024364735.1 Boesenbergia rotunda | reverse complement strand
CGCTGATGAGACCTTGGTTCCTTTGCTTGTGCAATAGCTCCATTGTTGTCGCAGTATACCGGCACTGCTTCATCAATGGTTGGAACCACGCCAAGTTCGGAGACAAACTTCTTGATCCAGACTGCTTCCTTTGCTGCTTCCGAAGCTGCGATATATTCCGCTTCCGTGGTAGAATCCGCTACAGTGTCTTGTTTGGAACTCTTCCAACTTACTGCGCCTCCATTCAAAGTAAATACGTATCCAGACTGCGATTTGGAGTCATCCTTATCTGTCTGGAAACTGGCATCTGTATACCCACGTATTATCAAATCTCCTTCTCCATATATTAGAAATACATCCTTAGTTCTTCTTAAGTACTTAAGGATTGTCTTAACAGCCGCCCAATGATCCATTCCTGGATCAGATTGGTATCTGCTCGTGACGCTCAGAGCATACGATACATCGGGCCTAGTACATAACATAGCATACATGATAGATCCTATTGCGGATGCATAGGGAATCTTATTCATGCTAATCCTCTCGTCTTCTGTGCGCGGACACATAGACTTCGAAAGGTTGATCCCATGCCTGATGGGAAGGTAACCTTTCTTGGATTCCGACATGCTAAACCTTTTTAGCACTCGGTCTATATATGTAGACTGCGAAAGACCAAGCAACCGTTTTGATCTATCTCTATAGATTCTAATCCCAAGGATATAGGTTGCTTCTCCCAGGTCTTTCATGGAGAAAGTTTTGGACAACCAAATCTTAACTGTCTGTAAAACTGATATATCGTTTCCTATAAGTAAGATGTCATCGACATATAATACTAGGAATACGACTGCACTCCCACTAACCTTCTTGTACACACAAGGTTCGTCAGGATTTTGTGAGAAATCAAACTCTTTGATTGTCTCATCAAAACGGATGTTCCAGCTCCTAGATGCTTGCTTTAGTCCATATATGGATCGTCGAAGCTTGCATACCTTGGTTTTATCAACCGATGTGAAACCTTCAGGTTGTATCATGTATACATCCTCAAGTAGGTTTCCATTAAGGAAAGCTGTTTTCACATCCATTTGCCATATCTCATAATCATAATGAGCTGCTATGGCTAGGAGCATCCGAATGGATTTAAGCATAGCTACTGGCGAATAGGTTTCGTCATAATCAACTCCTTATTTTTGACGATATCCTTTTGCCACTAATCTAGTCTTAAAGGTAACAACATTACCTTCCATGTCGGTTTTCTTTTTGAAAACCCACTTGCACCCTATGGGCTTAATCCCTTCAGGTGGGTTAACCAAGTCCCATACTTGATTTTCATACATGGAATCCATTTCCGACTTCATGGCCTCAAGCCATTTGTCCCTTTCTGAATTCTTCAGAACATCTTCATAACTGATAGGTTCGTCATCGCCAATGAGCAACACGTCGTTCGATTCACTTACGAGAAATCAGTATCTCTCTGGAATGTTGCGTGTCCTATCAGATTTACGAAGAGGTGGTGTAGTTTTAGGTTCAACTGATAGCTCATCACTATGAATTATCGGTTGTGGGCCTAGACTAGGTGTCTCTGTGATGTCTATTGAAGTTTCTTGAACTTCATCAAGTTCAATCCCACTCCCACTGTTTTCTTGCAAAAGAAACTCTTTCTCTAGAAATACAGCATGCCTTGAAACAAACACCTTTTGTTCCAAGGGATGATAGAATTGGTAACCCTTCGTTTCCTTAGGGTATCCAATAAATAGACATTTATCAGACTTAGCATCCAATTTGTCTGATACAACCTGCTTCACATAAGCAGGACAACCCCATATCTTAAGGTGAGTTAAGTGAGGTTTCTTACTATTCTAAATCTCATATGGAGTAGTAGAGACTACCTTGGTCGGGACTCTGTTTAGCAAGTAAACAGCTGTCTTAAGTGCATAGCCCCAAAAGGATTTTGGAAGAGTTGCATGATTCATCATAGACCTAACCATGTCCATCAAGGTTCGGTTGCGCCTCTCAGATACACCATTATGCTGTGGTGTATACGGCGGAGTCCATTGGGACAATATCCCATTGTCCCTTAGATAATCTTGAAACTCTTGACTTAAGTATTCACCACCTCGATCGGATCGAAGTATTTTAATACTTTTGCCAAGCTGTTTCTCTACTTCATTTCTGAACTCTTTGAATTTCTCAAAGGCTTCAGATTTGTGTTTCATCAAGAACACATACCCGAATCGTGAGTGATCATCGATGAAGGTGATGAAGTAGCTATAGCCTCCTTGTGAAAGAGTTGACATTGGTCCACATACATCGGTATGTATTAGACCAAGCAATTCTCCCACTGGATTACCTTTTCCGGGGAAGGGTAATTTGGTCATCTTGCCTTTTAAGCACGATTCGCATGTATCAAATGAACCGGGTTCAAATGATTCCAAAATTCCACATCGGTGTAATTCGGTCATGCGTTTCTTACTTATATGGCCAAGACGACAGTGCCACGTGTAGGAGTCTATTTGATTATCTATTCGAGCACGTTTGTTGCTTACTTCGATATTGAAAACGTCACTGGATAAATCTAACGTGTAGATGCCATTGCACAAAGTTCCATTCCCATAAAGAACGCCATTTAAAGTTATGTAACAACAATTGTTACTAAAGTTAAATGATAACCCTTTTCATTCAAACATGAAATAGATACAATGTTCTTTATTAACGAAGGAACGAAATAACAATTATCCAATTCTAAGACACGTCCAGTTGGGAGCTTTAGCAAATATGTTCCGATGGCAATAGCAGCAATCCTTGCTCCATTTCCAACCCGCAAATTCGCTTCTCCCTTGACGAGCCTTCTTCTATTCCTTAGCCCCTGTATGTCATTACATATATGTGAGCTACACCCAGTATCAAGTACCCAGGTATCTGAGGAAATAGAGTGACATTCAATAACGAAGATACCTGAAGAGGATGGGGCATCGGATGCCTTCTTCTTCACGGACTCAAGATAAATCTTGCAGTTTCTTCGCCAGTGACCTTCCTTGCCACAGTGATGGCAAGTTCTTTTTGGTTTCTTTTCAGTTTTCTTGGCCTTTTTCTTCTTCCCTTTGTTCTGTTCTTTGGCCTTCCTCTTAGAACCTTTCTTCGAGGAACCAACTAACAGTACCACTTTTTGATCTGGCTTTACAGAAGGCTCCACAGTCTTCAGCATGTTGATCAACTCAGGAATTGAAGTCTCCAGTTTGTTCATCCGATAGTTCATCACAAATTGTGAACAACTCTTGGACAAACAACTCAGAATTAAGTCAATACTTAGTTCATGATCCATTGCAAAACCGAGTGCGCTCAGTCGCTCAATGTACCCCAACATCTTTAACACAAACTGCGAGGCAGAAGTGCCTTCCTGCATCTTAGTGGTGAAGAGGAGTCTGGAGACCTCGAACCTTTCGGATCTCGCCTGCTCTTCAAACAACTCATGAAGATGGAAGATGATGGTATTAGCATCCATATGCTCATGTTGCTTTTGCAACTCAGGTACCATAGAGGCTAGCATGATGCAACTCGCAAGTTCAGAATCGGTCACATGTTTCTGATAGGCCAACAATTGGTCTGGAGTTGCATTTTCTGGAGGATGGGTGGGAAGTTGTTCTTCAAGGACATAAGCAAGCTTCTCTGCCTTGAGGACTATCCTCAGGTTTCGAAGCCAGTCCATGTAGTTCGGCCCAGTCAGTTTATTTGTGTCCAAAATGGACACAACTCGCATGCTATCTTTCGCTCTATCTCCGCAACCTGCCAACTTAGGTCAGGAGCCCACTCATCATAATCTGCAGTAATATTTGGCGTCCCCTGGTCATGAACTGCGTGCGATAACTCCCCCACTCGGTTGCGATCCTTCCACCTCAGCCCCTCGGTCCCGAGAACAATGCCGGACTGAGCAAGCATACGACGGTCCAGGCGGCAGTCTTGTCGAAACATCAGTACAATTTGGCCCTGTGAAACGTCGATGCCAACCGACTCCAGCCAGGCAGTGATGATATAGCCGAATGGCATGTAGACTGACTGGGATAACGGCATACTGTGGACGAGGATAGAGAGATAGACTGACGCTACTGGATCAAAATCCAACTGCTGATGCATCCCGTAGAGCATCAAGCAGTGGAATGGTTGAATCTTATCAAGGTGCTTCGAAGTAGATGGAAGGAGACAGTTGGTGATGATTTTAAACAACACATAGTCAACAGGGGAAAGACGAAGAGCAGGAAAAGTGAGAAAGTCACGGGTGCGCTCACCAGAACCCTCCGGCCTGGGATGGCCTAGAAAGTACTCGTAGATGGAATCAGGAGTCACTCCGTTGAAGGGAACTGGAAGGGGATTAGGGGGAAAAGGGTAGAGAAAGAAATCATTGTTTGACCTGCGACAGCCAAGAAAATTAGTGAAAATAGATCGATTGAATTCAAGATCTATACCGGCCACACGGGTTCGCCATCCCGTGCTCCACCTAGTGCCCTCTCCACACATCATGTTGTTATAGAACTCAGAGACCAATTCAAGGTTAATTGGTCTCTCAAGATAAAGAATAGATTGGAAATTATAATGTGTGATAATGTGTCGGATGGTTGGGCAATGTTCGTAGATGAAGGAATGGTCTATAGTTCGACATGGCATCAACTTGAAATTGTGCCACTGGAATTTGAAGGCAAGACCAGCACTCTGAAACCGAGTAAGTTGAGGTGTTGGAGGCTTTTGAGAAGGTGTAGATGGTGAGGAAGTCTTCCCCCTTGAACTATCCTCTATAACCTCCTTTCCCTTAGAAGGCTTTCTAATGGAGTTGAATTGATCATAACACAGGATTCAAATAATTTGATAAGATTGATCATACAAAACAGGAATTGATCATATAAGATGATACCCAATCAAAAGATAGATAGATGCGATCATTGACATAAGGTGAGAAGGTAAGGTCACGGTGGGCAAAATATGATCATGGTACACCACCAAGAACAAGAACAAAAACTTGATTAGCTTCATAAACAAGCATTATAGACTGATATGAATGAAAAACCAAAGCAAAAGCTTACTTTGGTGCCATCGTTGTCATTTTTGGAAGTTGAGAGGAAGAAAACGTGCGCAGAAAAATACTCCCGGCGCAGAACTGGTCACAGGGTTGTTCCGCGAGGGAGATGTCACGGGACTCGGAAGATTTCTCAGAGCCACCAGAGCACACTCGCAAGAGGAAGAGGAAGGCACTGAGGAGGTTTCTCACCAAGCAAAGGATGCGCGAGTGGGAGGTTTTCAGCACTAGGGTTCGGCCGATAAGAGTTTTCGCGAAGTTAATCGGTTGGTGGATCGGTCCACCAACCAGAATTTAATGCATCTGAATGGATCACCGTTCGATCTGATCGCACCCAGACCGATCAGGATACATCCTGATCGGACTGGCATGGACCTGATCGGTCGGATGACCGATCAGACGCGATCCTGATTGGTCGGGTGACCGATCAGGATACGAACAGTATGTTCCGGAGAGAATCCTCTGAGCTCCCTGATCGGTCCATGGACCAATCCCCACAGGGTGCCAGATCGGTCCGGGGACGATCCAGGCTGGCTCAGAATCCTTGGTCAAAAGGTTCGGAAAGTCACTGCTACCTCTCTGATCGGTCTGTGGACCGATCACCAAAGAAATGAGCCAGATCGGTCTGAAGACCAATCAGCCATATTCCTGATCGGTCCGGTGACCGATCAGGGTTCCTGATACACCTTGATACGAACTGAAATGTTCAGTTTCAGAATTTCTAAATTTTTCAAACGATATTTGATGGACTTTATCGAACTTGGACAAGTCCTCATGACTAAAATTGATTCTTGAACAAGAATCAAAAGTCCTTATAGGTTCAACAAACACTTTGACCCATCTAAATGGAGTCAAACTCAATCAACAATCAATCAAGCAAATTCAACCAAGTTTTGATTCCAAATTCAAGTTTCCAATCAAGTTGCCTTGATTGGAATGTCCAAGTATGATCATGGAGCCATATACACATATGTTATGCAATGGTTTTCCCCACACTTGGTCACCACCGTGATTATTATCTCGTCAACTTAATTTCTCAAGTGATGTAATAACATTTTGAGAAATATAGTTGAACCTAACATCTCACCCCATATCTAGCAAACAAAAATGTTTTGTTAAACCTTATAGTTTGTGTGAGATGTTCCCAAAGTTACCCAATTGTTCCCAAAAATTTCGAAATAATCATGAAGGGTTTTGAGTACAATTCGAAAATCATGAAGCGCGACACATTCCCAATTCCCGTCTAAGAAAAATAAATTCATTTTCAGGAAGTGGTTCAGTGAAAATGTCAGTTAGGTTTGACTTTGACTCTACATGAGAGAGTATGATGTTCCCCCTAGCTACATGATCCCTAATGAAGTGGTGTCTTACTTCAATATGTTTTGTCCTAGAATGATGGACTGGATTCTTGGTTAGGTTAATTGTGCTAATGTTATCACATAACACTTGCACACCCTTGTAACTCAATCCATAGTCCTCTAAGGTATGAATCATCCACAACAATTGCGATATACTCTCTCCCATGGCGATATATTCTGCCTCGGTAGTGGAAAGAGCAACACAATGTTGCTTCCGACTCGACCAACTTACTAAGGACGACCCTAAGAATTGGCAGCCCCCACTAGTGCTCTTCCGGTCCAACTTACATCCAGCGTAGTCGGAATCCGTATAGCCCATCAAATCAAAAGACTCGGTACAGGGATACCAAAGACCTACACCAATTGTGCCCTTGAGATATCTCAAAATTCGCTTAACAGCGATTAGGTGAGATTCCTTGGCACAGACTTGATACCTAGCGCACATACCTACAGCAAATAGTATATTTGGTCGGCTGGCTGTGAGGTATAGCAAACTACCTATCATGCTTCGATATTGAGTTAGATCAACGGGTTTACCATTCTCATCATTGTCTAATCCTGTGTTTGTAGCCATGGGAGTGGTTACCTCTTTCGAATCACTCATATTGAATTTTCGAAGCATTTCATGTGTATACTTTGATTGGTGCACATGGATACCATCGCGAGTTTGCTTGATTTCAAGTCCAAGGAAGAAAGTCAACTCTCCCACTAGACTCATTTCAAACTCACTCTCCATGTGTCCAATGAACTCATTTAAATAGCCCTTGTTGTTTGAGCCATAAATTATGTCATCGACATATACTTGGGCTACAAATATATTGTCACCATCTCTTCGTAGAAATAGTGTAGGGTCTATTTGACCTCTAACGAAACCCTTTTCAATTAAGAATGTCGACAACCGCTCATACCAAGCCTGGGGTGCTTGTTTAAGGCCATAGAGTGCCTTTTTGAGCTTGAACACGTGGTTTGGATATTCGGTACTCTCAAACCCCGGAGGTTGTTCGACATAGACCTCTTCCCTAATCAAACCATTTAGAAAGGTTGATTTGACATCCATCTGAAATAATTTGAAGCCACGATGTGTTGCAAATGCAAGCATCAATCGGATGGACTCTAATCGTGCCACGGGAGCATAAGTCTCATCATAATCAAGGCCGTCAACTTGACTGTAGCCTTTAGCTACCAAGCGTGCCTTGTTTCTAATGATTTCTCCCTTGTGGTTCAATTTGTTCTTGAAGACCCATTTGGTTCCAATAATGGTGGTCCTCTTAGGTCTAGGGACTAAGTCCCAGACTTGACTCCTCTCAAAATGACCTAGTTCATCTTGTATCGCAATAATCCAATCGGGATCATTTAATGCTTCATCAATTTTTCTAGGTTCAATTTCGGAAATTAGAGCAACTTCATTAGCCTCATTCCGGAAGAATGATCTAGTCCTAACCCCTTGATGGATGTCTCCAACAATTTGGTCTTAGGGATGACTAGAGGTTAATCTAGTTTGCCTTGGTGTTGGTGGTGCTTCTTGAACAGGTTCACTAGACACAGGTTCAGCCTCAGGATCCGGCTGATCAATGGGTTGTCTAGGCTCACCGTCATCAGACTCATCACCATCAACAACTCTTGGAGTTTCTTTCAAACTTAGTCTCCTAAGTTCAAGTTGAGCTCCTTATACATTTTCTGATTGGTCAATAGATTTCGGAATTTCTTCGAAAACCACATCAGAAGACTCTTCAACTAATCTAATTTTCTTGTTGTAGACTCTGTAGGCTTTACTAATGATGGAGTACCCGACTAGTATCCCTTCATCAGCCTTTGCCGTGAACTTTCCAAGGTGATCCTTGGTGTTTAGGATGAACACCTTACAACCAAACACCCTAAGGTGTTTAACCGTAGGTGGTTTCTCAAACCAAAGTTCATGGGGAGTCTTTCCTAAAAACCTATGGATGAGAACTCGATTTTGCATATAGCAAACTGTTGGTGCAGAATACACCTAAGTCAAACCTGTGTTTTGATAATGGCAACATAGGTCAAAAGTTAGGTCATATTTGTTTTCTAACAAGTTAATCTAGTGTGCAGGAAAAGCCCTAGCGAAGGACTGCTAGGTACTGGCGAAGGAATGCTAGGGAAGTAAGCCCTAGCAAAGGACCGCTAGGCACTGGCGAAGGAAAGCCAGAGTCAAAAGCCCTAGCGAAGGACTGCTAGGCACCGGGCGAAGGACAGCTCGGCATCCAAGACCTGACAAAGGACCGTCAGGCAAAAGTCCAACCAAAGGAGCGGTTGGCATCAGGTAAATTCTCCCGAGAGGAGTAGGTGAGGACGCGTTCCCCGTTGAGGGAACAGTAGGCGTCGGTTCGACCTAGGGCTCCATTTTGGAGACCAAAGTCAGAACCAAGACAGCTAAAGCTGTATAAATTAATGCTTTATTTTGTTTTCGGACTAACCCTGGATGCAGGACCAAAGGAATGTGTTTCTGCAGCTCAGAGAGCCTCAAAGGAGTGAGGCAGCAGCTGAGTAGGGCGCCCTGAGTGTCTAGGGCGCCTCCAAGGTGTACAAGAAACAAGTAAAGCAAAAAGGAGTTCGGCTAACTACTGGCCGAGGCGCCCTCTGCATCTAGGGCGCCCTCAGCAGCCAGGGCGCCCTGAGTGTCCAGGGCGCCCTCAGGTGCCAAGGCGCTTCGCGCCTATGCCAGCGAGGCCAAACAATTCTATCCAGCCGAGAAGACCGCGTCAACCAGGGCGCCCTCAGCGACCAGGGCGCCCAGAGGTCAAACCTCATCCCTATTCAGGTGGGATAAAGCTTGACCGAGTGAAGTGCGGATCGGATGACACTTGGCAGGGCACCCCCGACGTCCAGGGTGCCCTAGGTGCTATAAATAGCACCCCTCGACCCCAAGCTTCGACACAACTTTGAATCCAACGCTTCCACGCTCTTTTGTGCTCACGCCTTGCTCCGGAAACTCTCCAACTCGAGCCGACGACGTCCCGCTGCTCCGAAGAAGTTGATCTACTCCGGACGTCGGTAAAGAAGAGCGTTCTTTATATTTACTTTACTTATCTTTGTAATTAAATTGTGTAAATCTTTTTGCGCCTATATAGAATTGCCCAAAGTAAACGGTCAACGACCGTGGGCCTTGGAGTAGGAGTCGACACAGGCTCCGAACCAAGTAAATCGACTGTGTCTCTGTCTTATCTTTTAAATTCCACTGCGTACCTACTCTTACTCAAATCCGAAAGTTTTCCGATATTCACCCCCCCCTCTATCGGTGTTCTCGATCCAACAAGTGGTATCAGAGCGGGGAAGTTCAAACCTGGTGCAACCACCAGTTTGAAATTTTTTTCGGATTTTATTTTTCCTTTTTTTTTTCTTCTTTTCTTTCTCTTACTAATTTTTCGTTAAACATTTCATTCGATTTTTTCTTGTTAAGCAAGGTTGGTGCAACACCCCTTGTTATTCATTTTATCCAGCACTGCTAATCCAAGACCTAGTCTTGGAAAATCCTTTAAGTTTTCTGTTTCAGACCAAATGGCCATGTAAGAGGGATTCAGCACCACAAGACCTCCACTCTTCAGTGGAGAAGACTTTTCCTACTGGAAAAGCCGCATGGAGGTCCACCTGAAAACTCAGGTGGACATGTGGATCATTATCCAGTCCGGTCTGGAGATCCCCCGAAATGCTGATGGACTCCCTCAGAACTACTCCGAATGGGATAACTCCCTAAAACGCAAGATAGAAGCCGACGCAAAAGCTACTCAGACTCTTCAATGCGGATTGACGAAAGAGGAGCTGAACCGCGTGGGCCCCTTCAACAGTGCAAAGGAGCTGTGGACAAAACTGATCGAGCTACACGAAGGGACTTCAGATACTCGGATCAGCAAGAGGGATCTGCTACTAAACAAACTCTACACCATCAAGATGGCTGACAACGAAACAGCAGCCCAACTCCACGCACGGATCCAAGAGGTAATGAACGGTCTTCACACAATAGGTCACAAGGTTGAAAACCGTGACCTAATAAGGTATGCCCTAAACGCTTTCCCTAGAAGTACCTTGTGGGCATCTATGGTAGATGCGTACAAGGTCTCTAGAGATCTTTCTAAAATAAAATTAGACGAATTATTTTCTAAACTAGAACTGCACGAACAAACTAACACTAATATGGTCGAGAAATGTATTGCTTTCGTTGCAGGTAAAACAGGAAGGACTACGAAGAAGAAGCCTGAACCCGAAACTGAGTCTAACTCTGACTCAGACTCAGAAGAAGAAGATGGAGATCAAACTAAGCTGGTCCGGCTCGCTCGAAGCTACTACAAGGAGCTAAAGAACCGAACCAACAAACGGAAAATCGGCCAAAGAAAGGACGAACCAACTGAACCCGCGAACAAGCCAAATGTGACCTGCTATGAATGCAAGAAAAAGGGCCACTACAAGTCAGAATGTCCAAATCTAAAGGAGTCCAAGAAAACAAGATGGAAGAAGGCGCTCCAAGCAACCTGGGACGAATCGTCCTCAGAAGAAGAAGAAGAGGTACCCCAGTCCAATCTCCTAGCTCTGACCGCCTCAGATAAAGTCGAGACAGAGTCAGAACAAGAGGACGGCGAGCTGACCTTCACAGAAGACGGAGAAATTAAGGTAACAGGTTTTAATAGATCGTAATTAAGTGATTTAATTTCTTTTCTTTCTCGAGATTTGGCTAAAGCCAAACTCCGAGTCGAATCCCTCCGACAGGAAGTAAAACTCCTGAAAGAGGGAGCTGAATCTAAACCCTTAACCGAGAAGGTTCAGGAAGGAACTCCAACTCAAGTTGAAAAACTTGAAAAGGAAAACTCCTCCCTGAAAACTCACATTAAGGATCTTAGATCAGCATTAGAACGGTTTACATCTGGTTCCAAGGGTCTTGACATGATCCTTGGAAAACAGAAATCAGTTCTAAATCGATCCGGATTGGGCTATAGAACCAAATCTCGGCAAAGATCTTACTTTGCTGTACTGAATCAGTCCAGAGGTAAAATTCAGGCATGGGTACCTAAACTATGCCTGAACAAACCGACTGGATCAAATCAGTATTGGATCCCCAAGGACAAGATTCACATCTTGCCTAACCATCACCGTGGCTTTAGTCCAGGGGGAGCCAAACTGAAAACAATATTCATTATTAGATAAATAATGTTAATTCTTGATTGCAATTGCTTGTTTGATTGTATATTTTAAATTCCTGCAATTTACCATGCTTAGATTTATAAATGGTTAGTTAAGGACTGAACAAACTTAACTGAAACTTGACAACATAGTATTGGGTGGAGGTGAGATGATAGTACGTTGGGGAAACCAATTCTAATAAGATCAAGTTCACTTGGTCTCTTTAGACTGGCGGAACTAGCCGAAGCTACCGATCCAAAACCCAAACTAGTTAGACCAGAAATTTTTCAAAGAATAATTTTGAAAATGAAACTTCATTAAAAGGCTTTGTCAAGGAAAGGGTGGATGATCCCATAAGGCTTCGGCCAAAGAAGGCCTAGTGCCTCGCCAAGACCTGGAAGCCAATTTTTGAAATTCAAATTCAAATTAATTTTTGTCAAATTCGAATCTAACACAAAATTTCATTTATTTGTAGATTTAAACTTCTGTCAAAATTAATTGGTTTCAAAATTAATTAAGTTTTTAAAATTTAATTGTTTTCAAAATTAATCAAACTTTTCAAAATAACTTTTTACCATCAAAACCTGTCTCACGAAAACCATAAGGTTAACGTGATTGAAAACCCTAGATTTGGGTGAGACAGACTAGGCAGTGAAACTCAATTTAAGCTATTCCTGATTCTAATTGGATCCAAATCAAGAAAATTCTTTATGCGTAGGAACATAAAGATTTGGACCAAAGGATGTTGGATAGCGGTTGCTCCAGACACATGACTGGAGATAAATTGAAGTTCACCAAGCTCAAACTCAAAAACCTAGGCTCAGTGGCATTTGGCAATAATGCTACACTCAAGGTAATTGGGTTAGGTAATATTGAGCTTAAATCTGATTTCATTATTAAGAAAGTTCTATTGGTTGAAAACTTTAATTATAACTTGCTTAGCATAAGTCAGTTATGTGATTCTGGTTATATAGTTACTTTCAACAATTCTAACTGCCTGATTAGAAATGAACAAGACTCAGAAATCATACTTAAGGGCACTAGGAAAAACAATGTATACACTATAAATCTTCCCCTTATACCCAAATGTATGTTAACACAATTAGAACAAACAAACCTCTGGCATAGGAGATTAGGTCATACCAATGTAAGAACTATATCAAAAATTACCCAACTGGGCTTAATCAAAGGTATCCCCAAAATCAAAAATAATGTAAACCTAATATGTGAATCATGTAATCAAGGCAAACAAACCAAATCCAATCACAAACTTATTCAGTCTGACTTAACTCAAACTACACTTGAGCTCCTGCACCTTGACCTATTTGATTCACATGGAGCCAAGTCACTAAGCGGGAACTGATACTGCTTAGTAATAGTTGATGATTACTCTAGGTTTACCTGGGTTAAGTTCCTAGAAACCAAAGATGAAACCCTAAACCTATTTGTTGAATTCTGTAAACTAATTGAAAATCAAAACGACACCAAAATAAAAAGACTTAGGAGTGATCACGGGGGAGAATTTGAGAATCAACGATTCGAAGAATTCTATAAAGTAAATGGGTATTTACATGAATTTTCATATCCTAGAACCCCCCAACAAAATGGGATAGTTGAGCGAAGGAATAGAACCTTACAAGAAGCCGCTAGGGCTATGCTCAACGAATTTAATCTGTAGGACCGGTGCCGTCGATAGAGGGGGGGGGTGAATATCGACCGTTCGAAATCTTTCGGAAATCTTTGTTCGTAAGACTATTCAGATCGTTAGTGCAGCGGAAAATAAAAACAAAAACAAACACAGGTACACAGCGGATATTACTTGGTTCCCGACCCCCCAGGGTCAGTACATCCAAGGCCTATGCACGGGTACGCCCGTCCACTATTGGTCTCCTTCCCGGACTTTCCGGAGGCGAAGAAACCCGACTTACAGTGTAAGATTTACAAGCAATAATATAGAAAAATTAAGTGCATAATTAAATGAAATCAAACCGAAACAAAAATCTGAAACTCGGCCGATCTGGACCTCCGATGTGCCGCGCACCTCCTCCTGGAGCCTCCCGGTCGTAGGGCCTTGTTTCTAGCGCGTTGTCGTCGGTCGGAATGATCAGAATCGCTCTGGAATGTTGTTTCTGAAGCAGAGGGGTCGAAGCCCCTTATATAGGCCTCCTGGGGGCGCCCCGGATGACTCGGTCAAACTTTATCCCTGCGTCTACCTCGCCGCAGCTGATAACAGCTTTGACCAGGGCGCCCCGGATCTTCCGGGCGCCCATCTTGAACCCAGTCAGCGCTTATCCACTGCTTCGTACTCGCAGCAACGAAACCATGTTGACCAGGGCGCCCTGGTGCATGAGGGCGCCCTGGTGCATGAGGGCGCCCTGGTGCATGAGGGCGCCCTGCTTAGGGCCTCCAACAAGCTTGCTTTTTCTTGGTTCTTGGTACCTGCAATATCCACAAACACTGTAACGCCCGCTTTTTTTTTTCCTAAAGCGGCGTTACGCTAACATACTTAAGGCATGTAACATCATACTGCAGCGGAATAACTTAAACATTACATATACATGCCCCTACTACCATCCCTAATATAATGACATGGAACTTCACATATGAACATCATGCTTCATCATCATATCATAACATGCTTAACATCATACCATAAGGTTCATATCATATCATACTGGACATCTTATCATAAAGTTCCATAAGTCACTATTCGAGCATATAGGTAGCAAAAATAAAGTTCTTAGCATAAACGGTTAACACATTCGATTTCATGGGCCAAGTCACCAACACACACATACATCAGGCCCTCCTGCTGCTTCCTCGTTATCCCCTTGCATGATCTGCGGTATAAGGAAAGAAGACTATAAGCACACAGGCTTAGTAAGACTCTTTCCTACTCATAAAAACCATTCATCGTTCATCATCTCATAATGAGCACATGAACTTTAACATACTGGGTGCTCTACTTAAAACATAACATCTTAAATCACTTTAGCATGACATGCACATAAACATGGTAAACATTCTAAGCATGGCATAATTCATGGCATACATCATAAACATAGTAGCATGACATCTTTCATGGCATAAATCATAAACATAGTAGCATGGCATCTTTCATGGCATAAATCATAAACATAGTAGCATGGCATCTTTCATGGCATAAATCATAAACATAGTAGCATGGCATCTTTCATGGCATAAATCATAAACATAGTAGCATGGCATCTTTCATGGCATAAATCATAAACATGGTAGCATGGCATAATACCTATCATAGCATATAAACATCTTCCTAACATAATCATGGCATAGATCATTCATTCTCATGCATAGTTCTTAACATGAAACGTAAGCATAAAATCTTATCGTCATAGCATAATGCATAACATGAATGGAGGCTTGAGTGGAATGGATATACATATATGGATGCTTAGTTTAAAATCATACTTTTCATGAGCATACTTTTCATAAACATACTTTTCCATAATAAATGCATGGGCAATGCATATATATCATAAGGATGCTTAATCTTTTAAAAACATACTTTTCATTTCTTAAACATAATCATCATAACATCATTTGGGGTCCCCGGCTTGTACCACATACATACATCATAGCGCGCATCCCTAGTAAATCCGAGGTAGCTAGCCCCGACCTACTAGGGTAAGGACAGCATAATCGGTAGTCCCCGAACCGAGGCGCTTCTTAAGGATCCCATCCCTGTTGCACAGCTACGGTAGTGCCAGAATCGTGGACAGCTGCGGTAGTCCATAACCGGGGCGTTCTTAAGGTGCCCATCCCTTGGACCCATACTTCGGTCCGGTACAAGCCTATACATAAAGTAAAATACTTTTCATGTTTCATCATTCATAAGCCATTCATGGCATACTTATCATAGCATAACTTGTTACGGCTCGGCCCGTCTACCGGCCCATTTACCGGTCCTCTCGACCGTCGTACCGTCGACCATCGACCGTGCCGTTTAGCATATTTATGCCTTAAAGGCATAAGCATCATTCTTTCATTCATCATACTTGCCATTCATCATTTTCATTCATAGACATGGTGTATGTACACATCATTCATAGAGCATGACATACATTCGTATACATGGCATATCATTCATAACATGACATATCATTCATAACCATGGCATATCATTCATAAACATGACATAACATTCGTAAACATGGCATATCATTCATAACATGGCATATCATTCATAACATGGCATATCATGCATAACCATGGCATATCATTCATAAACATGGAATATCATTCGTAAACATGGCATATCAGGCATAACCCTGGCATATCATTCATAAACATGGCATATCATTCGTAAACATGGCATATCATTCATAACATAGCATATCATTCATAAACATGGCATATCATTCATAACATAGCATATCATTCATAAACATAAATCACATCTTACCATAGGGCCTTTGGGACCCTTACTTGAAATAAATCTTAACTTTTATCCTATTAACCCTTATTGGCCGAAACTTGTGGAGTCCCAAGGCCATGTGAAAATTCACATAATCACCATCCTTGATCCTTATATCATGGCAATACATAAACATATGCTTGAAGTAAAAGACTCAACCCTAACCCTTGGGTCCTTGGGGTTGGCCGAACCATATGGGCCTCTAGGGTGCTCC
Organism: Boesenbergia rotunda; assembly: GCA_024364735.1. Classification (NCBI taxonomy): domain Eukaryota; kingdom Viridiplantae; phylum Streptophyta; class Magnoliopsida; order Zingiberales; family Zingiberaceae; genus Boesenbergia; species Boesenbergia rotunda. The sequence goes on along the minus strand of JAGFNQ010003969.1, from coordinate 43,448 downwards.
AAAAATTTCCAAAAATTATACTTAACCTCTATGCATCATAAGGGAACATCAAATAACATTATCATGATTTTTAACATATTTATAGACATTTAAATCATGGTGGCCGAAACCCCTAAACATAGGGACCTTGGTTTTGTCCCTTTCATGTTGGCCGAATCCCTAGAGTGTCCTAGGGTACTCCAAAAATTCCCAAAAATTATACTTAACTTCTAAAAATCATCAGGGAACATCAAATAACATTATCATGATTTTTACCATATTTATAGACATTTAAATCATGGTGGCCGAAACCCATAAACATAGGGACCTTGGTTTTGCCCCTTTCATGTTGGCCGAAACCCTAGAGTGTCCTAGGGTACTACAAAAATTCCCAAAAATTATACTTAACTTATAAACATCATAAGAGTACATCAAATAACATTATCATGATTTTTAACATATTTCTAGACATTTAAAACATAGTGGCCGAAACCCTTGAACTTAAGGTTCTGGGTTTTGCTTCTTTCATGTTGGCCGAGACCCTAGGGTGACCTAGGGTACTCCAAAAATTCCCAAAAATTATACTTAACTTCTAAACATCATAAGGGAACATCAAATAACATTATCATGATTTTTAACATATTTCTAGACATTTAAAACATAGTGGCCGAAACCCTTGAACTTAAGGTTCTGGGTTTTGCTTCTTTGATGTTGGCCGAGACCCTAGGGTGTCCTAGGGTACTCCAAAAATTCCCAAAAATTATACTTACCCTCTAAACATAATCAGAGGACATTGAATAGCATTATACAGATTTTTAGCATATTTATAGACCTAAAAATCAAGGTGGCCGAAACCCTTAAACATGAGGGTCTTGGTTTTCTTTCCTTCCAACCTCTAATTCGAAAACCAACCACTATATCATACTAAAAATCATAAAAATCAGAGGGAACTATTATACCACAGGTGAGGGAGTCTTACCTTAGATTTCTTGATTTTTCGAACCTTGAAAGAGGAGAAGGAAAAGGACTTGGTATCTCTTGACCACAACTAGTCCTTGTCACCTTGTAGGAACTTTAGATCTTGAGAGATGAGACCCCTTGTGGAGTTTTCTCCAAGGAACTCCTGCCTTTGGTGCTCGGCAAGATGAGGAATGAAGTGGAGAGGAAATGCAATTGATTGAGAGAATAAGTAACTCCCAAAACTCCTCTCATTATAACCCATCAAGAAGGCAAAGGAAGAGTCTCTCCATGACCCTTCACCTCCTTTTACCTCTTAATCATCCTCCACTTCAATTACTAATAAGAATTCCTTGCTAGGTGAGTTGGTTAAGGCTTACATGGTTGTACAATAGGTCCAAGGTTCAATCCTTGGCTCATGCACCTTTATTTTTATTTTATTTTCATTTCATTTATTTTATTATTTTTATTTCTTAAATTCTGAAAAATCCCCCCTAAAATCACCCATAATTATGCTAATATTCCTAAATAAAATTCTTTTATATTTATATTAATTTTTCCTAATTTATATAAATTTTTACCTAATTAATACCTATTTTTGGAGCCCATTTAAAGCTCATTAGTACTTAGTTTTCTCAATTTAAATGAGAAAACATGGATTTCTAGGCCCAATTTTACATAATTATTTCTGGGTCCCTCGGAAAATTATCTAGACATGCTCAATATTTTAAGAAAATATTAAGAGAATTTTCTGGGTCATTACAAACACAAAGCATAGATACATATAATATTGGTCTTAAGGACTTGGTTCTGACTTCGGATATGCACGAAACCCTAGGTCGAACCGGCACGAGTTCCTATCCCCGAGAACTCACCCTTCACCTACTCCTTTCAGGAGACGGTTGCCACCCAGTCCTTCGGATGGACTTTTGCTTAGCCTCCGATTACTCCGGATCTCGAGACGCCCGAACCCCGACCCGTCTCTACTCCTGTCCTTAGTCATCGCTCAGCTAAGTTGCTTAGTCCCTCGGACCAAGTCTTTATTCCCTAGCAGTCCTTCGCCAGGTGCCTAGCAGCCCTTCGCTAGGTCTTTGTTACCAAGCGGTCCTTCGCCTGGTGCCTAGCAATCCTTCGCTAGGTCTTCTATGCCTAGCAGCACTTCGCTAGGTGCCTAGCAGCCCTTCGCTAGGTCTTCTATGCCTAGTAGTACTTCACTAGGTGCCTAGCAGCCCTTCGCTAGGTCATAGCGTTACGATACCTAGCAGCCCTTCGCTAGGTGCCTAGCAGCCCTTCGCTAGGTCTTGGGGTTTCGATACCTAGCAGCCCTTCGCTAGGTGCCCAGTAGCCCGTCGCTGGAACTTAGGGTTTCGATGCCTAGATTAACTAGGACTTTTCTTCAGCTTTGGTTACTTCTCTCTTACTCCCCCTTGTCTATTCAATGTATCACTGACTTAAGTGTATTGTCAAACATTAAAATACTTAAAGAGGAATATCATTGATGCAACTTACACCAACAATCTCCCCCTTTTTGATGTTTGACAATAACTTAAGTTAGATTGGTTTAAGGGGCTACTTTACCATCCTTGGGATCAAACTAAAACATGACCTTAGTTTTGTAAAACATTTTGATCAAATGGTCCTTTAGTAAGAATCCCAAAAAAAATTCTAACTTAAGCACACCTCTCCCCCTTTGTCATACATCAAAAAAAACAAAAATACTTGCGCCAACAATGAGAGTATTTGAAAATACTTAGTATAACATTTTGAAGACATACCATAAAACTAATACTTAAGTATTATGAGCTCAGAAAACTTTAGACAATATTTTGAAGCATGTAAGTTATTTTTGAAGAAAGATCAGATTTTGAAAGATAATAAGTAATTTTTGAAAAGTATAAGTACCTTTGAAAAATGTATTGAGTTTTTGAAAACTAGGTACTTTTGTAATAATATTAGATTTTACTTGGTTTATTTTCCAGTCTGACACCATCCTGGGAGACCTTGTTGACTACAAGGATATTTCCTAAGTGTCCTAGAAATTTTTCAACCCAAGTAAATATTATTTCAAAAATTTCATGAGTCACAGAATAATAGTATGTAATTTAATTTTATGAAAATTTAAGGTTATAATACTTGATTTGGTTTTCTTCCAGTCTGACACAATCATAGGAAGCCTTGTTGACTACAAGGACATCTTCCTAAGTGTCCTGGAAGATTTTTCAAACTCAAGATATTATTTCAAATCGATGAAAATCAGATGAATAAATATATATAAATATATATTTTTAAATTGATAGCATTTTAAAAATAATACTTATGTTTTCAACAGGATTTGAAAATACCGCGCATGAAAACATTTGAAATATTTAATAGTTCTTTTAATTTGACCTCCCCCTAAACTTGACCCAGTCCCGGGAAGCTTGTTGACCACAAGTACTCTTCCTCTGAGTCTTAAGGTTTGATTCAGATCAAAAGAATAATAATTTCAAAATGATTTAAAACTTGTTAGACTCCCCCTAAATTTGACACGTCCTAGGAGTCCTTGAAGATCATGAAGTGGACCTTTCCTCTGTGTCTTTAGGGTTTATCAAAGTCAAAGAACCAATAATTTGAAAGATAATTAAAACAAAACACTCCCCCAGCATCCAACACCGTTTGACTCTATCTAAGTGCCTTAAGGAACTTTAGTGTTGTCCTAAGAGGCTTGTGTCTAATTGAGTGAGTCAAACAAATTTTTGAAAAGATATATTTTTGGAAAATGTATAATATATATAATCAAACAGACAAGCATGAATTCCATAAAAACATTATTATGTTGAAGCACTATTTTGAAAATATATTTTTATGAAAATATTCTAATAATTTTGAAAAACAATTTTGAAAAAAAATATTTTTCAATTCATTAGTCCTTAACATCTCACCCATTTTAGATGTATCAATACAACAAGCATAGTTGCCTTATAGGTGTATTGTGAGATGCTTGATTTATTTTTCTTAATTTATTAACTCTAAGAATTAATTGAAGCTTGTGTTAGATTTGAATTTAACAAAGAATAATTTGAATTTGAAATTCAAAAATTGGCTTCCAGGTCTTGGCGAGGCAGTAGGCCTTCTTTGGTCGTAGCCTTATGGGATCATCCACCCTTTCCTTGACAAAGTCGTTTAATGAAGTTTCATTTTCAAAATTAATCTTTGAAAAATTCTGGTCTAACTAGTTTGGATCTTGGATCGGTAGCTTCAGCTAGTTCCGCCAAGATGGCTTCCCTAACGTACTATCATCTCACCTCCACCCAATAGTAGGTTAATCAAGTTTCAATTATTCTTTTTCCTATAGCCGTTCTAATATATGCATAAAATTTAAATATGAATGACATGTCATATATTTTAAAAGAATAGCAGATGCATATCATGGCAGTTGTGCATGAGTCAAACAAGTCAAATAATTTTATTTAAGTTTCTAAAATGTATCAAATTCCCGATTTGATACATATCGAGTGAACCCGCGAATATGTCAACCTACTTTGAAATATTTAATGTTATTAATTTTAATTGTTATAGCTTGGGTAAAATTTTATTTTAGTTTAAGTTTAAGTCATTTAAGATTTTAGTTGAGTTCAGGTTAATTAAGAATTGATTGTATTAGAAAATTAATCAATTGAGAAAAATGAATTTAAATTAATTTGGATTAAATTAAATTTGAATTTGAATTTAATTTAAATTTTGAATTTCGAATTTAATTTAAATTTTGAATTTCGAATTTAGATTTAATTTGAATTTCATTTAAGTTTGAATTTGAATTTAATTTAAATTTGAATTTCGAATTTAATTTAGATTTAATTTGAATTTAATTTAAGTTTGAATTTGAATTTAATTTAAATTTGAATTTCGAATTTAATTTAGATTTAATTTGAATTTAATTTAAGTTTGAATTTAATTTAACTTTGAATTTGAATTTAATTTGGATTTAATTTGAATTTAATTTGGATTTAATTTGAATTAATTTGAATTTAATTTGGATTTAATTTGAATTAATTTAATTTAAATTTGAATTAATTTGAATTTAATTTAATTTAAATTTGAATTAATTTGAATTTAATTTGGATTTAATTTGAATTTAATTAAGATTTAATTTGAATTTAATTTGAATTAATTCGAATTTAATTGAATTATTTGAATTAATTCGAATTTAGTTGAATTTAATTGAATTAGTTCGAATTTAATTGAATTTAATTGAATTATTTGAATTAATTAATTCGAATTTAATTGAATTTAATTGAATTAGTTTGAATTTAATTGAATTTAATTGAATTATTTGACATAATTTGAAATTATTTGAATTAATTCAAATTTAGTTGAATTTAATTGAATTAGTTCGAATTTAATTGAATTATTTGAATTAATTAATTCGAAATTAATTGAATTTAATTGAATTAGTTCGAATTTAATTGAATTTAATTGAATTATTTGAATTAATTAATTCGAATTTAATTGAATTATTTGAATTAATTAATTCGAATTTAATTAGGAGTTAATTTAATTAAGATTTAATTTGAATTTAATTAAGATTTAATTTGAATTTAATTAATATTTAATTCGAATTTAATTAAGATTTAATTTGAATTTAATTAATATTTGATTTGAATTTAATTAATATTTAATTTAAATTTAATTAATATTTATTTTGAATTTAATTAGTATTTAATTTGAATTTAATTAATATTTAATTTGAATTTAATTAATATTTAATTTGAATTTAATTAATATTTAATATGAATTTAATTAATATTTAATTTGAATTTAATTAATATTTAATTTGAATTTAATTAATATTTAATATGATTTTAATTAATATTTAATTTGAATTTATTTAATATTTAATTTGATTATGGTTATAATGATTAATTAATAGTTGTGGGTTTAAATTCATTATTTTCATTATTTCAAAAATTTCTTCTTCATTTTTATCTTTCTTTACAAGTTTTTCTAATAATTTTGATTTGTTTGAATTTTTGTAATTTTTATTGATTATGGCCCTAATCTTGGATAGCTCCATATCCTCTTTAAGATTAGATTTTTCAATATCCTCACAGTAGGTGGAGTAAATTGGGCCACTAATTAAGGTTTCAGGATTATCTAAGGGGATAATTAAATTATTATCTAAATAGATATTATCTTCAGAATTATCCTTATAATTATCTTTAGAATTATCCTTAAGATTTTCATAATTAATTTCTGAATTATCTTTAAGATTTTCTGAATTAAATTCTGGATTAATTTTAGAATTTTCAAATTCGAATTTAGAATTATACAACGGATTTTCAAATTTGAATTCATAATTATCTAAAGGATTTTCGAATTTAGGATCATCCTTAAGATTTTTGAATTCAGATTTGTCCTTAGGATTTTTGAATTCAGATTTATCTGAAAAATTATCAGATTTATCTGAATTAAAATTATCACAATTTATTTTAGTAATTGCTAAATTAATGTTCTGAATTAAATAATTAATTTTTGAAATTTTAGTCATGTCTATATTTTCTAAGTTTTCATGCAAAATACTAATTTTACTATGCAGTAAATCTAATTTAGAAAAATTAACTGAATTATCTAAAGACAGTGCATGAACTTTTAAAATTTTTGGAACGTAAATCTTACGTACCTTCGCCGGACACTTATTTTTGTAGTGCCCGTATTTCTCGCATTTGAAACATCTGATGTGATTTTTGTTTTCCCGGACTCCTGGCGCTGGTACCTCCTTTGCCGCCGGTGACGAACGATTCCTACGAGTAGGGCACTGATTTTTGTAGTGCCCTCTCTCCCTGCACGTGAAACAGATAATATGGAATTTAAAATTTGGCATTAAAATTAAATTATACCTGATTCACCCCTGGGCTCCCCCTCAACTCCTGGCGTCGTTGCTCCGTCGGCGGTTAGTCCGGTGAAGAGCGGCTCGGCTCTAATACCAATTGTAGGACCGGTGCCGTCGATAGAGGGGGGGTGAATATCGACCGTTCGAAATCTTTCGTAAATCTTCGTTCGTAAGACTATTCAGATCGTTAGTGCAGCGGAAAATAAAAACAAAAACAAACACAGGTACACAGCGGATTTTACTTGGTTCCCGACCCCCCAGGGTCAGTACATCCAAGGCCTATGCACGGGTACGCCCGTCCACTATTGGTCTCCTTCCCGGACTTTCCGAAGGCGGAGAAACCCGACTTACAGTGTAAGATTTACAAGCAATAATATAGAAAAATTAAGTGCGTAATTAAATGAAATCAAACCGAAACAAAAATCTGAAACTCGGCCGATCTGGACCTCCGAAGTGCCGCGCACCTCCTCCTGGAGCCTCTCGGTCGTAGGGCCTTGTTTCTAGCGCGTTGTCGTCGGTCGGAATGATCAGAATCGCTCTGGAATGTTGTTTCTGAAGCAGAGGGGTCGAAGCCCCTTATATAGGCCTCCTGGGGGCGCCCTGGACGCTGGGGGCGCCCCGGATGACTCGGTCAAACTTTATCCCTGCGTCTACCTCGCCGCAGCTGATAACAGCTTTGACCAGGGCGCCCCGGATCTTTCGGGCGCCCATCTTGAACCCAGTCAGCGCTTATCCACTGCTTCGTACTCGCAGCAACGAAACCATGTTGACCAGGGCGCCCTGGTGCATGAGGGCGCCCTGCTTAGGGCCTCTAACAAGCTTGCTTTTTCTTGGTTCTTGGTACCTGCAATATCCACAAACACAAAGCATAGATACATATAATATTGGTCTTAAGAACTTGGTTCTGACTTCGGATTTGCACGAAACCCTAGGTCGAACCGACACGAGTTCCTATCCCCGAGAACTCGCCCTTCACCTACTCCTTTCAGGAGACGGTTGCCACCCAGTCCTTCGAATGGACTTTTGCGTAGCCTCCGATTACTCCGGATCTCGAGACGCCCGAACCCCGACCCGTCTCTACTCCTGTCCTTAGTCATCGCTCAGCTAAGTTGCTTAGTCCCTCGGACCAAGTCTTTATTCCCTAGCAGTCCTTCGCTAGGTGCCTAGCAGCCCTTCGCTAGGTCTTTGTTACCAAGCGGTCACCCTGGTACCTAGCAATCCTTCGCTAGGTCTTCTATGCCTAGCAGCCCTTCGCTAGGTCTTCTATGCCTAGTAGTACTTCACTAGGTGCCTAGCAGCCCTTCGCTAGGTCTTAGGGTTACGATACCTAGCAGCCCTTCGCTAGGTGCCTAGCAGCCCTTCGCTAGGTCTTGGGGTTTCGATACCTAGCAGCCCTTCGCTAGGTGCCCAGCAGCCCGTCGCTGGGACTTAGGGTTTCGATGCCTAGATTAACTAGGACTTTTCTTCAGCTTTGGTTACTTCTCTCTTACTCCCCTTTGTCTGTTCAATGTATCACTGACTTAAGTGTATTGTCAAACATTAAAATACTTAAAGAGGAATATCATTGATGCAACTTGCACCAACATAATCTAGCAAACCAATTTTGGGCAGAAGCAATTAGTACAGCCTGTTATATCCAAAATAGGGTTTTAATTAACAAGCGACACAACAAAATCCCCTATGAATTGTACTACCATAGACTACCAAATTTACATTACCTAAGGGTCTTTGGATGTAAAGTCCATATCCTAAACACCAAAGACTATTTAGGAAAATTTCAATCCAAGTCAAACCCAGGTATTTTCCTAGGGTATTCAACCACAAGTAGAGCCTATAAAGCCTACAACAAACAAACTAAGAAAATTGAAGAAACAACAAACTTAATTTTCAATGAAGAAATCAATTCAACCTCTAATAATCCAGACCCAATTTCATCAAACTGACCAAGAAAATAATGAACAAATTATTGAACCATTAATTGAACCCTTACAAGAACTAACTATTGAACCAATAAATGAATTAACTGAACCAAGAATCAAACCAACAAATGAACCAGCCCAAAGAGTCGAATCAAATAGTGAACCAAACCACTCAGCTGGACCTGAGGCTGAACCAAGCTCTAGAAGAGCAAAGAAACCCAGACTTAGTCACCCAACCGATCAAATTGTGGGTGATCCAACTCTAGGAGTCAGGACTAGGTCCTCCTATAGGAACCTTTGCCAAATAGCTATGATATCAAAGATTGAACCCAAAACTATAGAGGAAGCCCTACCTGATCCTGATTGGATCATAGCGATGCAAGAAGAACTAGCTCAATTCGAGAGAAACCAAGTCTGGGAATTAGTACCTAAACCTGAGGGCAAATTCGTCATTGACACTAAGTGGGTCTTTAGGAATAAACTGAATGATCAAGGGGAAATAGTCAGAAATAAAGCCCGCTTAGTAGCAAAGGGTTTCAGCCAAGTAGAGGGATTAGACTACGATGAAACATATGCCCAGTAGCTAGACTTGAGTCCATTAGAATGTTATTAGCCTTTGCATCCCATAAAGGATTTAAGTTATATCAAATGGATGTAAAGTCAGCCTTCTTAAATGGATTCATCAAAGAAGAAGTTTATGTAGGACAACCCCCAGGGTTTGAGGACTTAGACAAACCTAACCACGTTTACAAACTAACTAAAGCCTTATATGGGTTAAAACAAGCACCTAGAGCCTGGTATGAACGTTTATCAACCTACTTAACTTCTAAATAATTCAAACAAGGCCAAATTTACTCAACTCTATTTATTAAAACCCTAGGAAAAGATATATTCATTGCCCAAATTTACGTGGATGACATAATTTTTGGATCCACCAACACAAACTTCCTAAAAGAGTTTGTCAAAATAATGGAAAATGAATTTGAAATGAGCTTAGTTGGTGAGCTTAACTTTTTCCTAGGCTTACAAATTAAACAAACTAAGGATGGAAACTACGTTCATCAATTTAAGTATGCTAAAGAATTAATAAAGAAATTTAAAATGAATAACTCTAAAAGTATAAGTACCCCCATGGCCACTAATGTAAAAATAGATAGTGACCCTGATGGTAAACCAGTGGACCCCAAACTCTATAGGAGTATGATAGGTAGCCTACTGTACCTTACAGCCAGTAGACCTGACATTCTCTTTGCTGTAGGGATGTGTGCTAGATACCAAACCTGTGCTAAGGAAACACACTTAGCAGCCCTAAAAAGAATACTAAGATATATAAAAGGCACCCTAAATGTAGGAATTTGGTATCCTAGGACCTCAACTTTTGATTTGACAGGATACTCAGATTCTGATTATGCTGGATGTAAATTAGATAGAAAGAGCACAAGTGGAAGCTGCCAACTGTTAGGACAAAGTCTAGTTAGTTGGTGCAGCAGAAAACAACACTGTGTATCCCTATCGACAACTGAAGCTGAGTATGTGGCCTTAGGAGAGTGTGTAGCTCAACTTTTGTGGATGATGCATACACTTAAGGACTTCCAGCTCAACTACACCTAAACCCAAGTATTTATTGACAATATAAGTTCAATAAATTTAACTAAGAAACCAATCCAACATTCAAGAACCAAACATATAGAAGTCAAACATCACTTTGTAAGAGACCATGTAGCCAGGGGTGAAATAGTACTTAAACATATTGACTCTAAATCTAACTTAGCTGATATATTCACAAAACCCCTACCTGAATCTGAATTCAGTTCACTAAGAAGGCAGTTAGGATTGTGCTCTGTAGAATAGATTAACTCAATTTTTTTCTGCTCTACTTAATTTCAAAAATCAGTTTTCGAAATAGAATTTTGAAAAACTGCTTTACTTAATTTCAAAATCAGTTTTCATGTTACTTAGTTTTATTGCAAAACTACCCCCTTAAGAAACTAGGATTTTTTGAAAATGGACTTAGCCTAGGCCCTAACCCTAGAACTGCATGCACCTATAGACTTAGAAGCCAGCATCTCACAAGCACCTTAGGGTACTTTTGATTGATAACCTAGAAAGGGTTGAGATGCTTAGGCCTTTGCCTTAATTCAAGATGCTTTAAGTCAGTGCATTTGCAGTAACTGGGGCACTAAACACAACTTATACAGCAATCAAGTTAAGTGTCAAGTTTAGAAAATCTAACTTGAACAGAAACATTTAACTTGACTAACCCTAGCAAAAACTACTGTTTATAACAGTTAGTAAGTAGCTAATTGGGATAGACAGGTCCCTACAGAGAAAATTAGTTGATTTAGTTAAGTATAATTATGAATTGGTTCAGTACAGCAAAATCTTACTTATTTCCATTATCTCTGCTATATTTATTTGTTTTGATATATGGCAAAGGGGGAGAGATAGGAAAGGAGAGAGTAAAAAAAAATGTTTCAAAATTTAATTTTCTTAACTCTATCCTTTATTCAAAAAGCATTCAAAAGTTTTTCTTTAGTTTTTGAAAAATACTTAAGCTTTCAAAATTTTGCTAAGTATTCAAGTCTTTCAAAAATTTTTTAAGATATCAAAATTTCTTTATTCAAAAGCTTAAACTTTTTGAAGAAGTACTAAAGTTCTAAAAGTTTTCAAAATTCTGCCTAATGTACTCGAGTTTCAAATTTTCTTAAAAACTTTTGAAAATATTGCTAAGTACTCTAGCTGCAAGATTGTTACTCAAGCTTTCAAAAACTTTCCTAAAGTACTCTAGCTTTTCAAAAGGTGCTTACTTAAGCTTGTCAAAATTTTCTTTACTCTAAAGCTTAAGTTTTTCAAAACTGTATTAAAACTGAAATTCTTACTTAAGCTAACATTTTCAAAAAGGTTTTTCAAGTACAAATACGTTTTTAAACCCCACGAATTTTTAAAAAACCTAAGGGGAGATTCCTTCTAGGGGGAGGGAACAAAACTTTTTCCATGTTTTGCTTAAACTTAACTTTTTGAACTAGGGTTGCCATAAATCAAAAAGGGGGAGATTGTTGGTGCAGAATACACCTAAGTCAAACCTGTGTTTTGATAATGGCAACATAGGTCAAAAGTTAAGTCATATTTGTTTTCTAACAAGTTAATCTGGTGTGCAGGAAAAGCCCTAGCGAAGGACTGCTAGGTACTGGCGAAGGAATGCCAGGGAAGTAATCCCTAGCAAAGGACCGCTAGGCACTGGCGAAGGAAAGCCAGAGTCAAAAGCCCTAGCGAAGGACTGCTAGGCACCGGGCGAAGGACAGCTCGGCATCCAAGACCTGACAAAGGACCGTCAGGCAAAAGTCCAACCAAAGGAGCGGTTGGCATCAGGTAAATTCTCCCGAGAGGAGTAGGTGAGGACGCGTTCCCCGTTGAGGGAACAGTAGGCGTCGGTTCGACCTAGGGCTCCATTTTGGAGACCAAAGTCAGAACCAAGACAGCTAAGGCTGTATAAATTAATGCTTTATTTTGTTTTCGGACTAACCCTGGATGCAGGACCAAAGGAACGTGTTTCTGTAGCTCAGAGAGCCTCAAAGGAGTGAGGCAGCAACTGAGTAGGGGGCCCTGAGTGTCTAGGGCGCCTCCAAGGTGTACAAGAAACAAGTAGAGCAAAAAGGAGTTCGGCTAACTACTGGCCGAGGCGCCCTCTGCATCAAGGGCGCCCTCAGCAGCCAGGGCGCCCTGAGCGTCCAGGGCGCCCTCAGGTGCCAAGGCGCTTCGCGCCTATTCCAGCGAGGCCAAACAATTCTATCCAGCCGAGAAGACCGCGTCAACCAGGGTGCCCTCAGCGACCAGGGCACCCCAGAGGTCAAACCTCATCCCTATTCAGGTGGGATAAAGCTTGACCGAGCGAAGTGCGGATCGGATGACACTTGGCAGGGCGCCCCCGACGTCCAGGGCGCCCTAGGTGCTATAAATAGCACCCCTCGACCCCAAGCTTCGACACAACTTTGAATCCAACGCTTCCACGCTCTTTTGTGCTCACGCCTTGCTCCGGAAACTCTCCAACTCGAGCCGACGACGTCCCGCTGCTCCGAAGAAGTTGATCTACTCCGGACGTCGGTAAAGAAGAGCGTTCTTTATATTTACTGTGCTTATCTTTGTAATTAAATTGTGTAAATCTTTTTGCGCCTATATAGAATTGCCCAAAGTAAACGGTCAACGACCGTGGGCCTTGGAGTAGGAGTCGATACAGGCTCCGAACCAAGTAAATTGACTGTGTCTCTGTCTTATCTTTTAAATTCCACTGCGTACCTACTCTTACTCAAATCCGAAAGTTTTCCGATATTCACCCCCCCTCTATCGGTGTTCTCGATCCAACACAAACTATATTTACAGCTTCAGCCCATAAGTAACTCAGGAGTGAGTACTCATTAAGCATGCTTCGTGCAGCCTCTTGAAGTACACGGTTCTTCCTCTCTACAACATAATTTTGTTGTGGTGTTCTAGGAGTTGAGAACTCATGCTTATAACCTTTGTCTTGACAAAATTCTAAAAACCTTTGGTTTTGAAATTCACCTCCATGATCACTTCTAATTGTCTTAATTGTTAGTGATTTTTCATTTTTAACTCATCTACAAAAAGAAATGAAAATATCTAAGGTTTGGTCCTTATATTTTAAAAAGTAAGTACATGTATATCTAGTGAAATCATCAATAATTATAAAGCAATATCTACTTCCATTCAATGATATGATAGTACTACAATCAAATAGATTCATGTGTAGTAAATCTAAAGCATTGAAAGTACTTACAGTGCTTTTACCTTTATGTGCAGATTTTGTTTGCTTACCCATTTGACACGCATCACATAATTTGTCTTTTTCATACTTGATGCCCGGTAAGCCTCGAACTAGTCCCTTGGTGGCCAACTTCCGGATGTTCTTCATGTTCACATGTGCCAACCTCCGGTGCCAAAGGGTGGACTCTTCTTCTTTTGACATGAAACACTTAGCAAAAACATTAGTAGCACTTTTAAATGAAACTTGATAGATATTGTCTACTCTTGCTCCTACTAGTACCGTGTCCAAGGTGTCAGTTTGTCTAACTAGACATTGACTTGGTTGGAAGTCAATTGTGTAACCCGTGTCACACAGTTGACTGACACTTAGGAGATTAAACTTCATTCCCTTGACTAGAAGGACATTTGAAATTCTAAGACATTCGGATATTTGAATGTCTCCTATTCCTATGACCTTAAGACTACTATTGTTACCAAATGATACATTACATCTACTCTTCTTGTGAAATGTGGTAAACAATGATCTATCCCCGGTCATGTGTTTGGAGCATCCACTATCAACAAACCAAGTTGATAGATGCTCCCCCTCAATCATAACCTACACAATTTGAAAAATAGAAGTCTTAAGTACCCAAACCTTGGGACCTAAAGCATCAACTAAACATGACTTAGGCACCCATGCCTTGACAACTTTCTTTTGAGTCTTGGGTGTCGTAGATTGTCTCATGTCAGTCCTAGACATGAGAGACACAAATGAAGGTTCTTTAGGGCGATACCCAATACCGGCCCTATTGTAAACCGCTCTTTGGGCATTTAGGATCATATCTAGGGTCTTAAAGCTATTTGAGAATTTCCCAAGAATATTCTTGAGCTTCTCAACTTCACTCTTCAATGATTGGTTTTCCTCTACTAACAAGTTATCATGCAAATCATTGATTTCCTCAACCTTAGAGGATTTCAAGTTTACAATCCATGTTTCAATGATTTAATTTCATCTTCTAGTAATTCAACATGCAAGTCATCAATGTTATCATCCCTAGAAGCTTTTAATTGATCAATTTCTAATTGCAATGCTTTAACTTTATTTTTGAATTTCTTAAGCATACTAGTTAAACATGCAATTGCTTTATAACATTTTTCAAGCTCGGGAGAAGTTACCTCTTCATCATCCGAAGATGATGAAGCCGTGTTTGCGGAGCTTGAAGGTTCATCACTGCTCTCCTCTCCAAGAGCCATGAGAGCCACTTGCCTTGTGCTCTTCTCCTCCTTTTCATCATCGGATGAGCTAGAGGATGACTCATCCCAAGAAGCCTTCAAAGCTTTCTTCTTCTTCTTGGATTTTTCTTCTTTTCTTTTGGATTTCTCCTCCTTCTTCTTAAGCTTAGGACATTCATTCTTGAAATGCCCTTTCCTACCACACTCAAAGCAAGATACATTATTCTTATCAAGTTTGGATTCACTAGTGTTACCTCTACTTTTGAAACGTTGGTCTCTTCGCATCATCCTCCTCACAAAGTTGGCCATTTCGGATGAAGAGGAGCTGCTGCCATCTTCCTCGGAATTAGATTCGGATTCGGATTCGGAAGAAGATGAAGATGATGAGATCTCCTTCTCCTTCTTCTTCTCCTTCTTCTTCTTAGTGGCTCGGTCCCCTGCAACTAAGACAATCCCCTTCTCCTTGGGGCCTTTGTTAGCCATCTCATACAATTCCATCTCACAAAATAAGTCATCTAACTTAACAATAGATAAGTCCTTGGATACTTTGTAGGCATCCACCATGGATGACCACAAAGCATTCCTTGGAAATGCTTTCAAGACATACCTCACAAGGTCGTGGTTCTCGACCTTTTCATCAATTGAATGGAGTTCACTTACCGACTCATTTTCTTTCATGGTGAGATTTTGGAGTTGATTGAGGAACAAGTCCCTCTTGGCAATTCTAGAGTCTCGGGTGCCTTCATGAAGCTCAATGAGTTTGTTCCACAAGTCTTTTGCACTTGTGAAGGGACCAACCTTGATGAGTTGGTCTTTGTTCATGCCACATTGTAGAGTGACAACCGCCTTCGCGTCGGCTTCACTTTTTCTTGTTTGTTCGGCAGTCCACCGTGAAGACTCAAGTTCTTTGCCTTCGTCATCCTTAGGAGGAATGAATCCCTCCTTCACTGCGAACCAAGTGTGGATATCCATCTTCAAGTAGTATTCCATTTTTGATCTCCAATATTGAAGGTCGGCGCCATCAATGAATGGAGGTCGGGTGGTGGAAAAGCCTTCTCTCAATGCCATCTTGTAGAGAACTCTCGGATGTTAAGCCGTGTACAGAGCCCCTTGCTCTGATACCACTTGTTGGTAACGAGATGGCTAGAGAGGGGGGTGAATATAGCCAATCGCTTTTCCTTTGAAGAGTTAGCAATTTCTGCACTTGTAGATGTAAGTAGCACAGCGGAAGTATGGAAAACAGGATGTGCAGAAACTAAAACCAAAAACTAACTAGCAAGATTAGCAAGATCGCTAACAAGGAGATTTTACAAGGTTCGGGGATAACTTGCCCCTACTCCTTGGCGTGCCCTTAAGGTGGGCGATCCCTTGATCGTCGGCAGATTACAGCCCGTTTAACACCGGATAGTTCAGCAACCTCCTTCTCGGTGGAGAAACCTCTCCACAGTGTGTTTCAAACAAGTATATAGATTAAGCACAAAGAAACAACAAGAAGGATCTTACTCAAACGCTTAGCAAGGACAAAAACACAGCAAGCTTCCCTGAGCTCCACCCAGTGGCGATCTCACGCAAGAACCCTCTTCGTGTCTTCCCACTGTTGGACTCCAAGCTTCTTGTTCTCTCCTTCAAGCGCTCAAGTAATAGTCGATTGCTTCTCAATTGCTTACTTGGAATGATGGAAACCTCAAGAACAGCAAGCTTGATGTGGAGAACTCAGAGCACAGGAACTCAAGCACAAGCTGAAGGATTGTCGAACTCTACTTCACCGAAGCTGTCTCTCGTTCCTTTTGTTTCTCCACTAAGCGACAAGTGACCTCATCTCTAGCAGCCTCCAGCTGCCTCACTGCCAACGCCCCAGCTACACTGAACCCTAACTGAACTTCCTGAGCTCCCTCAGCCAAGCTTCAGTCAGCGGCTTTAGTCCTGCAACTCCAGCCGTTGCAACCTGAGTAGAGAAAGGGACAAACCTGCTCCATGGAAAGCCCTCTTTGACTTCTCCTTGAGTGTTTGAATACTCCCCTATCACCTAAAACTTCATCAGACTGTTAGAGCAGCAAATCATGCAGTAAATCAAATATCAGAGATAAGCAGCAGCGAATCGAATATGGTCAGACGCGATCAAAGCGTCTGACAGTGCATTTTGAATTAAAGTGATCGGTCACCTGACCGATCAGAGAGCCTCCTGATCGGTCACCAGACCGATCAGGCTGATTCCAAACCGATCAGGATTCGTCCTGATCGATCCCCAACGCTCAATCAGAAATCGCGATTTTTTTGAGATTCTCCTGGACCGATCACCAGACCGATCCCAGGTCGTGGATCGTTCACCTGACCAATCCACCCTTATATTGGGCGATTTCTGAGTTTCGCAAGCTAGGCCTTCTGATCGGTCAACTGATCGATCAGGGTGTCACCTGATCGATCAGCAGTCCGATCAGGTCATCACCAGATCGATCAGGAACCGTCCTGATCGATCTTAGTGAGGAGCCCACGAAGCTGGATCGTTCACCAGAATGATCTGCACAGTGATCCTGATCGGTCATCAGACCGATCAGGAGCTGTTCAGCAAGTGAACTCAACCTCACTGCTTGCTCCCTGATCGGTCACCAGACCGATCAGGAGCCAGTCAATGGGTGAAACGCATACTCCCTGATCGGTCACCAGATTGATCAGGAGCAGCACAGTAGGTTCCCAACCTCACTGTGTGCTCCCTGATCGGTCACCCGACCGATCAGTCATCGCTGGATCGGTCACCTACCCGATCCACGAAGGAGCAGCGTGCCAGAATCCCTGATCGATTACCAGACCGATCCAGGGACTTAAACTCAGCCCTCCAAGCTAAGTTTCCATCCACCTTAGCCCTCCAAGCTAAGGATTTTCCATCTAACTCTCCAAGTTGGGAATTTGCACCTAACTCTCCAAGTTAGGACTTTTCACTTAGCCCTCCAAGCTAGGACTTTTCACCCAACCCTTCCGAGTTAGAAACTCATCCAACCTAGCCCTCCAAGCTAGGCACCTGACCCTCCAAGCCAGGACTTTTTCACCTAATTCTCCAGGATGGGAATTTGCACCTAACCCTCCAAGTTAGGACTTTTCACCTAGCCCTCCAAGCTAGGACTTTTCACCCAACCCTTCCGAATTAGGACTTTTCCAACACCTAGCCCTCCAAGCTAGGATTTTTCACACCTAACCCTCCAGGTTAGGATTTTTCAACCACCTAGCCCTCCAGGCTAGAATCCTCCATATCATGCCTAATCCTCGATCAGGACTTAATCATAATCATCATCATCGTCAACCTAAACTAAAATCGTTGTCAACACCAAAACAACAATCAAGGCCAGACTGCATCAACACCATGTAGTCAGTAATCTCCTCCTCAACTAGCCATCAGGTTTCCTGGAAACTTGCACAAAAAATGCAGACATGATTAGTGACATCTGTATGTACACACCAGGTACCGGTAGATATCACCGCTAAATATGTTACAACGATAAAAGAAGAAAATATACCTGAATTATTACCCTGATAGCAAGGACAGTCCGCCTTCCAATGTCCTAACTACTTGCACACAAAGCATTTGCCTTTCGGCTTCTTTTTGCAACTCTGAGGTCCCTGTAATCCTGCTACTTTCATTTCTCTAGCATGTTTCTTCTTCTTCTTTCCTTTCGATTTAGAAGTAGAAACCTCTTGAGCAATGAAAGTTTGTGAAAAATAAAATGCCTCTGCCGCCTCAAGTTCTGTCAGAAGTTCTGCCCATGAATATGAACGCTTGTCCATATTGTAGCTTAGGCGAAACTTCTCAAAACTTTTTGGTAGAGATTGGAGGATAAGATCGACCTGGGTTTCTCCATCGATTTGCGCTCCAACGATTTCCATCTCTTTCATCCAAGCCATCATTTTGAGTACATGTTCCCTTACGGGCATACCCTCAACTAGGATCGTCGTTGTTAAGTTCTTCATCACCTCCTACCTAGCGGCTCAATTACTTTGCCCGAAGAGTTCGTCGAGTTTGGATGTTTTATCACTGGTAATGGAAGAAGCCTGATTTTGATGACACTCAATCATCTCGTCTGCTTCTAACCATTTCCTAAAATATTCAAACTCCTCTTCAGTATTAATCTCGCTAGGTTTTTTTGGCATAGGACTCAACAAGATCACATTTGGGTTCCTCGGCAGTGGAGACAAAGTCCATATTTAATTCCCAATTCATATTGTTATTAGGGGCATTTATTTGGTTTTCTCTTTCACTTAGAACAAGTCGGTCTAGATCCATTCTAAAATACCTGAGAATCCCAACAATCACACACTTTAGTTTTTGAAAATAAATTGACTCCTCGAAACTATAAATTTTCAAAAATAACCAGCACCTCAAAACACCGAGAATATCACATGCCACGTTATTGTGGACATATACGAATTCTGCATTTGTGAGAGGTGGTTTTACCCATTAATTTTACTATCTTGTCAACCTAACATTCTGATAAGTAAATGTAATAGTTGGTCCTCTTCAGCCCTACAAATAATAGCAGTGACTCCATTGGGGAGGATACTAATATTTGTATTTATGTGTTACCATTACACGACAGTAAGAAAATTATTTCCGATTATGTTTTCTTCCGTTGGGGAAGTACACATGCTCTTTAATAATTTTCTATAATCTTTTCTAACCCAGTGATCCGCAGAACAAGCCTATCCGTTGTGGAAGAAGGCACTCAGAGCCTACGCGCGGGCTTGTTCGCATAACTTGTCAGATTGTAATGGAGGCCACGAAACCCTTAGGGTCCCTCTCCCACTTAGTTATTTACGTTGAGGTTTTTCACATGCACACACACACACGATAAGCACATAAACCAATATAATAGACAATGAAAAATCTTAGATTTTTCCAACTATTACGGCCTTGGTCTCCAATGCGCCTCCAGTCGTGTCGACACCTCGTCCACTCCATCCTTTCCATGCGCAAGTCACCATGAAGGAGTCCCCGAGCTGAGATTGTTAGTAATATGAGAGAAGAGTCCTAAGGCAATCACCTTATGATTGTAATCATTTACTTTAATAAATGAATATTCACTATTTGAGTATACATGTTCGTGTATTTGATTGAGATCTTAAACTCATTTACTGAATGTCTGCAATACAATTCACAGCATGAGAGAATTTGTGATGAATTCACAACTAGTGATTATCTCTACATGTGTAATTGTGAAGTATTGAAATTATCCCTAGTCGATGAATTGATAAATACGGACACTATCAATTCTGTTGAGACTAGCATGAGTTATTCTCTAATCAGCTGATTCTCACTGGCTGGTGACATTGGGATGTCCGGAGATAAACATGAATGCTAGTTAAGGGAACTAGTTCATTGGAGTGACTAGCTGTAAAACTTCATATGGTAATCTACATATAGATATGTCAATGAGGTTCTTACTGCAGCTTAAGTGCGATGTTCCTTTGACTTGCGGTGTTCAAGTCATCTTGGTCATGAAGACTTATACTTTGACATCTTAAGCAAGCATCTCCAAGGAGGTGTGGACCCAGGATGATTGGGTATAAGCCAAAGTGCCCGAAGATATTTGAACATCCTACAAAGGATTCACCACTCCTTGCGAGGGGATGTATACCCAAGGCCTATCGTCGGATTGCTACTCAAAGCCTCTGGCCAGAGCATCACATGATCAGAGTATGAATATATCAGATACATGAGAGTAATTAGAAACCGTTGGACGAGAAAGACATTGCTTGGGCTAGGAGTGACGTAGTCAGCCTAGTGGGGACTGACACACATAGACCGTGTCCTGAACCAAGTGGGTATAAGATGGTGAAGGGAATGAGGCACGATTCATTAAAGCTGCTGAAGGGTTTCAGAATAGTTTCTGAGGTCAATCGTTGATCTTTCGATTAATTGGGGATCATGATGTACTACTAGGTGCCACTCATGATCGTTCTATAATTGGTTAATTATAGACAGCCAACATAAATCGAAAGCCTATTTAGTCACACGCACTACGAGTAATCCAAGGGATTTAAAACGAGTTGAAAATTGGATTTTCTGATCAAGAGAGTTAAGTCGAATCTGAATTTTTCAGAGACGCATCAGAAGCATAAAATGGCTAAGTCTTTTGAAGACTTAATGGACGAATTAAATGAGTTTAATTCGTGAGGTATAGGCTTTGGTTTGGCCGGCCAAAGAGGGTCCCCACCCTCTTTGTTTGGCCGGCCACAATAAGAGGGAAGAACCAAATTGTTTGGTTCAAATTTATAAAATAAACCGCGCGTGGTTTGTCTTATAAAATTATGGATAAAGAAATTTGTATAAAGAAATTTATATAAAAAATTTATATAAAGAGATTTATTTTTCATGGAAATTAAAATAAACCTTGGATTGGTTTATTTTATTTTATAAAATCAATAATGGATTGATTTACCATGATAAAGAAATTTATATAAAGAAATTTCTTTCCATAATAAAAGGGGGGACATGGTTGTTTTTATTATAAATTGAGTTATAATAAAAACTTGGCATAACGGAATAATTCATAGAAAAATTTATAAGATAAATTTCTTATGAAAATTTATTCCGTTAAAGGGAGACTTGGCGATTGAGAGACTACTATATAAAGGAACCAAGGCAAGGCTTGGAATTTAATCCAAGAGATCAAGGATTCTTGCCTAGCCTCTCTCCCTCTCCTTCTCTCCCTCTCCCTCCTCTAGTTGCGCCGGCCCTAGAGGCCTTCCCTTTGGTTGCCGTGAGCCTCCTCCACCAAGAAGAAGCCGAAGAAGAAGAAGAAGCGGGCGCCACTCCTTCCTTCCTTCCGGAATCTTGATTCCGTTCTTCGTTTGGTGGTTAGTTTTTCATCTCTCTCTTGGTATTCTTGTTGTGCCTTTGGAGAATCAAGTAGTTCTTGTCGGCACGAAACTCGTGGCTTTGCGAAGACATCCCGAAGAAAACTCGGCGTGGACGCGAATAGAGGCGGAGCTTCCAAGGGACTCTACAGTTGGATCTCGTCCCTTTCTACGAGTTACGCGAGGTATTAAGTAAATTAGTATACTTTCTATATGTTGGGACCGGGTGCATGTCGACAAGGATACGAGTTCGTAAAATTCAAAATTTTTCGTGCAGCGGAAGCGTTTGCATAAAATAATTTCCCAAATTATCTTAACTTCGTATCTAGCATGCAACCTTATAGTATGTTGACATAATCATAAAATAAAACTTTGCGGAAAAGTAAACTAATTTACCAAGTACCTCTCGTAACTCGAAGTAAGGGACGAGATCCAACCGTAGCGTCCCTTGGAAGCTCCGCCTCTATTCGCGTCCACGCCGAGTTCTCTTCGGGATGACTTCACAAAGTCATGAGTTTTGTGTCGACGAGAACTACTAGATTCTCGAAAGGCACAACTAGAAGAATAAGAGAAATAATGGAAAAACTAACCAACGAAGTAACGGAATCGTATTTTGGGAAGAGAGGAGTCGCTATCCGCTTCTTCTTCTTCGTGTTCGGGTTCTCCTCCTCCTTGATTGCTCACGCCAACTTCACCTTGGAAGTTGGTTGGGTGCGCCGGCCCTAATCCACAAGGGTGGGCCCCGGCCCTAGGCAAGAGAGGGAGAGGGAGAGGAGAAGAGATTAAGAGAGAGAGGGAGAGAATAATTAATCTCTTAATTGATTGGAATAAGGGCTAGCCTTTGGTTCCTTTATATAGTAGCAACTCCTTTGCTAAGTCTCCCTCTAAACCGAATTAACGGAATTAGTTATAAGAAATTTATCTTATAAATTTTCTTATTAATTATTCCGTTTAAACCGAGTCTTTATTATAAACTAATTTATAATAAAAACTAATTCTTCTTCTCTTTAAATTATGGAATAAATTTTATAAGAAATTTATAAACTTTCTTATTATGAGTAAATCAATTCATAATTGATTTAATAAAATTAAAATAAACCAATTCATGGATTATTTTAATCTTCCATAAAAGAATAAATTTCTATAAATTTTATTTATATAAATTTCTTTATACAAATTTATTTATCCATAATTTATAAAATAAATCGCGCTAGATTTATTTTATTAATTAAACCAATTAAATTGGTTTTCTCCTTTTATTTGGCCGGCCACCAAAGGGGGTTTTGACACCCTCTTTGGCCGGCCAAACCAACCCGAACCACCGCGAATTAAACTCATTTAATTCGTCCAAAAAGCCTTCAAAAGACTTAGCCATTTTTAGCTTCCATTGCGCCTCTGATAAATTCAGATTCGACTTATTTCTCTTGATCGGAAAATCCAATTCTCAACTCGTTTTAAATCTGTAACGCCCGCTTTTTTTTTTCCGACCACCATAAAGCGGTGTTACGTTAACATACTTAGGGCATGTAGACATCATAACGCAGCGGAAAACTTTAAACTTACACCTACATGCACTTTCTATCATTCCTAGCATCATAACATACTTAGCATCATGTCATACTTAGCATCATGTTATACTTTAGCTTTCTGTCATACTTTAGCATCATATCATAGAGTCATAGTCATATTCAAGTACTCAGTAGTAAAGGTAAAGTTCCATCATAAGGCAAGCAAACATATGGTCTCTTGGCCAAGTCACTATCACACACATTCTGCAAAGCCCTCCTGCTGCTTCCTTACTGTTCGTTTGCGTGATCTGCGGTATAAGATAATAAAACTATAAGCACACAGGCTTAGTAAGACTCTTTCCTACTCACTAAAACCGTCCGTCACTTAATCATAAACATATGAAACATTAGCACTCTTAGCGCTTTACTTAGAACATCATCCTTAGCATCACTTACCATTCATTTGACATGTCATGGACATAGCTTCACCCCATTCATAGCATGACATAAACATAACCATAAACATTCGGGTATGGCATAATTATTGACATAACATAAACATCGTAAACAATCATAGCATGGCATAATACTTGATATAGACATAAATAAAATCATGGCATAAATCTAATTACAATCATGGCATCCCATACTAGCATGAGCATGAACAAAATAATGGCATTCTAACGTAACATAAACATAATTAAACCATGGCATCCTAAACTAGCATAAAATCATGGCTTCCTAAACTAACATAAACATAGATAAAGTCATGGCATCCTAAACTATCATAAACATAAGTAAAGCATGGCATTCTAAACTAGCATAAAATCATGGCATCCTAAACTAACATAAACATAGATAAAATCATGGCATCCTAAACTATCATAAACATAATTAAAGCATGGCATTCTAAACTAGCATCAAATCATGACATAAACATAAATAACATCATGGCATAAACCTAAATAATATCATGGCATAAGCTTAAATAATATCATGGCATAAACATAAACAAAATCATGGTATAAACATAAATAAAATCATGACATAAACATAAATAAAATCATGGCATACACATAAATAAAATCATGGCATAAACATAAATAAAATCATGGCATGAACATATCTTCATAACATACTTTTCGTAAACATACTTTTCATAACATAATGCATAGCATAAATGGATGCATGTAGCAACTGTGCATATATATATATATAAGGATGCTTAATCTTGAAAACATGCTTTTAAATACTTGAACATAATCATAACATGCATTGGGCCCTGGCTTGTACCACATACATACATCATAAGTGCGCATCCCTAAGTAAATACGAGGTAGCTAGCCTCGACCTACTAGGGTAAGGACAGCATAGTCGGTAGTCCCCGAACCGAGGCGTTCTTAAGGTGCCCATCCCTGTTGCACAGCTTCGGTAGTGCCAGAACCGTGGACAGCATAGTCGGTAGTCCAGAACCGGGGCGTTCTTAAGGTGCCCATCCCTTGGACCCATACATCGGTCCGGTACAAGCCCATTCATAAAGTAAAATACTTTTCATGCTTCATTATTCATAAGACATTCATGGCATCTTTATCATAACATAACTTGTTACGGCTCGGCCCGTCTACCGGCCCATTTATCGGTCCTTATGACCGTCGTACCGTTGACCATCGACCGTGCCGTTTAGCATATACATTCATTCATCATTCTTTCATCATCATTATGCCTTAAAGGCATCATCATTCGTAGCATATTCATTCATTCACCATACTTAACTTTCATTCATCATTTTCATTCTTAGACATGGCATAGGTACACATCATTCATATAGCATGGCATACATTCATAAACATAGCATACATTCATATCATTCATAAGACATGGCATACATACATATCATTCATAAGACATGGCATACATACATATCATTCATACATCATGTCATACATACATATCATTCCTAAATCATGGCATATGTCTAAACATTCTATGACCTAACGTATATTTCATGACATATAAGCTATAGGTTTAGTTAACAAGGTATTCCTCCACCTTACTTAAGCATACTTCCTAATCACCTATACCCTAGGGTACTCTAGGGTACCCCAAAAATTCCCAAAAATTATATTTACTTACTACACCACATAAGGGAACATTAATCAACATCATTAAGATTTTTGGCATAATTATAGACCCCAAAATCATGGTGGCCGAAACCCACAATCCTAGGGTTCTTGGTTTCTTTTCCTTGTTGTTGGCCGAAACTCATAGGGTCTCTAGGGTACTCCAAAAATTCCCAAAAATTATACTTAACTTCTAAACATCATAAGGGCATATTAAATAACAGTATCATGATTTTTAACATATTTCTAGACCTTTAAAACATGCTGGCCGAAACCCTTGAACTTAAGGTTCTGGGTTTTGCTTCCTTCATGTTGGCCGAAACTCTAGGGTGTCCTAGAGTACTCCAAAAATTCCCAAAAATTATACTTAACTTCTAAACATCATAAGGGAGCATTAAATAACATTATCATGATTTTTAACATATTTTTAGACCTTTAAAACATGCTGGCCGAAACCCTTGAACTTAAAGTTCTGGGTTTTGCTTCCTTCATGTTGGCCGAAACTCTAGGGTGTCCTAGATTACTCAAAAAATTTCCAAAAATTATACTTAACTTCTAAACATTATAAGGGAACATTAAATAATATTATCATGATTTTTAACATATTTTTAGACCTTTAAAACATGCTAGTCAAAACCCTTGAACTTAAAGTTCTGGGTTTTGCTTCCTTCATGTAGTCCGAAACTCTAGGGTGTCCTAGAGTACTCCAAAAATTCCCAAAAATTTTACTCAACTTCTAAACATCATAAGGGAACACTAAATAACATTATCATGATTTTTAACATATTTTTAGACCTTTAAAACATGCTGGCCGAAACCCTTGAACTTAAAGTTCTGGGTTTTGCTTCCTTCATGTTGGCCGAGAGCCTAGGGTGTCCTAGGGTACTCTAAAAATTCCCAAAAATTACAGTTAACTTCTAAACATCATAAGGGAACATCAAATAATATTATCATGATTTTTAGCATAATTATGGACCTTTAAAACATGCTGGCCGGAACCTTTGAACCATAGAAACCTGGATTTTGTTTCCCTTCAACATTAAATCCGAAACTAACCCATATATCATGCCAAAAATCCCCAAAAATTTCAATTAACTTATAAACATAATAAGGGAACATCAAATAATATTATCATGATTTTTATCATAATTATGGACCTTTAAAACATGCTGGCCGAAACCTTTGAACCATAGAAACCTGGATTTTGTTTCCCTTCAACATTAAATCCGAAACTAACCCATATATCATGCCAAAAATCCCCAAAAATTTCAATTAACTTATAAACATCATAAGGGAACATCAAATAATATTATGATGATTTTAGCATAATTATGGACCTCTAGAACATGCTGGCCGAAACCTTTGAACCATAGAAACCTGGATTTTGTTTCCCTTCAACATTAAATCCGAAACTAACCCATATATCATGCCAAAAATCATGGAAAACATTGGTAACTATTATACCACAGGTGAGGGAGTCTTACCTTAGATTTCTTGATTTTTAGACCTTGGATGGAAAGAAGGAAGAAGACTTGACCACACCTAGCCCTTGGAAACTTGAGAAGACCTTAGGTCTTGGAGGATGAGACTTTTTGTGAAGTTTTCTCAAGGGAGAAGTCCTCCTTGAGTGCTCGGCAAGAATGGAGAAGGAAGAGAGGAGCAAATGCACTTGATGGCATGAAGAATGAAACTCCCAAACCCCCTCATTAATCAACCAATAAGGTGGTGAATGAAGAGTTTTCTATGGCCCTTCATCTTCCTCTACCATTTAACCACCATTCACTTCCTTTCCTCACAAGAATTCCTTTCTAGGTGAGTTGGTTAAAGCATTCATTCTTGTCCAAGAGGTCCAAGGTTCAATCCTTGGCCCATACACCTTTATTTTTTATTTTATTTAATCCTTTTTCTCATTTTCGAAAATTTCCCTTTTATTCCGAAAATTCTCCAAAAATCACCCATAATTATGCCAATATTCCCAAATAGAATCCTTTTATATTTATATGAATTTTACCCAATTAATACCCATTTTTCGGAGCTCATTTAAGGCCCATTAGTACCTAATTCCTCAAATTAAATAGGAAAATTAAACTAATACTTACCCATAATCATGCTAATATGTCCAATTAAATCCTATTTATCTTTATACTAATTTTCACCTAAAATCCACCGATAATTATGGTACTAGCAAGCCCATATAAGGCCCATTAGTGCCCTTTTTCCCAATTTAAATGGGAAAACATGGATTTTCTAGGCCAAAATTTGTATTATTACCTCTAGGTCCTTCGGAAAATTATCTAGACATGCTTAATATTTTAATAAAATATTAAAGAATTTTTCGCGTCGTTACAATCCCCCATACCTCGTGAAAGTTCGTCCTCGAACTTAGAATAACTCCGGGTACTTGCGCCTCATTTCGTCCTCGCGTTCCCAGGTAGCTTCCTCGAACCGCTGGCTTTGCCATAAGACCTTGACCAAGGGTACCTCCCTACTCCTCAGCTTCTTGACCTCTCTATCCAAAATCTGAATGGGTCTGCTCTCGTAACTCAGGTCCCCTTGTATTTGCCCTGTCTGCGGCTCGATCACTTGGTCCATATTCGGGATACACTTTTTGAGCAGGGACACATGGAATACGTTATGGATAGCTGACATCTCTGGAGGTAGCTCCAGCTCGTATGCCACCTTACAAACTCTTTTCAGAATCAGATACGGCCCCACATATCGCGGACTCAGTTTTCCTTTCTTCCCAAATCTTGTCACCCCTTTCATAGGAGCCACTTTGAGGAATACCAAATCCCCAACATTAAATTCCAGGGGTCTACGCCGGACATCGGCATAACTCTTCTGCCAACTCTGAGCAGTTTCTATCCGTTGTCGAATATTCTGTATAGCTTGGGTGGTGCTGTTAATGAGATCCGTTGTGTGCCCCATCTCCTTCTTCTCACCACTCTCATACCAACAGATCGGAGACCTACATCTCCTCCCATACAACGCTTCATAAGGTGTCATTCCGATAGTAGCTTGGTAGCTGTTGTTGTACGCGAATTCTGCTAAACACAAATATCGACACCAGCTTCCCTTGATATCCAAGGCACACGCTCGCAACATGTCTTCTAGTACTTGATTCACCCGTTCAGTTTGCCCATCAGTTTGAGGGTGAAAGGCGGTACTAAATCGCAATTTAGTGCCGAGAGATTTCTGAACACACTCCCAGAAATGCGAAGTAAAACGTCCATTCCTATCTGAGATGATGGTCTTGGGAACTCCATGCAGCCTGATTACCTCCTTAACATATAACTGAGCCAGTTGCTCAATCGAATAAGTCATCTTGATTGCTAAGAAGTGAGCGGACTTAGTCAATCTGTCCACAATGACCCATATCGCATCATATCCATTTGTAGTTCGGGGAAGTCCTGAAATGAAATCCATTGAGACATCTTCCCATTTCCATTCCGGAATTGGAAGTGGCTGCAGAACTCCTCCGGGACGCTGGTGTTCTGCTTTCACTTGCTGACAGGTCATGCAAGTACCGATATACTGGGCCACATCCCTCTTCATACCGGACCACCAAAACTTCTCCTTCGGATCCTGATACATCTTGGTGGACCCTGGATGCATCGAGTAAGGGGTTCCGTGAGCTTCTGCCAGTATCTCCTTTCGAATTTCCGGATCATTAGGGATACATAAACGATCCCTAAGGTAGAGTACTCCCCCTTTGGCGATATGGAAACCATCGCCCTTTCCTTCTAGGATCTCTTGTTTTATTTCCTGAAGACTCAAATCACCCTTTTGTTTAGGGTTTAGGTGGAAAGTCGCTCGGAGATGACTTCGACCCTAAAATTCATAATTTCTCTTTCAAGTGGTCGGGGTAACTTAGATATGGACACCAAGGTGGCACTTGACTTTCGGCTAAGTGCATCGGCCACTTTGTTTGCCTTCCCTGGATGGTAGAAGATCTCGCAGTCATAGTTCTTCACCAACTCAAGCCATCGACGTTGTCTCATATTCAGGTCTTTCTGAGTGAAGAAGTACCGCAGACTCTGGTGGTCTATATAAATCTTATACTGTGCTCCATATAGATAATGCCTCCATATCTTAAGAGCGAAACCACCGCAGCCAATTCCAGATCGTGAGTGGGGTAGTTCTGCTCATTTTCCTTGAGTTGCCTAGAGGCGTAAGCAATGACCTTACCACTCTGCTTAAGTACAGCTCCAAGTCCTAGCTTGGAAGCATCGCTGTATATATCGAAGTTCTGATTATCTCCATGACATATAATTGGCTAATGTAATTATTAACTCCATGATATAATCATATGCATATATCCTAATTATATACTTATTTTAATTATGGGTAAACCTAATAATAGTATGCTTCTGAAACATTAGTTCTCAGCCCGGGTTATGAATTATATTAGTTCTTTGATTATTATAAAATGGGTGAGATCCTACTTATTATATTACCATAAAATAACTAAAGGTAGTCTTATATATTATATCTAAGATATCAGTGACCCATAACCTATAATAAGTGTTACCATAATTAGAACCCTACCCTATATGTCCCTACCTAAGTTATACCATATGACCTATACCATTAATTATATCGGTATTAATATCATGGAACTAATGCTATACGCTAACATAGGTGAGAGTGTTAAAATCTCCTGTGGGTAGGCTATCAGATAATTTTCTACATGTGACTATATTATAGATTATACATAATATCGTAAATTATAGTTTCTTTTCTATGCCTATATTATTCTAAATATTTAATTCCTAAAATAATATAATATACCAAAATATATATCGTTCATAGGTACTTATCTCAAAGTACCTTTCATCATTGTTCATACTTGCGTATTCTATAGTCATAGATATCGTCATTCTAGGAACATAATAAAACATAAAATACACTTAAAGATACTTACTTGGAAGCTGCAGGAAGAGGGCTTGATGTGTGTGTAGTGAGATGGTTATTGCTCTGATACCAACCTGTAACGCCCGCTTTTTTTTTTTCCGACCACCATAAAGCGGCGTTACGTTAACATACTTAGGGCATGTAGACATCATAACGCAGCGGAAAACTTTAAACTTACACCTACATGCACTTTCTATCATTCCTAGCATCATAACATACTTAGCATCATGTCATACTTAGCATCATGTTATACTTTAGCTTTCTGTCATACTTTAGCATCATATCATAGAGTCATAGTCATATTCAAGTACTCAGTAGTAAAGGTAAAGTTCCATCATAAGGCAAGCAAACATATGGTCTCTTGGCCAAGTCACTATCACACACATTCTGCAAAGCCCTCCTGCTGCTTCCTTACTGTTCCTTTGCGTGATCTGCGGTATAAGATAATAAAACTATAAGCACACAGGCTTAGTAAGACTCTTTCCTACTCACTAAAACCGTCCGTCACTTAATCATAAACATATGAAACATTAGCACTCTTAGCGCTTTACTTAGAACATCATCCTTAGCATCACTTACCATTCATTTGACATGTCATGGACATAGCTTCACCCCATTCATAGCATGGCATAAACATAACCATAAACATTCGGGTATGGCATAATTATTGACATAACATAAACATCGTAAACAATCATAGCATGGCATAATACTTGATATAGACATAAATAAAATCATGGCATAAATCTAATTACAATCATGGCATCCCATACTAGCATGAGCATGAACAAAATAATGGCATTCTAACGTAACATAAACATAATTAAACCATGGCATCCTAAACTAGCATAAAATCATGGCTTCCTAAACTAACATAAACATAGATAAAGTCATGGCATCCTAAACTATCATAAACATAAGTAAAGCATGGCATTCTAAACTAGCATAAAATCATGGCATCCTAAACTAACATAAACATAGATAAAATCATGGCATCCTAAACTATCATAAACATAATTAAAGCATGGCATTCTAAACTAGCATCAAATCATGGCATAAACATAAATAACATCATGGCATAAACCTAAATAATATCATGGCATAAGCTTAAATAATATCATGGCATAAACATAAACAAAATCATGGCATAAACATAAATAAAATCATGGCATAAACATAAATAAAATCATGGCATACACATAAATAAAATCATGGCATAAACATAAATAAAATCATGGCATGAACATATCTTCATAACATACTTTTCGTAAACATACTTTTCATAACATAATGCATAGCATAAATGGATGCATGTAGCAACTGTGCATTTATATATATAAGGATGCTTAATCTTGAAAACATGCTTTTAAATACTTGAACATAATCATAACATGCATTGGGCCCTGGCTTGTACCACATACATACATCATAAGTGCGCATCCCTAAGTAAATACGAGGTAGCTAGCCTCGACCTACTAGGGTAAGGACAGCATAGTCGGTAGTCCCCGAACCGAGGCGTTCTTAAGGTGCCCATCCCTGTTGCACAGCTTTGGTAGTGCCAGAACCGTGGACAGCATAGTCGGTAGTGTCACGCCCCGAGACCTAGGAGCTGCTGATCCAATATAAAATCGGACAGCACCTCCCCTGTCCGGCGGACAATTTACACACACACAACATATATAACAATCCACGCAGTTTAAATATTTGCACAACCACGCAGTTTAAAGGGCCACAGGCCTCAGATATAAGCAGAAACAACAGTTATATGAATATAACTATCGAAAAACTAAATCCGAACTCACCTGAGCTGCCAGGGGGCAGGAACAAAACCAAAAACCAATCGAAGTCCAACATAGGACTCAAAAGTACAATACCATCAAATAAAACATGAATACATGTTCGAAACACCACAACGGAAGCATAGAAAACACTACAGGGTCCATAAGCAAAACAAACATAAAATAAAACCAAGCGAAGCTCCTCTGGAGCTAGGGACTGGCGGCTCGGGATCTCCTCGCAGACATCAACCTGAAATAAACATATATGGCAACGGGGTGAGTCCATAACTCAGCGAATACCCAATAGATATGCATAGAAGGTTATACAACAATAAGAGTTCAGCTACTACAGTCTCATAGCAACAGTAGGGAAAGACTAATACGGAACATACCAAAGTAGATGTATATCTGAATCCATCTAACCTGTACAGAGGGTAAGAAATACCAACGGAAAACCAATAGGCATATAAACATAGATAACAAGTCACCAGTATATGCAATGTCAAACAAGTGCAGCAAATAAGTGCAGCAAACAATGCACGATGCAAAATATGCACATGGTGCAATGACATGGTCACCCCTGACACCAGACAGAATCATCGTACACCTGTCATAGGGACGTCTGAACGGGTAGGGCTCTGACAACTGTACACCCTGCCATCACTGCTCCTGAGTGACCGAGTGGACAGGATGCTGGCGAGGGACCACCCCTCTACCCCAAGCAATGGGGGAGCTCCGCTCTCATCTCCTCGTGGCTCAGTACGAGAAGGGATCCCTGGCTGCTACCACGCCCGCGCTCACCCTCCAAATAGTGGCCGAACGGAGCAATACAGGGCAAATGCACACATCTACGGTATCCACTAACCCATGAGTGGTCGTGTGTGCAAGTCATGTACCGGAAGACGATTAGGCTCAACCACAAGGGAGTCGCTGATCGCCGGCATGCAACAGTGCAAGGATGGTGTATGATAGATACACATACCTCCCTCCCAAGTCCTCAGTATACTAGGTCTCAGTTTGAAATCCTACAACAGGAAATACAGGTACCCTACAAGGTATACTGGCCTGAAACTACAGATCTCTCAAGGTCAAGTGTAAGAGGTACATCCCGATATCTAAGCATACATACAGATATGACAATACCCGAGACCGAAGGGAACCAACAACATGATAACTCAGGGATAAACAACAAGTATCCAGAACTGGCATAATAAACAGGGATAAACAACAATATCCAGAACAAACATAATAACCAGGGATAGCGTAGAATCTTACTGCTATCTATAACATTCTATGCATAACAAATGACAATATCAAATGAGATAAGTCAAAGGGTACCCGCCTCAAAGTGAAGATGCTCGTATCCAAAGAGAATCTCCCGTCCAATACTGAGCAGCGATAAATCCAAGTTAAGTCCCTGTATCAAAGGGCACATTTAAATAACTATCACAACAACAGTAGCTAGCTAACAAGTCCCTAAATCGTATTAGGGTTAATCAAATCCTCGCATTTCATTTAATTACCTTTAATTAAATGGTTAACCCTTACTATATTGGGTTTAGGTTCATGTCTAGGTTTAACCCCAGTGATCACCTCAAATTAAACTAACCCATTATAAACATACTGCCAACTCCATCAAAACAGATCATATAATTTCCAAAACTCACAATAATGATAAGATTTGAACACCGCAGATACACCATCACCAAACCCAATCTGATCCTTTTTGACATAGCATCACAAGATCAAAAGGATCAAGCTAATGCCTAATCCAACCCAAAACAACCTCATGAACAGCAGAGATAGAACCATACCAATCAACATCATTAATCTACACTCATTACACATCCAGCTAATCCAAAAATATCACAAACGACAAATAGGAAGAACTAAAGGAATATCCAAACTCCATATCAGTGATCAACCATCCTATTTTAAGGTACTTACCACTATAACAGATGCCAAACCTATGGGTTCACAATCTGTGCATCGATTCCAACCAGTAAAATAAAATCCTGAACAAACCATTACCTACCTCCCTTGAAGGTCACGATAGATCAACACTTATCACAACCCAAATCCAGTTTCAACACTAAACATTAAATAATTCCATTCCAATTCAAAGTCAAAGTAGATAAATCAACATAAAACTCGTAGCAAAAACCTCATCTGAAACCTAAGCAGCATAGATCCAAAACCCAATCGAACCATCTGTTCAATTACTAATCAAATCTCATATACAATTCAAAGTATTTTAAACCACTGTGGGATCCCAAGGACATCAATAATATACCAAATCAACAACAATTAATCCAATTAACCTATTACCTATTCAAGCTCACGACACAATTGAAAACCAAGGAGAGTAGGCTGTTCATTCAAACTCCAAGATCCTAGAACTAAATTAATCTCATAATTGCAGCTCATGGTTGAAACAATTGGTAAAACTATTCCAATTATCAATCATTGATCCATTACCTAATCCTTTTAATTATTCATTCCTTGTTATAATCCAAACCACCATGTATTACCAGACAAGAAAACACCACTTGATCAATATACAGAAACTGGGTTACAACCAAAAACCCACGCATGGCAGTGGCTTGAATCCAATAACAACACAATTCCAAATCCAACACAACAAACCAATCTAAATAGAGATTTTAAATCCAAAACCTAACACTTAATTTTCCAGAAAACCTCATCCAAAACACTTCCAATTAATACCAGATCTCATAGGTACCTAGAAGCATTCCAAAACAGGTTACAGTTTCAATTCGAAACCAAAAGAAGAGTGGCAAGGAATCTACAGCAGTTAGGTTAGCCACGGCAAACTTGAGATGATCTCCTTACCTAAAATGGGCGCCGGCAGAACTCCCTTTCTCCTATCTGACGATCAGAGGTCGCCCAGGTAATCCACCCATCTCAGATCTGCCCCTTCACAGCTCGATAACCACCAGGCCACCGGATACGTGCTGTGATAAGAACCATATCATGGAAACTCAATCAGATGTGCCCTTCTTTTCCCCTTTTCCTCAATCGAATGAAAAAGAAAACAACTCTATAGAATGACACGGGATGACCTCACCTTCTCGCATCCAAGGCTAGGAGATCTACACAGACTCTCCGGATGATCCATGAGCGATAGCAGTGCCCGACCTTCTCCTTCGTAGCATCGCTTGGCCGGAGCAGGGCGTTCGCGAGGGAAATCCCACCACTTGTAAATCCTGGTTTGCCCACACATTAAGTATTGTGGATTGGAAGGAAGAGGTTGTCGTGGATCGAGAGCAGCGATCCGAGAGGAACTTCGGTCGGTTTCTCGTCGGATGGATGAAGAAGGAGCGATTGGGGGAATCGGTTGCGGCTAGGGCATCGTGGGAGAGCACAAGCGAAAAGGAGAACTCGGGGTGGCTTAAGTAATGGAGTTTTGCACTTTAGTCCAAAAGTTTAATCCTATCGCAAAACTGCCCCTAGGTTTAAATTTATTTACACGTTAGCCCTTGTAGGAATTTGTTCTAACACAATCTAGTCCTTTCTAATGCTTATATTATACTATCTGAATCCCAAAATTTTCTCCAAGGCTCGGAAACTCTAAGAACTTTTCCGAAACATTTTTCCCGAGTGAATAAAAGTATCGGATTTAACAGGTAGTCCAGAACCGGGGCGTTCTTAAGGTGCCCATCCCTTGGACCCATACATCGGTCTGGTACAAGCCCATTCATAAAGTAAAATACTTTTCATGCTTCATTATTCATAAGACATTCATGGCATCTTTATCATAACATAACTTGTTACGGCTCGGCCCGTCTACCGGCCCATTTACCGGTCCTTATGACCGTCGTACCGTTGACCATCGACCGTGCCGTTTACCATATACATTCATTCATCATTCTTTCATCATCATTATGCCTTAAAGGCATCATCATTCGTAGCATATTCATTCATTCACCATAACTTTCATTCATCATTTTCATTCTTAGACATGGCATAGGTACACATCATTCATATAGCATGGCATACATTCATAAACATAGCATACATTCATATCATTCATAAGACATGGCATACATACATATCATTCATACATCATGTCATACATACATATCATTCCTAAATCATGGCATATGTCTAAACATTCTATGACCTAACGTATATTTCATGACATATAAGCTATAGGTTTAGTTAACATGGTATTCCTCCACCTTACTTAAGCATACTTCCTAATCACCTATACCCTAGGGTACTCTAGGGTACCCCAAAAATTGCCAAAAATTATATTTACTTACTACACCTCATAAGGGAACATTAATCAACATCATTAAGATTTTTGGCATAATTATAGAACCCAAAATCATGGTGGCCGAACCCACAAACCTCGGGTTCTTGGTTTCTTTTCCTTGTTGTTGGCCGAAACTCATAGGGTCTCTAGGGTACTCCAAAAATTCCCAAAAATTATACTTAACTTCTAAACATCATAAGGGCATATTAAATAATAGTATCATGATTTTTAACATATTTCTAGACCTTTAAAGCATGCTGGCCGAAACCCTTGAACTTAAAGTTCTGGGTTTTGCTTCCTTCATGTTGGCCGAAACTCTAGGGTGTCCTAGAGTACTCCAAAAATTCCAAAAAATTATACTTAACTTCTAAACATCATAAGGGAACACTAAATAACATTATCATGATTTTTAACATATTTTTAGACCTTTAAAACATGCTGGCCGAAACCCTTGAACTTAAAGTTCTGGGTTTTGCTTCCTTCATGTTGGCCGAAACTCTAGGGTGTCCTAGAGTATTCCAAAAATTCCCAAAAATTATAATTAACTTCTAAACATTATAAGGGAACATTAAATAACATTATCATGATTTTTAACATATTTTTAGACCTTTAAAACATGCTGGCCAAAACCCTTGAACTTAAGGTTCTGGGTTTTGCTTCCTTCATGTTGGCCGAAACTCTAGGGTGTCCTAGAGTACTCCAAAAATTCCCAAAAATTTTACTCAACTTCTAAACATCATAAGGGAACACTAAATAACATTATCATGATTTGTAACATATTTTTAGACCTTTAAAACATGCTGGCCGAAACCCTTGAACTTAAAGTTCTGGGTTTTGCTTCCTTCATGTTGGCCGAGACCCTAGGGTGTCCTAGGATACTCTAAAAATTCCCAAAAATTACAGTTAAATTCTAAACATCATAAGGGAACATCAAATAATATTATCATGATTTGTAGAATAATTATGGACCTTTAAAACATGCTGGCCGAAACCTTTGAACCATAGAAACCTGGATTTTGTTTCCCTTCAACATTAAATCCGAAACTAACCCATATATCATGCCAAAAATCCCCAAAAATTTCAATTAACTTATAAACATAATAAGGGAACATCAAATAATATTATCATGATTTTTAGCATAATTATGGACCTTTAAAACATGCTGGCCGAAACCTTTGAACCATAGAAACCTGGATTTTGTTTCCCTTCAACATTAAATCCGAAACTAACCCATATATCATGCCAAAAATCCCCAAAAATTTCAATTAACTTCTAAACATCATAAGGGAACATCAAATAATATTATTATGATTTTTAGCATAATTATGGACCTCTAGAACATGCTGGCCGAAACCTTTGAACCATAGAAACCTGGATTTTGTTTCCCTTCAACATTAAATCCCAAACTAACCCATATATCATGCCAAAAATCATTGAAAACGTTGGTAACTATTATACCACAGGAGAGGGAGTCTTACCTTAGATTTCTTGATTTTTAGACCTTGGATGGAAAGAAGGAAGAAGACTTGACCACACCTAGCCCTTGGAAACTTGAGAAGACCTTAGATCTTGGAGGATAAGACTTTTTGTGAAGTTTTCTCAAGGGAGAAGTCCTCCTTGAGTGCTCGGCAAGAATGGAGAAGGAAGAGAGGAGCAAATGCACTTGATGGCATGAAGAATGAAACTCCCAAACCCCCTCATTAATCAACCATTAAGGTGGTGAATGAAGAGTTTTCTATGGCCCTTCATCTTCCTCTACCATTTAACCACCATTCACTTCCTTTCCTCACAAGAATTCCTTGCTAGGTGAGTTGGTTAAAGCATTCATTCTTGTCCAAGAGGTCCAAGGTTCAATCCTTGGCCCATGCACCTTTATTTTTTATTTTATTTAATCCTTTTTCTCATTTTCGAAAATTTCCCTTTTATTTCGAAAATTCTCCAAAAATCACCCATAATTATGCCAATATTCCCAAATAGAATCCTTTTATATTTATATGAATTTTACCCAATTAATACCCATTTTTCGGAGCCCATTTAAGGCCCATTAGTACCTAATTCCTCAAATTAAATAGGAAAATTAAACTAATACTTACCCATAATCATGCTAATATGTCCAATTAAATCCTATTTATCTTTATACTAATTTTCACCTAAAATCCACCGATAATTATGGTACTAGCAAGCCCATATAATGCCCATTAGTGCCCTTTTTCCCAATTTAAATGGGAAAACATGGATTTTCTAGGCCAAAATTTGTATTATTACCTCTAGGTCCTTCGGAAAATTATCTAGACATGCTTAATATTTTAATAAAATATTAAAAGAATTTTTTGGGTCGTTACAATCCCCCATACCTCGTGAAAGTTCGTCCTCGAACTTAGAATAACTCCGGGTACTTGCGCCTCATTTCATCCTCGCGTTCCCAGGTAGCTTCCTCGAACCGCTGGCTTTGCCATAAGACCTTGACCAAGGGTACCTCCCTACTCCTCAGCTTCTTGACCTCTCTATCCAAAATCTGAATGGGTCTGCTCTCGTAACTCAGGTCCCCTTGTATTTGCCCTGTCTGCGGCTCGATCACTTGGTCCGTATTCGGGATACACTTTTTGAGCAGGGACACATGGAATACGTTATGGATAGCTGACATCTCTGGAGGTAGCTCCAGCTCGTATGCCACCTTACAAACTCTTTTCAGAATCAGATACGGCCCCACATATCGCGGACTCAGCTTTCCTTTCTTCCCAAATCTTGTCACCCCTTTCATAGGAGCCACTTTGAGGAATACCAAATCCCCAACATTAAATTCCAGGGGTCTACGCCGGACATCGGCATAACTCTTCTGCCGACTCTGAGCAGTTTCTATCCGTTGTCGAATATTCTGTATAGCTTGGGTGGTGCTGTTAATGAGATCCGTTGTGTGCCCCATCTCCTTCTTCTCACCACCCTCATACCAACAGATCGGAGACCTACATCTCCTCCCATACAACGCTTCATAAGGTGCCATTCCGATAGTAGCTTGGTAGCTGTTGTTGTACGCGAATTCTGCTAAACACAAATATCGACACCAGCTTCCCTTGATATCCAAGGCACACGCTCGCAACATGTCTTCTAGTACTTGATTCACCCGTTCAGTTTGCCCATCAGTTTGAGGGTGAAAGGCGGTACTAAATCGCAATTTAGTGCCGAGAGATTTCTGAACACACTCCCAGAAATGCGAAGTAAAACGTCCATTCCTATCTGAGATGATGGTCTTGGGAACTCCATGCAGCCTGATTACCTCCTTAACATATAACTGAGCCAGTTGCTCAATCGAATAAGTCATCTTGATTGCTAAGAAGTGAGCGGACTTAGTCAATCTGTCCACAATGACCCATATCGCATCATATCCATTTGTAGTTCGGGGAAGTCCTGAAATGAAATCCATTGAGACATCTTCCCATTTCCATTCCGGAATTGGAAGTGGCTGCAGAACTCCTCCGGGACGCTGGTGTTCTGCTTTCACTTGCTGACAGGTCATGCAAGTACTGATATCTGGGCCACATCCCTCTTCATACCGGACCACCAAAACTTCCCCTTCAGATCCTGATACATCTTGGTGGACCCTGGATGCATCGAGTAAGGGGTTCCGTGAGCTTCTGCCAGTATCTCCTTTCGAAGCTCCGGATCATTAGGGATACATAAACGATCCCTAAGGTAGAGTACTCCCCCTTTGGCGATATGGAAACCATCGCCCTTTCCTTCTAGGATCTCTTGTTTTATTTCCTGAAGACTCAAATCACCCTTTTGTTTAGGGTTTAGGTGGAAAGTCGCTCGGAGATGACTTCGACCCTAAAATTCATAATTTCTCTTTCAAGTGGTCGGGGTAACTTAGATATGGACACCAAGGTGGCACTTGACTTTCGGCTAAGTGCATCGGCCACTTTGTTTGCCTTCCCTGGATGGTAGAAGATCTCGCAGTCATAGTTCTTCACCAACTCAAGCCATCGGCGTTGTCTCATATTCAGGTCTTTCTGAGTGAAGAAGTACCGCAGACTCTGGTGGTCTGTATAAATCTTATACTGTGCTCCATATAGATAATGCCTCCATATCTTAAGAGCGAAACCACCGCAGCCGATTCCAGATCGTGAGTGGGGTAGTTCTGCTCATTTTCCTTGAGTTGCCTAGAGGCGTAAGCAATGACCTTACCACTCTGCTTAAGTACAGCTCCAAGTCCTAGCTTGGAAGCATCGCTGTATATATCGAAGTTCTGATTATCTCCATGTCATATAATTGGCTAATGTCATTATTAACTCCATGATATAATCATATGCATATATCCTAATTATATACTTATTTTAATTATGGGTAAACCTAATAATAGTATGCTTCTGAAACATTAGTTCTCAGCCCGGGTTATGAATTATATTAGTTCTTTGATTATTATAAAATGGGTGAGATCCTACTTATTATATTACCATAAAA
Organism: Boesenbergia rotunda; assembly: GCA_024364735.1. NCBI lineage: Eukaryota > Viridiplantae > Streptophyta > Magnoliopsida > Zingiberales > Zingiberaceae > Boesenbergia > Boesenbergia rotunda. Next base: position 2,827 of record JAGFNQ010003969.1, on the reverse strand, counting down.
TAACTAAAGGTAGTCTTATATATTATATCTAAGATATCAGTGACCCATAACCTATAATAAGTGTTACCATAATTAGAACCCTACCCTATATGTCCCTACCTAAGTTATACCATATGACCTATACCATTAATTATATCGGTATTAATATCATGGAACTAATGCTATACGCTAACATAGGTGAGAGTGTTAAAATCTCCTGTGGGTAGGCTATCAGATAATTTTCTACATGTGACTATATTATAGATTATACATAATATCGTAAATTATAGTTTCTTTTCTACGCCTATATTATTCTAAATATTTAATTCCTAAAATAATATAATATACCAAAATATATATCGTTCATAGGTACTTATCTCAAAGTACCTTTCATCATTGTTCATACTTGCGTATTCTATAGTCATAGATATCGTCATTCTAGGAACATAATAAAACATAAAATACACTTAAAGATACTTACTTGGAAGCTGCAGGAAGAGGGCTTGATGTGTGTGTAGTGAGATGGTTACTGCTCTGATACCAACCTGTAACGCCCGCTTTTTTTTTTTTCCGACCACCATAAAGCGGCGTTACGTTAACATACTTAGGGCATGTAGACATCATAACGCAGCGGAAAACTTTAAACTTATACCTACATGCACTTTCTATCATTCCTAGCATCATAATATACTTAGCATCATGTCATACTTAGCATCATGTTATACTTTAGCTTTCTGTCATACTTTAGCATCATATCATAGAGTCATAGTCATATTCAAGTACTCAGTAGTAAAGGTAAAGTTCCATCATAAGGCAAGCAAACATATGGTCTCTTGGCCAAGTCACTATCACACACATTCTGCAAAGCCCTCCTGCTGCTTCCTTATTGTTCCTTTGCGTGATCTGCGGTATAAGATAATAAAACTATAAGCACACAGGCTTAGTAAGACTCTTTCCTACTCACTAAAACCGTCCGTCACTTAATCATAAACATATGAAACATTAGCACTCTTAGCGCTTTACTTAGAACATCATCCTTAGCATCACTTACCATTCATTTGACATGTCATGGACATAGCTTCACCCCATTCATAGCATGGCATAAACATAACCATAAACATTCGGGTATGGCATAATTATTGACATAACATAAACATCGTAAACATCATAGCATGGCATAATACTTGATATAGACATAAATAAAATCATGGCATAAATCTAATTACAATCATGGCATCCCATACTAGCATGAGCATGAACAAAATAATGGCATTCTAACGTAACATAAACATAATTAAACCATGACATCCTAAACTAGCATAAAATCATGGCTTCCTAAACTAACATAACATAGATAAAAGTCATGGCATCCTAAACTATCATAAACATAAGTAAAGCATGGCATTCTAAACTAGCATAAAATCATGGCATCCTAAACTAACATAAACATAGATAAAATCATGGCATCCTAAAACTATCATAAACATAATTAAAGCATGGCATTCTAAACTAGCATCAAATCATGGCATAAACATAAATAACATCATGGCATAACCTAAATAATATCATGGCATAAGCATAAATAATATCATGGCATAACATAAACAAAATCATGGCATAAACATAAATAAAATCATGGCATAAAATAAATAAAATCATGGCATACACATAAATAAAATCATGGCATAAACATAATAAAATCATGGCATGAACATATCTTCATAACATACTTTTCGTAAACATACTTTTCATAACATAATGCATAGCATAAATGGATGCATGTAGCAACTGTGCATATATATATATAAGGATGCTTAATCTTGAAAACATGCTTTTAAATACTTGAACATAATCATAACATGCATTGGGCCCTGGCTTGTACCACATACATACATCATAAGCGCATCCCTAAGTAAATACGAGGTAGCTAGCCTCGACCTACTAGGGTAAGGACAGCATAGTCGGTAGTCCCGAACCGAGACGTTCTTAAGGTGCCCATCCCTGTTGCACCAGCTTCGGTAGTGCCAGAACCGTGGACAGCATAGTCGGTAGTCAGAACCGGGGCGTTCTTAGGTGCCCATCCCTTGGACCCATACATCGGTCCGGTACAAGCCCATTCATAAAGTAAAATACTTTTCATGCTTCATTATTCATAAGACATTCATGGCATCTTTATCATAACATAACTTGTTACGGCTCGGCCCGTCTACCGGCCCATTTACCGGTCCTTATGACCGTCGTACCGTTGACCATCGACCGTGCCGTTTAGCATATTCATTCATTCATCATTCTTTCATCATCATTATGCCTTAAAGGCATCATCATTCATAGCATATTCATTCATTCACCATACTTAACTTTCATTCATCATTTTCATTCTTAGACATGGCATAGGTACACATCATTCATATAGCATGGCATACATTCATAAACATAGCATACATTCATATCATTCATAAGACATGGCATACATACATATCATTCATACATCATGTCATACATACATATCATTCCTAAATCATGGCATATGTCTAAACATTCTATGACCTAACGTATATTTCATGACATATAAGCTATAGGTTTAGTTAACATGGTATTCCTCCACCTTACTTAAGCATACTTCCTAATCACCTATACCCTAGGGTACTCTAGGGTACCCCAAAAATTCCCAAAAATTATATTACTTACTACATCATAAGGGAACATTAATCAACATCATCAAGATTTTTGGCATAATTATAGACCCAAAAATCATGGTGGCCGAAACCCACAAACCTAGGGTTCTTGGTTTCCTTTCCTTGTTGTTGGCCGAAACTCATAGGGTCTCTAGGGTACTCCAAAAATTCCC
>JAGFNQ010003968.1:0-211696 GCA_024364735.1 Boesenbergia rotunda | reverse complement strand
CCTTTATTCTGTTCTTTGGCCTTCCTCTTAGAACCTTTCTTCGAGGAACCAACTAACAGTACCGCCTTTTGATCCGGCTTTACAGAAGGCTCCACAGTCTTCAGCAGGTTGAGCAACTCGGGAATGATAGTATCTAGTTTGTTCATCCGATAGTTCATCACAAATTGTGAATAACTTTTGGGCAAACAACTCAGAATTAAGTCAATACTTAGTTCATGATCCATTGCAAAACCGAGTGTGTTCAGTCGCTCAATGTACCCCAACATCTTTAGCACAAACTGCGAGGCAGAAGTGCCTTCCTGCATCTTAGTGGTGAAGAGGAGTCTGGAGACTTCGAACCTTTCGGATCACGCCTGCTCTTCAGACAACTCATGAAGATGGAAGATGATGGTATAAGCATCCATATGCTCATGCTGCTTTTGCAGCTCAGGTATCATAGAGGCTAGCATGATGCAACTCGCAAGTTCAGAATCGGTCACATGTTTCTGATAGGCCACTAGCTGGTCTGGAGTTGCACCTTCAGGAGGTTGGTTAGGAAGTTGATTTTCAAGGACATAAGCAAGCTTCTCTGACTTGAGAACTATCCTCAGGTTTCGAAGCCAGTCCATGAAGTTAGGCCCAGTCAGTTTATTGGTGTCCAAAATGGAACATAAATTCAGAGAAGACATGATCGAGTGATTAACCTAGAAACACAAATTGAGCTTATGTGAGAAGAATGATAAAGAATGTATCAATATACATTAATTAAAAATTCTATTTATTTATCAAATTGAATAACCCTTTTTATCAATCCGGGAGATTGTAGGAGCATCTCCAAATAGGTTGATATCCAACCATAGATAAGAACAACCATGGCTGTGGCCATCAAGTTTTTCTTAGCTATGAAGGTAGGTAATTATACCGATTACACATCACATATATGTAACTATCACTTTATGCTATCAACTAATTGAATGTTTGCATAAATCATTGGGTTGTTAACTCATTAACAATTATGCATCAATATGCATAGCACCCAACTGCACCTCTCTTTACATCGACCTTGGCTGTGGCACAACAAATCGATGCTCCAAGCTTAAGGCTGACCCATTAATTAAGAAATAGTTTTAATATGGTTGGAGCTCATTCAACCGCTTAGTCAGGCTTGGATGTGTCCAACAACCAAAACTAATGATTGACCTCTGACTCCTACTATATTATTCATAAACTAATTCCACGATTTGAACATGTTGAGGTTCAAGTCGGGTATGGATGTGTCCATCAACCCAAACGAGAATCAAAACTCCGATTCTAACCATATTAATGGAAGATGTTGGCCTTAATATTTTGTAAGGGATTTTGGGTCTCATCCTTTCTTTTCTAAGCACTTTCATGACATAGAATTATGTCATGACTAACGATTTCCTTAATTAAGTATGTATGTGACTTAAGTTATCAAGTGTTATTAATTGAATTAGGAACCGGATTTCCTAATTCCAATTTCATACTTAATTAAAGGATTTGTTTTGGGAAACAATTTCCTAAATTGTCATAATTAATTTCGGAAATAATATGTTTTAAGACTTTGATTTCTCTAAATCATATCTTATTAAATTAAGAGACAAATCCCTTAATTCAACTACATATTATTTTCATGAAAATCTCATTTAAGAAACTCTATAGGAAACCATTTTCCAAATTAATTTTGGAGACAACAATATGTAAGAGCATCACCTCTTCAAACATATTTTATTCATGGATTTAATTAATTACAACAAATTATTTTCTAAGGGTGGCTCCCCGAGGCTCAGATACCCAAAGAAAAGTAATATGTTGTAAATCTAATTGGACGGCTCCCCGAGGCTCAATCCAAATCAAACATGACAATTTCAATTAAAAATTGGGAAATTTAAATTACAACAACTAACTTTAAATTGGACGGCTCCCCGAGGCTCAATCCAAAATAAAGAATTTTGTTGTCAATTTAAAAACCAATTCAAATTTAATTGTCAATTAACTCTCCATGAATTTGTCTAGACTTTCTTAAAAGAAAGTGCCCAAAATTGCGAGATTTCAAAATAGGTTTTCAGAATAATTGTAAGTTTCTGGTACAAAGGAAACTTACATATTTCCAAAATTGGAAAATTTCTAAAATAGAAAAATTTCCAAAATTGGAAAGTTTCCAAAGATGGGAAGTTTTCACAATTATTATAAAATTTCAGAAATTAGAAAATTTCAAACGTTTGCGAAATTTCATGAGGATTTCCAAACTTTGAAATTCTTAAATCTAAAATTTATTATAATTTGAAAGTTTCCATAATTGAAAATTTTTTTTCCGAAATTGAGATCATGACAAAGTTTTCTACAAAACAATTATATGATTAAGTCGAACACTAACCGGCTCTGATACCACTGTTGGGACCGGGTGCATGTCGACAAGGATACGGGTTCGTAAAATTTTAAATTTTTACGTGCAGCGGAAGAGTTAGCATAAAATAATTTCCTAAATTATTTTAACCTCGTATCTAGCATGCAACCTTATGGTGTGTTGACATGATCATAAATTAAAACTTTGCGGAAAAAGTAAACTAATTTACTATGTACCTCTCGTAACTCGAAGTAAGGGACGAGATCCAACCGTAGCGTCCCTTGGAAGCTCCGCCTCTATTCGCGTCCACGCCGAGTTCTCTTCGGGATGACTTCGCAAAGTCACGAGTTTTGTGCCGACGAGAACTACTAGATTCTCTAAAGGCACAACAAAGAAGAACAAGAGAATAAATAGGAAACTAACCACCAAGAAACGGAATCGAATTCCGAGAGGGAAGGAGATGAGATCCGCTTCTTCTTCTTCTTGGTTGGCTTCTCCTTCTTCTTGATAGCTCACGGTAACCAAGAGGGGAGGAGGGGTTTGCGCCGGCCCTAGATGGAGGAAGGTGCTTCAAGGGGCGCCGCCCCTAGAAGCTTCAATGTGGGCGCCGGCCCTAGGTGGGGAGAAGGGAAGTAGAAGATAAAAGAGAGAGAGAGAGAGAGGGAGCTCTATTTTGATTATTCAATTCGATTAGGAATCCAAGGCTTGCCTATGGTTCCTTATATAGTTGCTTCTCCCTTGCTAAGTCTCCTCTTAACGGATTTAACGGAATTAGTTATCATAAGAATTTTATCTTATAAAATTTCTTATGACTTATTCCGTTAAGCCTAGTCTTATTATAACTAATTTATAATAAAACAAATTCTTCTTCTCCTTTTAAATTATGGAATAAATTTTATAAGAAATTTATAAACTTTCTTGTTATGGAAAAATTAATTCATAATTGATTTTATAAAATTAAAATAAACCAATTCATGGATTATTTTAACTTCCATAAAAAGAATAAATTTCTATAAATTTATTTATATAAATTTCTTTATACAAATTTATTTATCCATAATTTATAAAATAAATCGCGCTAGATTTATTTTTATTAATTAAACCAAAATTAATTGGTTTTTCTCCCTTTAGGTGACCGGCCAACCAAGGAGGGTTGGCACCCTCTTTGGCCGGCCCAAACTGAGCCGAACCAACGCGAATTAAACTCATTTAATTCGCCCAAAAAGCCTTCAAAAGACTTAGCCATTTTTAGCTTCCATTGCGCCTCTGATTAACTCAGATTCGACTTATTTCTCTTGATCGGAAAATCTAATTTTCAACTCGTTTTAAATCCCTCGGATTACTCGTAGTGCGTGTGACTAAATAGGCTTTCAATTTATGTTGACCGTCTATAATTAACCAATTATAGAATGATCATGAGTGACACCTAGTAGTACATCATGATCCCCAATTAATCGAAAGATCAACGGTTTGACCTCAGAAGAAATTATTCTGAAACCCTTCAGCAGCTCTAATGAATCGTGCCCCATTCCCTTCACCACCTTATACCCACTTGGTTCAGGACATGGTCTGTTTGTGTCAGTCCTGTCAGTCCCCACTAGACTGACTACGTCACACCTAGCCCAAGTAGTGTCTTTCTCGTCCTTTGGATTTCTAATTACTCTCATGTATTTAAGAGACTTGCACTCTTAACATGATATACTCTGGCCAGAGGTTTTGAGTAACAATCCGACGATAGGCCTGGGTATACATCTCCTCGCAAGGAGTGGTGAATCCTTTGTAGGCTGTTCAAACATCTTCGGGCACTTCGGCTTATACCCAATCATCCTGGGTCCACACCTCCTTGGAGATGCTTGCTTAAGATGTTAAAGTATAAGTCTCCATGACCAAGATGACTTGAACACCGCAAGTCAAAGGAACATCGCACTTAAGCCGCAGTAAGAACTTCATTGACATTTCTATAGATAGATTCCATATGAAGTCTTACAGCTAGTCACTCCAATGAACTAGTTCCCTTAACTAGCATCCATGTTTATCTCCGGACATCCCAATGTCACCTGCCAGTGAGAATCAGCTGATTAGAGAATAACCCATGCTAGTCTCAACAGAATTGATAGTGTCCGTTTTTATCAATTCATCGACTAGGGATATTTTCAATACTTTACATTTGCGCATTTAGAGATAATCACTAGTTGTGATCCCATCACAAATTCTCTTATGCTGTGAGTTGTATTGCGGACATTCAGTAGATGAGTTTGAGATCCCAATCAAATACACAAGCATGTATACTCAAATAGTGAATTATCATTTATTAATATAAATGTTTTACAATCATAAGGCGATTACCTTAGGACACTTCTCTCATATCACTAACAACATAGTAGTTATTTCTTTGATTTACCAATGGGCGAGATTTATTCTGCTAAATCGATAAGCCTGGTAAGTTTGGAAATAATATTATTTACATGGTGTGTCGTTGATTATAGATGGAATCCGTGTCCTGGTGAGTTGGGATGATGATGCCCCCTTGATGAGCTCATAAGGTTCATCATGTTAAATCCTGCAGGTGGACTTGATTCAACAAGATGATAAGGATGATTGGTACTAGTCAAGGAGTTAGAGGTTGATTAATTAAAATTATTTGTAATTTAAATTAATCAACGGGTATTTGATATCTTAAACACGGGGAGATGTTTGTACTCATAATAGGTGGAGCCCATATGAAAATATGGGGGTTGGTGAGGTAGTATAATGAAGATCCTTTAGTGGAATGGATCTTCATTAATGGATCGGGTTTGGATCCATTAGCATGCCAAGACCCAACTCTTTCTCATGGTCCCTATCGTAGCCCTATAAATACCCCATAGTGGCATGAAACCATGGATCTAAATAACACAAGAGAACCCTAAGTCTCTCCTCTCCTTCTTGATAGATGTGTATACTGAAAGACATGCTTCTTTTATATATATGAACATCTTTATTTTGAAAAGAGAATCACAACTACACTAGGTGCCTGTTTATATTAGTACATGCATGAAGTCCAATTACTTTGCATTGTAGATAACATGGTGTGTGGTGTCACACGGAAGATCATATTATCAGTTCCTTGCTTAGTATAAATAGAGGCTCACAACCGCGATGGAATTGGACAACCCATCGGAATGGTTGTAGTGTAATTAGGTGTGGTTGGTCTTGACCATAGGATTACACTAGTGTGCTTTGAGTACATTGAGCAGGACCAAAATACGAGGTTATCTAATTTGTACTGACTCGATAATTGGATAGGACCTCAAACTTTATTATGGAGTACGATCCCTTAATCCCGATATAATAACGGGCATATATTATTAACTATTATTTCTTTAATTTACCAATGGGCGAGATCTATTCTGTTAGATCGATAGGCCCGGTAAGTTGGGAGATAATATTAATAATATGATGTGTCGTTGATTATTGACGGAATCCGTGTCCTGGTGAGTCGGGTTGATGATGCCCCCTTGATGAGCTCGAAAGGTTCATCATGCTAAACCCTGCAGGTGGATTTGATCCGGCATGATGATAAGGTCGAGTGGTACTAGTCAAGGATCCAGAAGTTAATTAATTTAAATTGTCAGTAATTTAATTAATTAATGGGCATTCGAAATTTTAAACACGGGGGGATGGACGACTTGTAATAATTGGAGCTCATATGTAAATATGGGGGTTGGTGAGGTAATTCAATGAGGGTCCTTTAGTGGAATGGATCCTCATTAATGGACCGGGTCCATTAGCAGGCCAAGATCCAACTCCTCCTCATGGTCCCTATCATAGCCCTATAAATACCTCATGGTGGTATGGAACCAAGTTGATGGTTAATGATTGATCTAATGGAACACAAGTAAATCCTAAGTTTTTCCTCTCTCTCTTCGTGAGATGCAGAACGGAAAGAGCAATTTCTTCTCCACCGAATTATTTGCATGCGACATGCAATTAGAATTGTAATGGAGCAGTTTTTTTTCTCACCGATTAATTGCATGTGGCAATTAATTGAATTGGATGAAAAACAAATAAATCTATGCAATTTTGCAAGGCATGCAACGACAATTTAATTCAATGCATGCAATTTAATTGTCATGGCAACGACAAGCAATTTAATTGCATGGCATGCAACGGCAAGCAATTTAATTGTCGTGATGGCAAGGCATGCAATTTAATTGCCTCACTCACGACAATTTATAAAAGGCGATAATTGCCTCAGGAATGGAGGACGAAAAAAATTATCGTGCTCACGGTAATTTTTGAGTCGACAATTTGTATTCTTGGAGCAGAAGAAATTGCTTCGCTGGAGAAAATCTGCTCACCGTAGATTGAACTTCTCAAAGAGCAATTTTTTTTACCTTCGGTGGAGAAAATGTGTGGTAGCAAGAGGGTTGCCCACGCAATCCTCTGGTGCTTCGGCTGCTGTTCGGAGGAGAAGACGTGCAAGGGAGCTAGAAGATTGCTCACGTAATCTTCTGGCGCTTCGCTTGTATTGGAGGAGAGGATTAGTAGGATTTGTGTTCGGATTATCTTCTTCCTAGGAGCAACCGGCGGCATCCCTTTGGTAAGGGATTAGTTGGCTCAAGAAGAAGGGATCAACTTGGTGATCACGGTTCTTGGTAGATCGTCGCCCACACGACGTCCAAGAGGGGAGGGTCATACGGTAGAAGATCATAAGGTAACGGAAGGTATATTCTTCCTCGGCTCCTTTCGTTACATTATTTTGTGGCTTATATATTTGTCTCGTCATTTCATGTTTGTTATTTAATTATTTTGATTGTGAATCATAGTCAATAATTATTTAACTGGACCCCGACCATAAACACAAAAGCCGGCGATCAACTCATCGCCTTTTCCGCGGTCGAACGGTCGAGCAAATTGCAAGACCAATTTTGGTAATTGGCTAAGTTACAATTTGAATCATTCGATACGGCACGAGACGGTCGATGGGAAACGACTCTCTATTCAGATTAAATTTTTTAATCCGTATGCATAGAGAGGTCTCTCGGATCGATCAGGTATCCGCTTAGGAAACCCACCAAGCCATACCCAACAATTGGTATCAGAGCTGAGGTTTCCGGCTTTGTGTGTTTGGGGATTTGTTAATTTTTTGCATTTTCATACATTTTATTAAGCTGGATGATATGTGGATGTGCGTAGGCTAGTTTTGTGTTGCAGGCACGAGATTCCAACTTGTCATGGCCAAATAATGATTGTGTGAATAGTTTTGCAAATTATTATAATTAATAAATCCTCGGGGTTGACGAGGTGACGATATGACTAGAGGCGCATTAGAGACCAAGGCCATGAAAGTTGGAAAATCTAGGATTTTCTATTTTTCATATGTTGGTTATGTGCTTGGTTGTGTGGTTGTGCTAGTAAAATTCCTCGAGATAAATTACTAAGTGGGAGAGGGACTCGAATGGTCCCACGGCTTCCATTACAATTCGATAAGTGATGCGAACAAGTCTGCGTGTCGGCTCTGAGTGCTTTCCTCCCCATCGGATGGATTTGTTTTGCGGATCACTGGGTCGGAAAAGATTATAGAAAATTATTAAAGAGCGTGCGTACTTTCCCATCGGAAGGCACATAATCAGAGATAATTTTCTTAGTGTCGTGTAATGGTGAACACTTAGATGCGAATGATAGTATCCTCCCCATCGGAGTCACTGCTATTATTTTGCAGAGCCGAAGTGAACCAACTATTAATCATACTTGTCAAAAAGTTAGGTTGACAAGATAGTAAGATTAATGGGTAAAACCTCCTCTTACGAATGTGGAAATTCGTATACGTCCACACCATCGTGACATGCGAATTTCTCGGTGTTTAGAGGTGTTGGTTGATTTCAAAAATTTATTATTGTGAGGAATCAATTTATTTTCGATTTCTAAAGTAGTGTGAGTTGTGATTCTTAGGATTTTCAAAATGACTTTTAACCCACTAGCTACAATACTTAAGGAGAATAAACTTACTGGACCCAACTATATTGACTGGAAGAGAAACCTTGACATTGTCCTTACGGCTGAAGAGTATAAATTTGTGCTCACCGAAAAATGTCTTGATAAGCCTAGCGACAATTCTGGTGAAGGGCAGAAGGAGCATTACAAGAAATGGGTTAAGGCAGATGAGATGGCGCGGTGTTATATTCTGGCATTCATGTCGAATGTATTGCAACATCAGCATCAGGTCATGCCCACTGCTTGTGATATGATGCTGAACCTTCAGGAGCTTTTCGGGCACTAGAGTCGTGCCGCTAGGCAGCTGGCGATGAAGAATCTGATGACGACCACTATGGTCGAAGGGACACCCGTGAGGGATCATGTCCTAAAGATAATGGCCCACCTCAATGAGATTGAGGTTCTTGGAGGATCTATCGACGGGGAATCCCAGGTCGATATAATACTCCAATCTCTGCCTAAGAGTTTTGAGCAGTTCCAGCTCAACTATAACATGAATAAGCATGAGTATACGTTGGGGAACTCCTAAGAGAACTCTAGGCGGCAGAAGGGCTCTTTCGTCAGAACTCGCAGGCCTTAATGACTCAAAGGGTTTCCTCTTCTATGCCGAAAGGCAGGAAGAAGAAGAAACAAGGAGGGTTCAAGAAGGCAGCTACATCGCAGGGACATCGGACTAGCGTGAAGAAGCCGAAAGGCAAATGCTTCACGTGTAAGCAAATTGGACATTAGAAGGCGAACTGTCCCCGTTATCAAGACAAAAGTATATCATTTTTCTTTGTCGTTGTAACATGCTTAGCGGAGTTATCTACCGGTACCTGGTGGGTAGATACGGATGCCACTACGTATGTCTGCAATTCTTTGCAGGGGTTCCAGGAAGCCCAATGACTAGCTAAAGAAAAAAAAACCGTCTACATGAGAAATGCTACGGAGGTGACTACTATTGTAGTGGGAGTTATATATTTGTCTTTAGAAGATAAAGTTTTGGTTTTATGATTGCTTTTATGTACCTAATGTTTAGAAAGAACTCTGGTTCAGTTTCTAAAATAAATGATATTCTATTGCTTTTTATGAAAAGTGGAATAGAAAGATTATCTATTCAGGTACATTGATAGGCAATTGGTACACATTAGAACCAAAGTCTTCCATGATGCAAATAGTAACTAATAGCTCATCATCTAACCAAAGTAGGAGAAAGGTTCCTTCCGAGATGAACCAAACATACCTTTGGCGTCTAAGACTTGGTCTTATTAACCTTAGTAGGATTCAAAGGTTGATAGCCAATGGGCCCTCGAGTTCATTGGTGGTGGAAGACTTCTCTAACTTTGAATCATACTTGGAAGGTAAGACGACCAAGAGGCCTTTCAAGGCCGAGGGGTATAGAGCCAAAAATATGTTAGACATGGTTCATTCTGATTAGTGTGGTCCTATGCCTATCCAGGATAGAGGTAACTTTGAATACTTCATGAGATGAATATTCAAAGTTATGGATATGCGTTTACATGATGGTCGCAAGTCTGAATCTTTGATTAGTTCAAAGAATTCAAGACGATTGTGGATAAACATCAAGGTAATAATATCAAGACACTACAATCGGATCGTGGTGATAGGTACCTCTTGGGAAAGGTCAGGACTTATATATCGGATACTGGGATTCAATCCCGAATGACTGCACCCGGTACACCCCAACAGAACGGTGCAACAGAGCGAAGGAAAAGAGCTCTTATGGAGAGGGTTAGGACAATGATGAGCTGCTCCGAGTTGCCGGATTCGTTCTGGAGATATGCTCTGAAAACGACAACGTACATACTTGATACCATCTAGGTCAGTGCCTCCTACTTCCATAGAAGAGTAGACTGGGCGAAAGCCAAGTCTAAGACATCTTCGGACATGGGATAGCTCAGCATATGAGCTGAGAGGGGATATTGATAAGATTGGAATCTCGTGCGCTTGTTCGTAGGCTATCGTAGAAGAACGAAAGGTGGTTCTATAGTTCTAAGGATCAGAGGGTAATCGTTGGGACGAATACCAGATTCTCAGAAGAAGACTATGTGATGAACCACAAGCCCATTTGTAGACTAGTTCTTGAAAAATTAAGAGGGGATGTTATGACCTTAGTACCAACTGTACAAGAAGAAATACCACAAGTCACTGCACCGCGTGTCACAGAAGATACACAGGTAGTGTCCAGTCATAGTGGGAGCGTTGTTAGTCAACCACAAGGATTCATGTTCTTGGGAGAGTATTCGGACTCGGTGCCTGGCAACCATGAATCAACATCCCTGGACCTATGATGAGGAACATCTGCTTTGAAGAGATAATCCATTTATGGATTTGTTCAAAGGACGGATGAGATTTGTGCATGTAAGAATTGTGACGGAAACGTAGTGATGTTCTTGTACTATACATAGATAATATTTTGTTAGTTGGCAACAATGACAAAGTATCATCAAACGTAAGGGTATGGTCGTCCAAACGGTTTATATGAAGGACTTAGGAGAAGCAGGACACATCCTTGGTAATCAAAGTTCTAAGGGATCACTAGAGAAGGATGTTGTGATTATCCCAAGCTTCATATAGTGATAGTGTCTTAACTTGTTTTAGCATGGAAACCTCCAAGAAAAGTTTTGTACTTTTCAGTTGTGGAGCTACTCTATCTAAGGAGATATATTTAGATTATCAAAGGAGATAGAGCAGGTAATGGCGGTTCCTTTAGCATCGGCTATAGGAAGCCTCTTGTATGCTAAAAACGAGACCGGATATCTGCTTTGCCGTGGGCATGGTTAGCAGATATCAGAGTAACCCAGGTCAAGGAAATTAGATTGCGGTAAAAGCTTATATTAGTGCCTGAGAAGGACTAAGGATTATAAGCTGGTTTACCGGGCAGACCAATTCCCTATGGGTTATATGGATACAGACTTCCAGTCGGATAGGGGCAAACGTAAGTATTCCTCAGGGTTTTGTGTTAACTTTTAGGAGGTAGAACCGTAGTTAGAGGAGTGTCGCGCAGTGACTGCGTGATGGACTCCACCATGGAAGCTAAGTAAAGTGGCAGCCTCTGAGGCAGCCAAAGGAAGCTACATAGTTCAGGAACTTCAAGATGGACTTCGATGTGATTCCTGGTTTGCTCAAAGCTATCACATTCTGTTGTGATAAATAAATGGTGCAGTTGCAAACTTGAAGGAATCACGATCCCATGAGGCGAGTAAACACATAGAGCGCAAGTACCTCCCAGGAGAGGAAAAGCTGTAGTTGCCTAGATTACATCAGAAGACAACCTGGGAGATCTTTTCACTGAGACCTTGATAGTGAAAGCTTTAGGCATGTGGAGGATCAGGGAGTCAGATGTATGACATTTGAGGGCAGCAAAGTCTTTAAGTATAAGTGGGAGATTGATAGATGTGTATACTGAAAGACATGCTTCTTTTATATATATGAACATCTTTATTTTGAAAAGAGAATCACAACTATACTAGGTGTCTGCTTATATTAGTACATGCATGAAGTCCAATTACTTTGCATTGTAGATAACATGGTGTGTGGTGTCACATGGAAGATCATGTTATCAGTTCCTTGCTTAGTATAAATAGAGGCTCACAACCGAGATGGAATTGGACAACCCAACGGAATGGTTGTAGTGTAATTAGGTGTGGTTGGTCTTGACCATATGATTACACTAGTGTGCTTTGAGTACATTGAGCAGGACCAAAACACGAGGTTATCTAATTTGTACTGACTCGATAATTGGATAGGACCTCAAACTTTATTATGGAGTACGATCCCTTAATCCCGATATAATAACGGGCATATATTATTAACTATTATTTCTTTAATTTACCAATGGGCGAGATCTATTCTGTTAGATCGATAGACCCGGTAAGTTGGGAGATAATATTAATAATATGATATGCCGTTGATTATTGACGGAATCCGTGTCCGGGTGAGTCGAGTTGATGATGCCCCCTTGATGAGCTCGAAAGGTTCATCATGCTAAACCCTGCAGGTGGATTTGATCCGGCATAATGATAAGGTCGAGTGGTATTAGTCAAGGATCCAGAAGTTAATTAATTTAAATTGTCAGTAATTTAATTAATTAATGGGTATTCGAAATCTTAAACACGGGAGGATGGACGACTTGTAATAATTGGAGCCCATATGTAAATATGGGGGTTGGTGAGGTAATTCATGGACCCCGATAATAAAACAAAAACCGGCGATCCATTCGTCATCTTTTCCGCGGTCTTTTGATTCGGAAAGTTACAAGGCCTTAACTTTAGTTTTGGCTAAGTTGTGACTTGAATCAATTGACACGACGATGAGACGGTCGTTTGGGAGACGAGTCTCTATTCGGATTAAATTTTTAATCTGTAGACATTGAGAGGTCTCTCATGTTCGACCCCGTGGTTGCTTAGGAAACCGCCAAGCCATGCAAGGGAATTTTCCTATCAATTGGTATCAGAGCCAGGTTTCCGATTTATATGTTTAGCATTCGGTTACTTTTTTGCACATTATCATGTACTTTATTTTTGCTGGATAATATTTGGATGTGCGTAGGCTAACTTTTTGTTGTAGGCACTAGATTCCAACTGTTATGGCATTAATGGCAATTGTATGTGATTGATTGTGTGTTTTGTAAATTAATTGAATCCTCTGGGTTGACGAGGTTAAATTAGGTATTTAATTTTTATAATTAAATATGACACCTATTTAGCCGAGCTTTTATTTACTTTTGATCTAGAATACATGTACACTCCTTTGTGGAGTATAGGATCAATGGATGTAAATAAGTAGCTAGTCATCTCGGCTCGGAGATCCCTTCATGGAGTCTTGCGCATGGGATAGGGAGGAGTGGACGAGGTGACGATACGACTGGAGGCGCATTGGAGACCAAGGCCACAATAGTTGGAAAAATCTAGGATTTTTCCTTGTTTATTATATTGGTTTATGTGCTTGTTGTGTGTGTACATGTGAAAATCCTCAACGTAAATGACTAAGTGGGAGAGGGACCCTAAGGGTCCCGTGGCTTCCATTACAATCTGATAAGTGATACGAACAAGTCTACGCGTCGGCTCTGAGTGCCTTCCTCCCCATCGGATAGGCTTGTTCTACGGATCACTAGGTCAGAAAAGACTATAGAAAGTTATTGAAGAGCGTGTGTACTTCCCCATTGGAAGACACATAATCGGAAATAATTTTCTTAGTGTCGTGTAATGGTAAGCACTTAGTACAAATAATAGTATCCTCCCCATCAGAGTAACTGCTATTATTTGTAGGCCCGAAGATGACCAACTATTAATTTTACTTGTCAGAAAGTTAGGATGACAAGATAGTAAAATTAATAGGTAAAACATCCTCTCATAATTGTAGAATTTATATACGTCTACACCATCGTGGCATGCGAATTTCTCGGTGTTGGTTGATTTTGAAAATTTATTGTTTTGAGGAGTCAATTTATTTTCGAAATCTAAAGTGTGTGATTGATGTGATTCTCAGGTGTTTTGAAATGGATCTAGACCCACTTGTTTTAATTGAAAGAGAAAACCAAATAAATGCCCCTAATGATAATATGGATTGGGAATTAAATCTGGACTTTGTCTCTACTGCCGAGGAACCCAAATGTGATCTTGTCGAGTTCTGTGCAGAAAAACCTAGTGAGATTAATGATGAAGAGGAGTTTGAATATTTTAGGAAATGGTTAGAAGCAGACGAGACGACTGAGTGTCATCAAAATCAGGCTTCTTCCATTACCAGTGATAAAACATCCAAACTCGACGAACTCTTCGGGCATCATAATCGAGCCGCTAGGCAAGAGGTCATGAAGAACTTGACAACGACCATCTTGGTTGAGGGTATGCCCGTAAGGGAACATGCTCTCAAAATGATGGCTTGGCTGAAAGAGATGGAAATCCTTGGAGCACAAATCGATGGGGAAACCCAGGTCGATCTCATCCTCCAATCTCTACCAAAGAGTTTTGAGAAGTTTCGCCTAAGCTACAATATGGACAAACGTTCATATTCGTGGGCAGAACTTTTGACAGAACTCGAGGTGGCAGAGGCGTTTTCTCTTCAGAGCTCACAGACTTTCATTGCTCAAGAGGTTTCTACTTCTAAACCGAAAGGAAAGAAGAAGAAGAAACGGGTTGGGGCAAAGAAAGTAGCAGGATTACAAGGACCTCAGAGTTGCATAAAGAAGTCGAAAGGAAAGTGCTTTGTGTGCAAGCAGTCTGGACATTGGAAGGCGGACTGCCCCCACCGCCAGAGTAATAGTTCAGGTATACTTCACTCTTTTGTCGTTGTAACATGTTTAGCGGTGATATCTATCGGTACCTGGTGTGTAGATATGGATGCCACTAATCATGTCTGCATCTTTCTGAGGGTTCCAGACACCCGACGACTAGCTGAGGAGGAGATTACCATCGACATGGGATAGGCTATAGAGATGATTTTTTGCAGTGGGAGTTATTCATTTATGTCTTTTAGATAGGATGATAAATGTTTTGGTTTTATATAGATTGCTTTTATGTACATAATTTTAGGGAAAAAACTTTTGTTCAGTTTCTGGAATAAGATATTCTATTGCTTTTATTGTTAAAAGTGGAATAGAAGGATTATCTATTAAAGTACATAGATAGGCAATTGGTTCATTTTAAAACCAAAAGCTCCCATGATGTAAATAGATGTTAAATAGCTTATCATCTAACCAAAGTAAGAGAAAGGTTTCTTCCAAGATGAACCAAACATATCTTTAGGCTCTAAGGCTTGATCTTATTAACCTTTAGTGGATTCAAAGGTTGATAGCCAATAGGCCCTTGGGTTCATTGGTGGTGGAAGACTAGACTTCCTTAAAATCTTTGGAATCTTACTAGGAAGGTAAGAAGATCAAGAGGCTTTTCTAAGCCTAGGGGCATAGAGCCAAAGGTATGTAGGAGTTGGTTCATCCTGATAAGTATAGGTCCTTAGTCTATCCAGAATAGAGGTAGCCTTGAAATACCTTGTTTATTTTATAAACAATTGTTCAAGGGTCAAAGTACATTTACTTGATGTACCGCTAGACTGAATACTTTGATGAGATCAAGGAATTCAAGTCTGATGCGGAGAAACATCAGAGTAAAAGTATGACGACATTACGATTAGATCGTAGTGGCAAGTACCTCTTGGGATAATAGAGGGACTTACTTATCAGAGATTGGGAATAAGTCCCAATACACTGCACCTGGTTAGCCCCAACAGAGCGGTGCAGCATTGAGAAGGAAAAAAGTCTCTTAAGGTAATTGTGAGGACAATGATAAGCTACTCTGAGATTAGCCAGTTTTGTTCGAGGGATATGCTCTGGATACAACAGTGTATGTGTTTGATACTATCTAGGTCAGTAGTCTCTACACCCATAGAAATGTAGACTAAGCGAAAGCCTAGTCTAAGACATTTTCAGATTTGGGTAGCTCAGCACATGTGCTGAAGAGTGATACTGATAAGTTGGAATTTAGTGTACCTGTTCGTAGGCTATCCTAAGTGAACATAAGGTGGTTTAGTAGTCCTAAGGATTAGAGGATATTCGTTGGTACGAATGTCTAATTCTTAGAAAAGGACTATGTAATAAACCACAAGCCCATGTGTAGAATTATTCTTGAGTAACTGAGAAGGGGACATTCTGACTTTAGTACCAACTGTACAAGAGGGAATACCATAAGTCACTGCACCTCGTGTCACAGAAGATACACAGGGGATACCTTATCGTAGTGGGAGGGTTGTTAGGCAACCTAAAGGTTTCATGTTCTTGGAGAGTCTTTGGATTGGGTCCTTGGTGAACATGAACCAGATCCCTGGACCTATGACGAGGATCATCCTCTTTGAAGAGATAAATCCAGTCATATGGATTTGTTCAAAGGACGGATGAGATTGTGTATATAAAAATGACGGAAACAAAGTGGTATTCTTGTACTATACGTAGATAATATTTTGTTGATTGACAACAATAACGAAATATTATCAGACGTAAGGGTATGGTCGTCCAAGACAATTATGAAGGACTTGGGAATAGTAAGACACATCCTTGGGGATCAAAGATCTAAGAGATCTCCAGACAAGGATGATGTGCTTATCCCAAGCTTCATTCAAGACACTGTCCTAACTCATTTTAGCATGGAAACCTCCAAGAAAAGTTTTGTATTTTCAGATATGGAGCTACTCTATCTAAAGTAATATGTTTAGATTATCAAAGGATATAGAGCAGGTAATGGCGGTTCCTTTAGCATCGGCTATAGGAAGCTCTTGTATGCTAAAAATGTGATCGGATATCTGTTGTGCCTTGGTCATGGTTGACAGATATCGGAGTAACCCAGGTCAAGGAAATTGGATTGCGGTAAAAGCATATATTAGTGCCTGAGAAGGACTAAGGATTATATGCTGGTTTACCGGGAAACCAATCTCTTGTGGGTTATATGGATACAGAATTCCAATCAATATAGGGGGTAAATATAGATATTCCTCGGGGTTTTGTGTTTGCTTTTAGGAGGTGGAACCATTGTATGGGAGAGTGTCATGCAGCGGCTGCGTGATGGACTCCACCAAGGAAGCTGAATGGATGGCAGTCTCTGAGACAACCAATAGAGCTACATGGTTCAGGAACCTCAGGATGGACTTCGATGTGATTCCTGGTTTGCTCAGGGCTATCACATTTGTTGTAATTAAAATGGAGTAGTTGCAAACTCAAAAGAATCACGAGTCCATGAGGCGAGTAAACACATAGAGCGCAAGTACACCCAGGAGAGGAATAGCTGTTGTTGCCCAGATGACATCAGAGGATGACCTAGGGAGATCTTTTCACTAAGGCCTTGGTAGCGAGAGCTTTTAGGCAAGTGAAGGATCGAGGGGATCAGATGTATGATATTTTGAAAACAGCAAGGTCTTTGAGTATAAGTGGGAGATTGTTAGGATGTATACTAAAAGTCATGCTTTTGGTTAAAGTACATCTACATTTTAAATGAGAATCGCAAAATCACACGTTGCATATTTATATATGCACAAAATGTCTCATACTTTGCATTGTAGATAACATGGTGCGTGGGGACGCATAGAAGGTCATGTTATCAGTTCCTTGCAGAAGTATAAGAAAAAGGCTCATAACCGAGATGAAGTTGGACAAACCTTCGGGATGGTTGTAGTATAATTAGGTGTGGTTTGTCTTAACCATAGAATTACACTAGTGCGCTTTGTGTGCATTTAGTAGGACCAAAAGAGAGGTCATCCAATTTTGTATTGACTTCGTAAATTGGATTTGACCTTGGTTTATATTATGGAGTACGATCTATAAATCCCGAAATAATAACGGGCACATGTATTTAATTATTATTATTTTGAATTACCAATGGGCGAGATCTATTCTATTAGATCGATAGGCCCGGTAAGTTGGGAAATAATATTATCTA
This sequence comes from Boesenbergia rotunda, assembly GCA_024364735.1. Lineage (NCBI taxonomy): Eukaryota > Viridiplantae > Streptophyta > Magnoliopsida > Zingiberales > Zingiberaceae > Boesenbergia > Boesenbergia rotunda. The sequence goes on along the minus strand of JAGFNQ010003968.1, from coordinate 193,951 downwards.
CATAGTGTACCATTGATTATTGAGGGAATCCGTGTCATGGTGAGTTGGGATGATGATACCCCCTTGATGAGCTCATAAGGATCGTCATGTCAAATCTTGTAAGTGGACTATGGTCCGACATGATGAAAATGTTGAGTGGTACTAGTCAAGGATCAAGAGGATAATTAATTAAAATTGTCAGTAATTTAAATTAATTATCAAGCATTCGATATCTTAAATACGGGGAGATGAATGACTCATAATAGGTGGAGCCCATATGAAAATATGGGGGTTGGTGAGGAAGTTCAATGGGGATCCTTTAGTGGAATGGATTCTCATTAATGGATCTTGTTTGGATCCATTAACGGGCTAAGACCCAACTCCTCCTCATGGTCCCTACCATAGCCCTATAAATATCCCATAGGAGTCATGATACAAGGCTAATTAATTTTTAGAAAAATTAATCCAATTAATCACCAAAAGCCAAAACCCAAAAACCCTCTCCTATTCTCTCTCCTTGGGCAACCCTTGCGCCGGCAATAGAGGAGGAAGAAGGAGGAGAATTCCTTGGGTTTTCACCTCCATCAGCTCCTTCTCTTTGGCGTGGAGGCTCAACCAGGTTGAGGACAGTTCGACGAGAGGAAGAAGAAAGGGAGAAGCACACAGGCGGCAAGCTTTCTATTGTGGTTTTGCGGCGCGGGCGAGAGGAGAAGAAATTGAATTCTTCTCTTCTTCTTCATCCCAGTTTCTTCTTCCTTTTTCATCACCACTTCTCCTTTGCATGCGCAAGCAAGGAGCAAGGGAGAGGAATGGTCGGCGGCCGGAAAACAGGGTGGTTCTCTCCCAAGTTGGCATCGGCGGTATTGAAGGAGGTGGTTAGGGTTTCTGTGGGTTTTGGGGAAGAAGAAAGAGCTCATCTTAGGTTCTTATTCCATCTTCTTCATCTTTCTATTCCCCTATGCCTCAGCTCTCTTGTGGCCGGAGCTCATTGGGTGGCGGTGGTCGCCGACAGTGCAAGAAGGAGAAGGGTTGGCTGGCCGAAACCCTAGGCTAGGGTTTTGTGGTGGTGCGTGGAAGAGGATTGAAGGTGATTAATTGCAAGCCTTGGTGACTCCGCATCTTGGTAGCGCGTCGCCCACACGACGTCCAGGAGGGGAGAGTTATACGGTAGAAGACTGCGAGGTAAAGACGAGGTATACCTCTTCTTAGGCTCCTTCGTTGTTTCTATTATTTCATGTTATTATTGCATGTGTTTAATTAATTATCATAAGTTAATTATTTGTTAATTAATTTGATAATTAATTATGTCATAGACCTGATAATAAACACAAAAATCGGCGATCCATTTGTCGTCTTTTCTGCAGTCTTTTAATTCGAATGTTACAAGGCCTTAACTTTGGTTTTGGCTAAGTTGTGACTTGAATCAATTGACACGATGTCGAGACAGTCGTTTGGGAGATGGGTCTCTATTTAGATTAAATTTTTAATCCGTAGACATAGAGAGGTCTCTCATGTTCGACCTTGTGGTTGCTTAGGAATCCGCCAAGCCATGCAAGGGAATTTTCCTATCAGACATATGGTCCGTCCCACTATGGCTCCACCTTCCCCGAGTCGCCGACCGGCTTGATCCTTTTCCAGACCTTGTCACCAACCTCAAAGCTACGGGCGATCACTCGGTGATTATAGGCTTGCTATATCCTTCGTCGATACACTTCCAACCGAGCTGCAGCTTATCCCGCACCTTTGAGATGAGGTCTAGGTCAATCAACCGCTCTTGATCATTGTCTTTCTTGTGATAGTATTGCCATCGGGCAGACTCCTCCCCTACCTCCACTGGGATGATGGCCTCGGCCCCGTATACCAGTTGGAAGGGGCTCTCGCCTGTTCCTTCTCACGGGGTAGTACGGTAGGACCACAGGATGCTAGGGAGTTCATCGACTCAGCTGCCCCCGACGTGATCTAGCTTTATCTTGAGTCCCCGCAAGATTTCTCGATTGACGACCTCAACCTGTCCATTGCCCTGCGGGTAGGCTACTGAGGTGAAGGCATGTCTAATCCCCAATCCCTCGCACCATTCTTTTAGCTTGCGTCCCAAAAACTATCTTCCATTGTCCGATACCAGCTTGTGGGGGATACCGTATCTGCAAACGATGTCCCTCCATAGGACTTTCATCACCGTAACCTCCGTGATGTTCGCCAGGGGTTTCGCTTCTATCCATTTGGAGAAATAGTCGATGAGGACCAACAGGAACATCTTCTACTATGGCTCAATGGGGAAGGGGCCTACAATGTCCATTCCCCACTGATCGAAAGGGCAGGACACTGTAGAGACTTGCAAGGGCTCGGTCGGGTGGTGAGTCACGTGTTGATGCCTCTGACAGGCTTCACATCCAGCCACAAACTTGAGAGCATCAGCCTGGAGGGTAGGCTAAAAGTACCCTGCTAAAATGATCTTCCTGGACAGGGACATTCCCTCAATGTGACTCCCGCAGATTCCCTCATGTACCTCCCTCATCACATAGTCGGCCTCTTCTGGCCCGACACATTTGAGGAGAGGTCGCACAAAAGCCCTCCTATACAGTTGATTGCCGACCAGCATGAATTTGGCCGCTCGACGACGGAATAGCCGGCTTTCTTGGTCCCGGCTTGGAATGGTCCCACTGCGCAGGAACGCCACGTAGGGATCCCTCCAATCAGTCCGAGCGTCGACCCCCGCTTCCTCTCCAATCTGTGCTACCGTCCCTTCCGTGGCACTAGGTTCATTTAGCTGCCAGGTGGAGATAGAGCTCGCCAATTTGGCTAGCTCGTCGATCTGGACATTGTCAGCCCTGGAGATCTTTTGCAAGATAACCTCCATGAAGGAGGCCTTCAGCTGTTCGTAAAGGGCTACATATTTCTACAGGCGCTTACACCTGACTTCAAAGTCTCCCTTTATCTGCTGCGCCACAAGCTAGGAGTCTGAATATACAGTAACCCGACTATCCCCCATGTGCTTAGCTGCTTGCAGGCCCGCCAGGATCACCTTGTACTCAGCTTCATTGTTGGTAGCCTTGAAGTGGAGCAGGATGGACAAATGTAATGTGTCTCCCCGAGGGGAAACCATTAACACTCCAACCCCGCTGTGTTGGCTATTGGAGGACCCGTCCACATAGATCTTCCACATCCCTTCAGCCTCGACCTCCGAGACGGTCTTCAGCATGAAGTCTGATAGGGCTTGTGCCTTGATGGCGACATGAGCCTGATACTCAATGTCGTATTCACTTAATTCTGCCGTCCATTTGATTAACCGGCTCGAAGCTTCGGGATTAGTGAGGACTTGTGCGAGTGGGCTATTGGTGAGGACCACGATGGGGTGTGCTAAGAAATATGACCTTAACCTCCGGGCCATTAAGACCAGGGCATAGGCCAGTTTCTCCATCGTGGTGTATCGTGTTTCGGCATCTTTTAGGAGATGTCCGAAGAAGTATATGGGATATTGCACCCTGTCTTGTTCTTGAACGAGCGTCGAGCCTATCGCTTGCTCTGCGGTCGATAGGAAGACAAACAAGGTCTCCCCTTCCGCTGGCTTGTAGAGGATGGGGAGCGCGGCGAGATAAGTCTTCAAATCTGCAAAGGCTTTCTCACACTGTTCATCCCACTCGAACTTGGCTGCCTTTCTCAAAATCTTGAAGAATGGTAGGGTCTTATCTGCAGATTTGGAGATGAATCTGGACAACGTCATGATTCTTCCATTCAGCCGTTGTACCTCCTTGAAGATGCGAGGGGGCGGCATATCTAGAATAGCATTTACTTTTTCGGAATTGGCCTCAATCCCTCTCTCTGTTACCATGTGTTAGTGATATGAGAGAAGTGTCCTAAGGCAATCGCCTTATGATTGTAAACATTTATTTTAATAAATGATAATTCACTATTTGAGTATACATGATTGTGTATTTGATTGGGATCTTAAACTCATCTACTGAATGTCCGCAATACAGTTCACAGCATAAGAGAATTTGTGATGGGATCACAACTAGTGATTATCTCTAAATGTGCAATTGTGAAGTATTGAAAATATCCCTAGTCGATGAATTGATAAATACGGACACTATCAATTCTGTTGAGACTAGCATGGGTTATTCTCTAATCAGCTGATTCTCACTGGCTGGTGACATTGAGATGTCCGGAGATAAACATGGATGCTAGTTAAGGGAACTAGTTCATTGGAGTGACTAGCTATAAAACTTCATATGGTAATCTATAAAGATATGTCAATGAAGTTCTTACTGCAGCTTAAGTGCGATGTTCCTTTGACTTGCGGTGTTCAAGTCATCTTGGTCATGGAGACTTATACTTTAACATCTTAAGCAAGCATCTCCTAGGAGGTGTGGACCCAGGATGATTGGGTATAAGCCAAAGTGCCCGAAGATGTTTGACAAGCCTACAAAGGATTCACCACTCCTTTCGAGGAGATGTATACCCAGGCCTATCGTCGGATTGTTACTCAAAGCCTCTGGCCAGAGCATGTCATGTTTAGAGTGCGAGTCTCTTAAATACATGAGAGTAATTAGAAATCCAAAGGACGAAAAAGACACTACTTGGGCTAGGTGTGACGTAGTCAGCCTAGTGGGGACTGACACAAACAGAGCATGTCCTGAACCAAGTGGGTATAAGATGGTGAAGGGAATGGGGCACGATTCATTAGAGCTGCTGAAGGGTTTCAGAATTACTTCTGAGGTCAAACCGTTGATCTTTCGATTAATTGGGGGTCATGATGTACTACTAGGTGCCACTCATGACCGTTCTATAATTGGTTGATTATAGACGGCCAACATAAATCGAAAGCCTATTTAGTCACACGCACTACGAGTAATCCGAGGGATTTAAAACGAGTTGAAAATTGGATTTTCCGATCAAGAGAAATAAGTCGAATCTGAGTTAATCAGAGGCGCAATGGAAGCTTAAAATGGCTAAGTCTTTTGAAGGCTTATTGGGCGAATTAAATGAGTTTAATTCGCGATGGGTGCGGCTCGGTTTGGCCGGCCAAAGATGGTGCCAACCCTCTTTGGTTTGGCCGGCCAAAAGAATGAAAAAAAACCAATTTATTTGGTTTAATTAATAAAATAAATCTAGCGCGATTTGTTTATAAATTATGGATAAATAAATTTGTATAAAGAAATTTATAGAAATTTATTCTTTTTTATGGAAATTAAAATAATCCATGAATTGGTTTATTTTAATTTTATGAAATTAATTATGAATTGATTTTTCCATAATAAGAAAATTTATAAATTTCTTGTAAAATTTTATTTCATAATAAAAAGGGGAGATATGGTTGTTTTTATTATAAATTAAGTTATAATAAAAACTTGGCATAACGCAATAATTCATAGAAAATTTATAAGATAAATTTCTTATGAAAACTAATTCCGTTAAAAGGAGACTTGGCGATAAAGAGGCTACTATATAAAGGCACCAAGGCAAGGCTTAGAAATTAATCCAAGAGATCAAGGATTCTTGCCTAGCCTCTCTTTCTGCTTCTCTCCTCTCCTCTCTCTCTATGCGGTATCGACTGCAGTTGTCCCCATGAGAAAGATGGTTGCTCACAGCAACCTTCATGTACTCGGTGGAGCAAGCAATTTTCTCATTGGAGAAAATTGTCGGCGTTGGCTGCATCTTCTCCAAGCAAGGTGCGCGTGAGCAAGAAGGCTGCTCATCCTCTGTGGAGAATTACGCATGCCAAAGCAAATTAATCCGCACGCATGCAAGAAAGAAATTGCTTTCTAATCAATTAATTTGCCCAAGCAAATTAATTCCGCATGCAAGAAATTGCTTTGCAAGCAAATTAATTGCTGTTCACGCCGCTGCAAGAAATTGCTATCCAATCAATTAATTTGCCCAAGCAAATTAATCCGCATGCAAGAAATTGCTTTGCAAGCAAATTAGTTTGCTGTTCACGCCGCACAAGCCAAGTTGCTCACGGCTCTCTCCCTCTCCATATTTCTCTCTTGATTTTCTTGTCGCGTTCTCGGAGAATCTAGTAGTTCTCGAGAACACGAAACTCGTGGCTTTGTGAAGTCATCCCGAAGATACTCGGCGTGGACGCGAATAGAGGCGGAGCTTCCAAGGGACGCTACGGTTGGATCTCGTCCCTTACTTCGAGTTACGCGAGGTAACGAGTAAATTAGTTTACTTTCTGTAAAATTTTAATTTATGATCATGTCCACACATCATAAGGTCGCATGCTAGATACGTGGTTAAAAATAATTTAAGAAATTATTTATGCTAATTCTTCCGCTGCACGTAAATATTTTAAAATTTACGAACCCGTATCCTTGTCAACATGCACCCGGTCCCAACAGTGGTATCAGAGCCGGTTAGTGTTCGACATAATCATATAATTGTTTTGCGGAAAACATTGTCATGATCTCAATTTTGGAAAATTTTTCAATTATGGAAACTTTCCAATTATAATAAATTTTGGAATTAGGAATTTCAAAGTTTGGAAATCCTCATGAAATTTTGCAAACGTTTGAAATTTTCTAGTTTCTGAAATTCTATAATAATTGTGAAAACTTCCCATCTTTGGAAACTTTCCAATCTTGGAAATTTTCTATTTTAGAAATTTTCCAACTTTGGAAATATGTAAGTTTTCTTTGTACCAGAAACTTACAATTATTCTGAAAACCTATTATGAAATCTCGCAATTTTGGGCACTTTCCTTCAAGAAAGTCTAGACAAATTTATGGACAATTAATTGACAATTTAATTTGAATTGGTATTTAAATTGACAACAAAATTCTTTATTTTGGATTGAGGCTCGGGGAGCCGTCCAATTTAAAGTTAGTTGTTGTAATTTAATTTCCCAATTTTAAATGAAATTGTCATGTTTAATTTGGTTGCGCTTCCGAAGCGGACCAAATTTGATTTATGACAAATTACTTTTCTTTGGGTATCTGAGCCTCGGGGAGCCACCCTTAGAAAACGATTTGTTGTAATTAAATAAATCCATAAATAAAATATGTTTTAAGAGGTGATGCTCTTACATATTGTTGTCTCCAAAATTAATTAGGAAAATGGTTTCCTATAGAGTTTCTTAAATGAGATTTTCATGAAAATAATATGTGGTTGAATTAAGGGAATTGTCTCTTAATTTAATAAGTTTTGATTTAGAGAAATCAAAGTCTTGAACATATTATTTCCAAAATTGATTATGACAATTTAGGAAATTGTTTCCCAAAACAATTCCTTTAATAAAGTATGAAATTAGAATTAGGAAATCCGGTTCCTAATTCAATTAATGAGACTTGATAACTTGAGTCACATACATACTTTATTAAGGATATCGTTAGTCATGACATAATTATATGTCATGAATGTGCATTAAAAGGAAAAGATGAGACCCAAAACCCCTTACAAAATATTAAGGCCAACACCTTCCATTAATATGGTTAGAACCGGAGTTTTGTTTCTCGTTTGGGTTGATGGACACATCCATGCCCAGCTTGAACCTCGACATGTTCAAACCATGGAATTAGTTTATGACTAATATAGTTGGAGTCAGAGGTCAATCCTTAGTTTTGGTTGTTGGACACATCTAAGCCTGACTAAACGGTTGAATGAGCTCCAGCCATATTAAAACTATTTCTTGATTAATGGGTCAGCCTTAAGCTTAGAGCATCGATTTGTTGTGTCACAGCCAAGGTCGATGCAAAGAGAGGTGCAGTTGGGTGCTATGTACTTTGTTGCATACTTGTTAATGAGTTAACAACCCAATGATTTATGCAAACATTCAATTAGTTGATAGCATAAAGTGATAGTTACATATATGTGGTATGTAATCGGTATAATTACCTACCTTCATAGCTGAGAAAAACTTGATGGCCACAGCCATGGTTGATCTTATCTATGGTTGGATATCAATCTATTTGGAGATGTTCCTACGATCTCCCGAATTGATAAAAAGGGTTATTCAATTTGAAAAATAAATAAAATTTTTATTAATGTATAATGATACATTCTTTAATCATTCTTCTCACATAAACTCAATTTGTATTTCTAGGATAATCACTCGATCATGTCTTCTCTGAATTTGTGTTCCATTTTGGACACTAATAAGATAACTAAGACCAAAAAGACTGAAAAGGCACCAAAAGGCACTTGCCATCACTGTGGCAAGGAGGGACACTGGCGAAGAAACTGCAAGGTTTATCTTGAGTCCTTGCACAAGAAGGCATCCGATGCCCCATCCTCTTCAGGCATCTTCGTTATTGAATGTCACTCTATTTCCTCAAATACCTGGGTACTTGAAACTGGGTGTATCACATATATGTAATGATATACAGGGGCTAAGGAATAGAAGAAGACTCGTCAAAGGAGAAGCAAATTTGCGAGTTGGAAACGGAGCAAGGATTGCTGCTGTTGCCATCGGAACATATTTGCTAAAGCTCCCTACAGGACGTATCTTAGAATTGGATAATTGTTATTTCGTTCCTTCGTTAATAAAGAACATTGTATCCATTTCATGTTTAAATGAAAAGGATTATCATTTAACTTTTAGTAACAATTATTGTTACATAACTTTAAATGGCGTTCTTTATGGGAATGGAACTTTGTGCAATGGTATCTACACGTTAGATTTATCCAGTGACGTTTTCAATATCGAAGTTAGCAACAAACGTGCTCGAATAGATAATCGAATAGACTCCTACACTTGGCATTGTCGTCTTGGCCATGTAAGTAAGAAACGCATAACCAAATTACACCGATGTGGAATTTTGGAATCATTTGAGCCCGGTTCATTTGATACATGCGAATCGTGCTTAAAAGGCAAGATGACCAAATTACCCTTTTCCGGAAAAGATAATCCAGTGGGAGAATTGCTTGGTCTAATACATACTGATGTATGTGGACCAATGTCAACTCTTGCACAAGGAGGCTATAGCTACTTCATCACCTCTATCGATGATCACTCACGATTCGGGTATGTGTTCTTGATGAAACACAAATCTGAAGCTTTTGAGAAATTCAAAGAGTTCAGACATGAAATAGAGAAATAGCTTGGCAAAAGTATTAAAATACTTCGATCCGATCGGGGTGGTGAATACTTAAGTCAAGAGTTTCAAGATTATCTTAGGGACAATGGGATATTGTCCCAATGGACTCCGCCGTATATACCACAGCATAATGGTGTATCTGAGAGGCGCAACCGAACCTTGATGGACATGGTTAGGTCGATGATGAATCATGCAACTCTTCTAAAATTCTTTTGGGGGTATGCACTTAAGACAGCTGTTTATTTGCTAAGCAGAGTCCCGACCAAGGTAGTCTCTACTACTCCATATGAGACATGGAATAGTAAGAAACCCCACTTAACTCACCTTAAGATTTGGGGTTGTCTTGCTTATGTGAAGCGGACTGTATCAGACAAATTGGATGCTAAGTCTGATAAATGTCTATTTATTGGATACCCTAAGGAAACGAAGGGTTACCAATTCTATCATCCCTTGGAACAAAAGGTGTTTGTTTCAAGGCATGCTGTATTTCTAGAAAAAGAATTTCTTTTACAAGAAAACAGTGGGAGTGGCATTGAACTTGATGAAGTTCAAGAAACTCCAATAGACATCACAGAGACACCTAGTCTAGACCCACAACAAATACCTCATAATGATGAGCTTTCAGTTGAACCTAAAACAACACCACCTCTTCGTAGGTCTGATAGGACACGCAATATTCCAGAGAGATACGGATTTCTCATAAGTGAATCGAACGACGTGTTACTCATAAGCGATGATGAACCTATCAGTTATGAAGATGTTCTGAAATATTCAGAAAGGGACAAATGGCTCGAAGCCAAGAAGTCGGAAATGGATTCCATGTATGAAAATCAAGTATGGGACTTGGTTAACCCACCTGAAGGGATTAAGCCCATAGGGTGCAAGTGGGTTTTCGAGAAGAAAACCGACATGGAAGGTAATTATGCTTAAATCCATTCGGATACTCCTAGCCATAGCAGCTCATTATGATTATGAGATATGACAAATGGATGTGAAAACAACTTTTCTTAATGGAAACCTGCTTGAGGGTGTGTACATGATACAACCTGAAGGTTTCACATCGGTTAATAAAACCAAAGTATGCAAGCTTCGACGATCCATATATGGACTGAAGCAAGCATCCAGGAGCTGGAACATCCGTTTTGATGAGACAATCAAAGAGTTTGATTTCTCACAAAATCCTGACGAACCTTGTGTGTACAAGAAGGTTAGTGGGAGTGCAGTTGTATTCCTAGTATTATATGTCAATGACATATTACTTATATGAAACGATATATCAGTCTTACAGACAGTTAAAAATTTGGTTGTCCAAAACTTTCTCCATGAAAGACCTGGGAGAAGCAACCTATATCCTTGGGATTAGAATCTATAGAGATAGATCAAAACGGTTGCTTGGTCTTTCGCAGTCTACATATATAGACCGAGTGCTAAAAAGGTTTAGCATGTCGGAATCCAAGAAAGGTTACCTTCCCATCAGGCATGGGATCAACCTTTCAAAGTCTATGTGTCCGCGCACAGAAGACGAGAGGATTTGCATGAATAAGATTCCCTATGCATCCGCGATAGGATCTATCATGTATGCTATGTACAAGGCCCGATGTATCGTATGCTTTGAGCGTCACAAGCAGATACCAGTCGGATCCAGGAATGGATCATTGGGCGGCTGTCAAGACAATCCTTAAGTACTTAAGAAGAACTAAGGATGTGTTCCTAATATATAGAGAAGGAGATATGGTAATACGTGGGTATACAGATGCCAGTTTCCAGACAGATAAGGATGACTCCAAATCGCAGTCTGGATACGTATTTACTTTGAATGGCGGCGCAGTAAGTTGGAAAAGTTCCAACCAAGACACCGTAGCGGATTCAACCACGGAAGCGGAATATATCGCAGCTTCGGAAGCAGCAAAGGAAGCAGTCTGGATCAAGAAGTTCGTCTCCGAACTTGGCATGGTTCCAACCATTGATGAAGCAGTGCCGGTTTACTGCGACAACAATGGAGCTATTACACAAGCAAAGGAACCAAGGTCTCATCAGCGATCCAAACATGTGCTTCGCCGCTATCATCTGATCAGAGAGATTATAAGTAGGAATGACATACAAATTGAGAAAATTCCCACTGAAAGGAATTTAGCGGATCCTTTAACTAAGGCCTTACCTCAAAACAAGTTTGAGGGTCATGTTAGAGCCTGTGGTATTGGATACCGTAGCGATTGACATTAGGCCAAGTGGGAGTTTGTTAGTGATATGAGAGAAGTGTCCTAAGGCAATCGCCTTATGATTGTAAACATTTATTTTAATAAATGATAATTTACTATTTGAGTATACATGATTGTGTATTTGATTGGGATCTTAAACTCATCTACTGAATGTCCGCAATACAGTTCACAGCATAAGAGAATTTGTGATGGGATCACAACTAGTGATTATCTCTAAATGTGCAATTGTGAAGTATTGAAAATATCCCTAGTCGATGAATTGATAAATACGGACACTATCAATTCTGTTGAGACTAGCATGGGTTATTCTCTAATCAGCTGATTCTCACTGGCTGGTGACATTGAGATGTCCGGAGATAAACATGGATGCTAGTTAAGGGAACTAGTTCATTGGAGTGACTAGCTGTAAAACTTCATATGGTAATCTATAAAGATATGTCAATGAAGTTCTTACTGCAGCTTAAGTGCGATGTTCCTTTGACTTGCGGTGTTCAAGTCATCTTGGTCATGGAGACTTATACTTTAACATCTTAAGCAAGCATCTCCTAGGAGGTGTGGACCCAGGATGATTGGGTATAAGCCGAAGTGCCCGAAGATGTTTGAGCAGCCTACAAAGGATTCACCACTCCTTGCGAGGAGATGTATACCCAGGCCTATCGTCGGATTGTTACTCAAAGCCTCTGGCCAGAGCATGTCATGTTTAGAGTGCGAGTCTCTTAAATACATGAGAGTAATTAGAAATCCAAAGGACGAGAAAGACACTACTTGGGCTAGGTGTGACGTAGTCAGCCTAGTGGGGACTGACACAAACAGAGCATGTCCTGAACCAAGTGGGTATAAGATGGTGAAGGGAATGGGGCAAGATTCATTAGAGCTGCTGAAGGGTTTCAGAATTACTTCTGAGGTCAAACTGTTGATCTTTCGATTAATTGGGGGTCATGATGTACTACTAGGTGCCACTCATGACCGTTCTATAATTGGTTGATTATAGACGGCCAACATAAATCGAAAGCCTATTTAGTCACACGCACTACGAGTAATCCGAGGGATTTAAAACGAGTTAAAAATTAGATTTTCCGATCAAGAGAAATAAGTTGAATCTGAGTTAATCAGAGGCGCAATGGAAGCTTAAAATGGCTAAGTCTTTTGAAGGCTTATTGGGTGAATTAAATGAGTTTAATTCGCGATGGGTGCGGCTCGGTTTGGCCGGCCAAAGATGGTGCCAACCCTCTTTGGTTTGGCCGGCCAAAAGAATGAAAAAAAACCAATTTATTTGGTTTAATTAATAAAATAAATCTAGCGCGATTTGTTTTATAAATTATGGATAAATAAATTTGTATAAAGAAATTTATAGAAATTTATTCTTTTTTATGGAAATTAAAATAATCCATGAATTGGTTTATTTTAATTTTATGAAATTAATTATGAATTGATTTTTCCATAATAAGAAAATTTATAAATTTCTTGTAAAATTTTATTCCATAATAAAAAGGGGAGATATGGTTGTTTTTATTATAAATTAAGTTATAATAAAAACTTGGCATAACGGAATAATTCATAGAAAATTTATAAGATAAATTTCTTATGAAAACTAATTCCGTTAAAAGGAGACTTGGCGATAAAGAGGCTACTATATAAAGACACCAAGGTAAGACTTAGAAATTAATCCAAGAGATCAAGGATTTTTACCTAGCCTCTCTTTCTGCTTCTCTCCTCTCCTCTCTCTCTCTATGCGGTATTGACTGCAGTTGTCCCATGAGAAAGATGGTTGCTCACAGCAACCTTCATGTACTCGGTGGAGCAAGCAATTTTCTCATTGGAGAAAATTGTCGGCGTTGGCTGCATCTTCTCCAAGCAAGGTGCGCGTGAGCAAGAAGGCTCACTACAAGAATTTTCGCAATCAACAACGCCCAATCGACAACGTTTTTTAAAAAAAACGTTGTCATTTTTTGTTTTACAACGTTTTTAGTGAAAAGCGTTGTCTTTGTGTTTTACTTTTTAATAACGGCAACGTTTTATAATGATGCGATGTGCTTAGTGTTGTGGTTTCGGATGAAAGACAACGCTGTTACAAAAGCGTTTTTTAAAAGCGTTGTCGTATTTCCCACTAAAATAAAAAATACATCCCCTCCCTCCACCTCGCTCATTGCCAACCCTCGGCGGCTCGCGAAAAATCTCTCCGCGCTTCTTTTCTCCGCGAAATATCTCCCTCCACCTCCCGACATGTGTTATTATATCGTGTCCCTTCACTATGTTATCATAGAGTGCAAGGGTCAAACGAAGGAGCCTCACACAGTCTGTCTCTCGCAAGTGACGGAGGCGCCACGGCTCCCTCTCCGGTTCCGCCTGCGACTCCTCGATCGAGGTATGGCCTGAACCCCCTCGTCATAGATTTGATACTCCAGTCTTTGCTCCTTTCTTTCTCGGTTTAGGCGCTGATTTCTGAATAAAGTAATTTGTTTTTGCTCCCTTTTGTTCTCTATGTTCCGTGCCCGTTTGTTCGCCTGGTTCGTGTTGATGTTTCTTTCGCATATCTGAAGGTGATATTTTTGTGTTTGCTCCGATCTTGTTACTCTGGATTTGTGATGTTCATTTTCTGAAACAGGCCCTTTTGCTGTCGTGTAATGTATTTGTGAATGATTTTGTCAATTTTTGTGATTCTAATGCTAAAGATGATTCTAGGGTTTCTGGTTGTGGTTTCTTACAGGTAAAGATATTGTGTGATGGAGATTGTGATGACTAGTTCAATTAATCTTCGTCTCAGGATTGGAATGGCTTAGACACTAGTAAAATTAGGGTAGAAGGTGATGAGATTGAGCGATCATGGGCATTGGGATTCCTGATGTGGCGAGTGTCTCCAGCGAACTCAGCCACGATCATCTATCTGCAGATCCGGTCACGGCAAATGACTTCATACTGGAAGGAGCTCCGGCAACCGCCATCTCACTAGATCTGGAGGTTTCAACTTCTCCTGTTGCTATTTCAGATTTGACCACTGATTCGAGTGCTCCATCTTCACAGGGTACGATGGCTGCTATCGTAGATACAGATTTTAACTATGATCATCTCTCCTTGAGGCCTATTATACAGTGTTCTACCTGCTTTTCTCTTGAGGAAATAAGCTAACACAATATCCAATTGCGTATTACTACATTATTTACTTCCTATGTTTTGCTAATCATACAGCTACATACAATTTTGATTAATTGTTTGAATATTTTGTTACTATTTCACACTATTTCACACTATTGTTCCTCCTTTTGGGTCACCATATGCTGCAATGTACCTGAATGGAGCTTATCCGCACCCGTCCATGCCTCTTGTAAGTTGTTCCTTGTCACCCTATCTTATTGGCTTTGAACTACATTTAGTGTTTAGAATATATAAGAGCTGGTATATACATAGGACTTACTATATGGATGATAATTGATTGTTAGAGTACTTTTAACAAAGTTGACACTTATATTTGCAGGGTTCTCAAGCCCAGCATCCTGCAGCAACTGAGGTAGTTGTTGTAAGCACTATTTACTTGCACCTTTCCCCTTAAATTTGCTTGTACCGCAAATCATTAAAAGCTTAAATTCTTTTACTTAGGTCTTTTTGCAAAACTTATTTTATCCTATTTTATAGATGGGAACCCCTTTGAGCATAGAAGCTCCTGATATATCATCAGGGAGCAAGGACAAAGGGCTAGTGACTAAACTTAACGCAACTATGGGAAACAGAAATTCAAACAATGCAACAGGTGCTCATCAGAATGAGCTGTCACAAAGGTTTATTCAACTGGATATCTATAAATACACAAATTATTAATTGCTTAAATTCATCAGTAGGTTTACTTTGATTAGATGTCTTAAATTTTTTCTTTTATACATTTAGCGGATATAATAGTGCAGATGGGTCTAGTAATGGAAGTGATGGGAGTAATTCGACAGGAGTAATGCCCTTTGCCCTCTTCATTTCTTTTCTCCTATCAAAAATATCTTTGTTACTTTTTTGAAATCACATCACTTCCAATATTATTCAGAATATTCTGTCTTGTTCTAGGGATCTAGCGACCAACAAAAGGTTGGCTTAGAAGATAAACCATCATCAGGTATCACTGCATTATTATGTCTACTTTCTAAATTAGGCAACAGTCTTCTAATTTGTTTGAACTTGTTCTATTTCCCATTGTCAATGAATTTGAAATATTTGTTTGTCTCCCATCTTTGGAGCCTATTATTTTAAGTGATTAATATTTTTTCATGTGAAATTACTTTGAAACCATTACTTTGAAATGTTCGTCACTGAAAGTCTCTTTAGGAGTTTCTGCAACACCTACAGATATCTCAGGAAATCGAGTGAGGAATAAAACTTCTCCTTGTCCAGCACAAGTATCGGTAATGAAAAGTACTGGCAACCCTGTCCCTTCAACAACAATTCCCATGATGCCTGGTTGTACTGGTGTACCTTCTGAGCTATGGATGCAGGTTCAATCTCCATCCCAGCTCGTCTTGTACTTCCGTCCTTGGAATTGCTACTAAAACTTGCAGAAACAAATGATCGGCCTTGCATTTGTTGTTCACCTTCCGCATTAATATGTTTAAGTGTTAATTTTCCTGAAGTTGCTTGATTTTCTGCTAAGTCTGAGGAGTTTCATTTTTTCAGGACGACCGGGCACTGAAACGGGAGAAAAGGAAACAGTCTAATAGAGAGTCTGCCAGAAGATCAAGGATGAGAAAACAGGTATTTTTAAGTCTTGACTTTTCACCGATATCATAGCTGCCATAATTTCTTTGACTGAGTTCGAAATTTGTGGATCAATTTGGAAATCTCATTTTAAATTTTAAAGTTTAAAGATTCTATATGTTTTTAATTTCTATGGGTCGTTAAAAATGTTTTGAATTCAGTTGTAATTTTTGAGAAAAAAATAAACTTTTTGTTAGACCGACATAGGCTCATTTTGAGTCTACGGTTAGGATCCCATAATATTATTAAATTCTTGAATAAGAACAAGTTGCCCAACTAAGAAAGCATATTTTTTTTCTCTAAAGCTATAACAAACTTTTAACAATTTGTAGAAATTATTTAAGATGAAGTTTGTAAATTGATCCCTAATCTTAGAAATGCACCACATTTCTTGTCATTTTTCTCTTGCAGCTGAAGTTTCAGTTCACGTTTCAGTTCTTTCACGTTTCAGTTCTTTCCCATAATATTATACGCTTGTTTAATTCTACCAAGGGAAGGAAAGGGAGAAAAAATGCTAAGTGGGAAGTAGTTAAGGTATGTATACTTTTGTTTAACATATATTGGAATGTGTATAATTTTCGTTAACTATTTGACAATAATTACCATATATAGGCTCCTCAACAACCGAATGCGAAACAATGCGATTTTTTTGTGATGAGATACATGAAACAAATTATTGAAGAAGTTGAGACTATCGAGAGAGATTCACTGAGATCAATAGTAACTATATTAAGCTTATCTCAAATTCTTTGACATTAACTATTTAGAATTGCAAAGTGATCAGTGTTGATTGTTTTTCCCATTAACCACTCGCCAATTTAATTTGTCTGTGTTCACAGTTCACAAAAACAGGTTACTCTCGTGATCAAATTGATGAGGTTCGGGCCTAGTTGACGGAGTGCATTCAAGATCATATTTCTGAATAGGTTTGGAATCATACAAGATCATTATTCTATTTAGATTTAAGTTCATGGAATGATGTTTTTTTTAAAAGTAGCTTACATTATATTGTATTTTCTATAATTTCTAATTCCATTTTTTTAGGCAGTGTTAAAGGATAGTTATTTGATCGAGCTTCAGAAGTTGGCCCCAATCGCGGATTGATTATGAAACTTGTGAATTGAAAAACTCGTGAAACTCTTAAGTGATTGATGATGTGTTGTAAAACTTGTGAGTTTGGAAAATTTGTCACATGCAGTGAAAGGATGTTTGCTTGCATTAATATGCAAGTACAAGATATCTGTATAATAGTTATCAGTGTAAATTTTCTAGCTTTTGTAATCTTCTGTCAGTGTAATATATAGGAGGAAGATGTTGACCTGTTAGTTGAGCATGTAGATGCTACAAACTGCAAACGAGCATGTCTCTACCTCACAAGTCCATCTAGGTATGCTTTATATTCTTTTGTAGTTGTAACATATGGAGGTATGTGAAGCAGTCTTATTTGTGTTAATGCAGATATTTCACTAACTTTATTTGATACCATTAGATATTTGTTACCTGCAATGCACCTTCTGTTTTGTCTACATATTGCTGTTACGGGAGGGTTGTGGATGACTGGTGTTCAAAATATTTCATGTTTGCTTCTTAAAATGAATATGATGTATAAATTGTTATTGAATTCAAATTTCTTTTTTTAGCTCATTTTCAGAAATGTTATTGTCCCCTAGCAGTTTGGAAGCCCAACTTAAGTTGAATATGTTGACAAGTTTTGATGCTACTTCATAAACAAGCTTTAGCTCAGCTACAAGCTTATTCACCATGCTTTGATGGTACTTTAGATTTTCAAAACATGATCATTTGATGTTTGGGAATTGTTTAAATATGAAATAGTATGACAATCGCAATATATATCAGAAGAAACAGATATATGGATTTGAAATAATGGTATATGTATATATAGCTTTTTTTCATTGTTCGGTTAAATTCTGTTATGATGCATGATGCATAGTCACCTTTAGTTGTAGGCAAAACCTATAGCAGAATTCTGTATTAACCAGCGTTGCAAGGCGTACTTTTTGAACAAAGCCTAGATATATACTTGGCAGAATAAAATGTTTACTGGGAGACCCAATTGATGAATATTGGTTGTACACTCATATAGTATTCACATGCTTTTCTAACTGCCCCTTTCTAAAAAAATAGAAATTAAACATTCAGCAAAAACAAACTTTCAAGTCCCTTTACAGCTCTAGGGAGATGTACATAAATTTTGTACAATAAATATTAGAAGTGTATTCGTTTGGAATCTTGTTATACTGAATGTTTTTTTGCATGAGTTCATATAGTTATTTTGCCAAGTTCTTTTCTTTAATAGTTCAGTGTCATGTGGCATTGTACATTGTTTAGATTCCACGAACTCCCTTATTGTTTCCTGACAGGTAGTAGATGTAGAACAATACACTATATATTTTCACCTGTCGTTTTGATAGTTGGGTTGTGAAAGCATGAGACCAGAAACTTAGACCTTCTATTCTCTTCTGGAAGATGGCGTGAAGATAACTATTAGTTGTCATGGCAGTCATTCTTAACAGGACTAACTTTTTTACAAATCATAACGCTTTAACCTCTACAAAATACCTCAATTGCTGTAATTTTTTCATCCTTCACTTATTTTTACTGATGTGAGGCCTCTCTTCTGTGATCCTGTTCTACTGGAAGACCACAAATTCGATATACCACCCTGAAGTAAGCACAAAAAACTAGTGTGCTGCTTTGAAAGCCTACGTATAGAATTCATGGTTATTTTAGGTTGACCAGGGCTGTTGGGTCAATACTGAATGAATGAAATTGTACTTTACAGTTTTCTGAATAAAGCTTCAGAGTAATTTTTTTCATGTCAATTTCCAGAGTAAGCTTTGCTTTTCCAGTTCAGCAAATGGTACGGTTGCTGAAGGAGACAACAAAACAGAAGAAAAGTAAGTCCTTGAAGATTTGACGTTTTTTTTTCATTTTTTTTAACTCTTTGAACTTTGCAAATGGTTCATGGTTGATAATTCTTTTTATGCAGTGTTAAAGCAGATCGAGTTAACAAGCAGCCCCAAAGAACAACTTGTGAATGATGAAGTTTTATAGAACTTGTAAATTGAGATATTTTTTGTATTTAATATGGAATACAAACACTTTTGTAAATAATGCACTGTATTATAAGTGAATTTTGTAAACTATTATCAGTGTAAATTGTGAATATTATCAATTGTGAATAAAAATGCTTGTAAATTGTGAATATTGTAAATTGTGAATATTATCAATTGTGAATAAAAATGTTTATAAATTGTGAATATTATAAATTGTGAAAAACACTGCCTATTAAAAAGACAACGTTTTTTAAGTAACAATACACAACACGATTTTTGCGTTGTCTTTGTGCCAAACCACAACGCTTTTTCCGCGTTGTCTTTGATACCTGACTTTTAACAACAGCGTCAATAACAACGCTTTTTAAAAACCAATAGACAACGCGAAAAAAGCATTGTCTTTGCTCCAAACCACAACGCGGAAAAAGCGTTGTCGTAGATATACTTTCTACAACGGCTTCATCAACATCGCTTTTTAAGCATTAACGACAACGCGGAAAAAGCGTTGTTGTTTAACTTTTTTCTTGTAGTGGCTGCTCATCCTCTGTGGAGAATTACGCATGCCAAAGCAAATTAATCCGCACGCATGCAAGAAAGAAATTGCTTTCTAATCAATTAATTTGCCCAAGCAAATTAA
The DNA here is from genome assembly GCA_024364735.1 of Boesenbergia rotunda. Classification (NCBI taxonomy): domain Eukaryota; kingdom Viridiplantae; phylum Streptophyta; class Magnoliopsida; order Zingiberales; family Zingiberaceae; genus Boesenbergia; species Boesenbergia rotunda. Next base: position 174,273 of record JAGFNQ010003968.1, on the reverse strand, counting down.
TTCCGCATGCAAGAAATTGCTTTGCAAGCAAATTAATTGTTGTTCACGCCGCTGCAAGAAATTGCTATCCAATCAATTAATTTGCCCAAGCAAATTAATCCGCATGCAAGAAATTGCTTTGCAAGAAAATTAGTTTGCTGTTCACGCCGCACAAGCCAAGTTGCTCACGGCTCTCTCCCTCTCCATATTTCTCTCTTGATTTTCTTGTCGCGTTCTCGGAGAATCTAGTAGTTCTCGAGAACACGAAACTCGTGGCTTTGTGAAGTCATCCTGAAAATACTCGGCGTGGACGCGAATAGAGGCGGAGCTTCCAAGGGACACTACGGTTGGATCTCGTCCCTTACTTCAAGTTACGCGAGGTAACGAGTAAATTAGTTTACTTTCTGCAAAATTTTAATTTATGATCATGTCCACACATCATAAGGTCGCATGCTAGATACGTGGTTAAAAATAATTTAAGAAATTATTTATGCTAATTCTTCCGCTGCACGTAAATATTTTAAAATTTACGAACCCGTATCCTTGTCAACATGCACCCGGTCCCAACACCATGTACCCCAGTAACCGATCGCTCTTCACCCCAAACAAGCACTTGGTGGGGTTCAATTTCAGCCTATTGGCCCTTAGGGTGGCGAATGTTTCTTCCTAGTCGGTTATCATGTCGCTTCCCTTGTCAGTCTTGACTAGGATATCATCCACGTACACCTTAATGTTTCTTACGATCTGGTGCCTGAAGACTTTGCCCATCATCCGTTAGTACGTGCCACCAGCGTTGCACAAGCCAAAAGGCATAACGTTATAACAATACGTGTCGTCGGCCGTCACAAAATTGAGTTTCTCCTGGTCCTCGGGAGCGAGCGAGACTTGGTGGTAGCCTTGGTAGGCATCCAACATTGAGATAAACTCACACCGGCTGTAGAGTCCACTAGCCGGTCTATTCAAGGTAGGGGATAACAATCTTTGGGGCAGGCATTATTCAAGTCACGAAAGTTAATGCAGACCCGCCATTTGCCTCTCGGCTTAGGGACGAGGACTACATTAGCCAACCAGGTCAGGAATTGAACTTCTCTGATGTGTCTAGCTTTTAACAACTTTTGAACCTCGCCTCGGATAGCCTTATATTGCTCCGGTGCAAAGTGCCTCCGTTTCTGCTTCATCGACCGAGCTCCCGGGGTAACATGTAGATGATGCATGGCTAACGCCGGTGGAACCCCTTTGATTTCTTCGACGGCCCAGGCAAAGACATCTTTGTGGCGCCACAGGCAATCTACGAGACGACTTCTTAGTTCCGGCGCAAGGTCGAGGGCGATCCGTGTAACTCCCCCTCCATGTTGAGGGTGAATTCACACTTCCTCGCTCTCGACCTCCCTCCGTTCTTCCTTGGGTCCTTCATCTTCTCGTGGGTCGACGAGATCCACTTGCAAGCCTTCGTGAAACTCCGGTAAGACCCTATAAGTGGGATCTAGGTTGATCGCGGGGGTCTCCCTTTGATCCAACACCCCTCGTGGCGGATCGAAGGGTTCCACTTGTCAATGTCGGAGCATTTCTTCGATGTTGGTGGCTTTTCGGCGATCAAGTTCCTCCTTCGTCAGGACAATAGATTGTCCCTCCGGCCCTGCCATCGGTGCTCCTCTGGTGCTTTACTGGTTTCCCACAAGCGGCGCCAAACTTGTTCCGAAAGGAATCAACGTCGACGGCCAATCACCGGGGTTTAGTCCACGTAGATGTTGACGATGGGGGAGGAACTCCGTGCCCTGCAAGATCAACACGAGCGTTAGGGGAACACGCCGAAGGTTGTCTGGCGGAGCCCACTCCGACGCTCAAGTCAATGCCTCAATGGAGAAAAGTATAAGGCAGAAAAATGTACGAGTAGCAGAGAATGCATAACCCCTTTATTGGAGGGGTTGGAATACCTTTCATACCTGCGGCGGCCATCTGCGAGTCCTCACGATCTTCGCCACGCCCCCATGATTATCAGTTAATGGTTCACCCTGGCAACAATCGCCACGATTCCTCAATCCGTGTCGTTACGATGGTTAAGGCCTTTATGGCCGCTAATCATGGGTGGTAATTACTCCGTCATAATGAATGAGGATGACTCGACAATCCAAGGAAAACGAACCTCCGTTTGAGTGTTCCTTGGGCCCCACCACCCCGAGGTGATCCTGAGGTTCTTTGGCCCGGGGGTCTTGGACATTCGTCCCCCCGAGGTGCTCCCGGGGACTTACCCCCGAGGTGAACTCGAGGGTGTGTCTTCCTGAAGCTATCTTCATGGTTATAACTACTCGAGTTGATTTCCGGGTCCCATCTCCTGAGAGGGTCTCGGGTGTCATGACAAGGGAGTCATTCCGGCTTGATGGAGAATGACAAGGGAGTCATTCTCGGGTTTACCAAACAGCTTTTTTAGCCCCCGTATCCGCCACGGAATATGTAACCCTATCAGATACTAAACTGTCTAAGATGAATATTATCATCTTTTACTCTTAGGAAAAGAGTAAAATTTAATCGAGGAAATTAAGTAAGTCGAATATAATACACTTTGGGTGTAATTAAATAGACACTAAAAAACACAATGTCCAATCATGTAGGAAGAGATATGAGAAAATGTAACTCCTAGTAATTTAAAGATTTCATCTTAAGTTATAGGTACATTGGCGGTAGGAGTGTCAATTGGGATGAATGGAAGATTTAGATCGAGTGGAGTAAAAATATTATAAAAAAAATTTCCAATTCAAATTTGATCTAAATCTAAATCAATTTGAAAACTATAAACTTAAACTGGACCAATCTGAATAACTAGATCAATCCGCTCTGATATAAAAATGCCACTTTTCAAAAAAAATCAAAAAAATTGTAAAAAATATACTAGGAAGTAAATTAGTCCCAGTAATAAAAATCCATAATAAAACCAAGATTACTTTTCCCGCAGCAAGCTCACTACAAGAATATGTGGGTTAGGATAAGACACCTCAAAGTGCAGACAAGTGTAATGAATAATGCGGAAAGACTAATGATTAGCTGTAACGCCCAAAAATTCTCAAAACTAATTTTAGAAATATCCTAGAATTTATTCCGAATTTATGGATATTTTTATAGAATTTTTCCATGGACAAATAAGGCAAAAAGAATAAATATAAAATGTGCAGTAAAAAGGAATAAAAGAGGTTTGAACCCTAGACCATTCCAGTGAGAGGAGAATGGGCTGACCAAGTGGGATGGTTTACTTTTGTTGAAATAAATTAAGGGAAACAATAGATAAGGTAGAATTAGTTAAATTCGCCCCCATAAGTATAAAAGAGGGAGTTACGAGTTTTAGGTTAATTTTCTCCCAACCCAGCGACGCCGACGCCCTCCCTCACGCACGCGACCTCTCCTCTCGCCCTCTCTCCCGCACGCGCGAACCAAGGGAAGATCCAAAGGATTTAAGAAGGAGGCTGCGTTAGGGAATCTCTCCGAGGAAGAATTCTCCGTTAGAAGCTCTCCGAAACTCTAAGGATCATTCCTTTTCCCAATAACCTACACTTTAGAGTCGTAAGAACAAGCGTAGGATGTAAGTATCCCTCACCTGCAGTATAAGTAGTTTCGGTTGACGTTTCGTATGTTTTATTTCCTTATGTGTATGTCCTACGATTAGAAATCGTGGATTATGAACAAGCACGTTGTATTAACCCTTCGGATTAGTTATAGAGTCTGAAGGTATCCCTGGATGGGCTTGAGTGCACTTACCCTTCAGTTTCGGGTTAAGGAGCACGTTCGAGTGCCCAGGGAGCGACTTTAAAAGAAAAGAAAGGGTTAAGTCGCAAGGTGTTTGTTAAATTGTTAGTCAGTTAATGCTATAGAAAGCATTAAAGAATAGAAATTCTTGCTTCAGTTATGATTGGGACCAAGGTCCAGTGGGATGGGCTCCTAGTTGCCCCTAGGTTTAGATAACCTAGTAAAAGCAAGAATCAGAAGAGAAAAAGAAAAGTATAAAAGGACTATTTTATTTTCAGTGGCATTGTACCGGACTTCGGTCCAGGGATGGGCTCCAAGTTGCCCCTAGGTTCAGATAACCTAGTATGGGATGGGCTCCTAGTTGCCCCTAGGTTCAGATAACCTAGTAGAACCCTAATGGATTCGGGATTTGCTACCTCGGATTTATTAGGGATGCGCGCACAGTCTGTACATTGCCGGGCCCACAGCAGTTGATTATTATTACTTTTACCTACTATATGTATTTAGTTTTCAGAAATTCATATTAGCATGTGGTGAATTTAATAATTAGTTTATGTTAGTTAGTTCAGTTCCAGTTCAGATATGTATGTCATGCTATAGCATACTTTTCAGTTTTAGTTCAGTATGTGCCATGTCTCAGTTATATGTCATGACATTCTATGATATGTATTTTAGCATGAGCCTAGCATAATTACTTATGGATATGAGCATGTATGTGCATAGCATGTTTTACAAAAGCATAATTCGAGTTTTCATAGTTTTGTGAGGCTAGATGATACTTACTAAGCTTTATGCTTATTAGTTTGCATTTCCTTGTACTGCAGATACAGGTAAAGGAAAGCACTAGTAGCGGAGGCGGCAGGCTTGATGCAAAGTGTGTGTGGTGGTGGAGTTGGAATAAAAGTCTTCGGAACTTGCAAAGCATAGAAATAATTCTCTTTATGTTTCTTTAGTTATTCCGCAATATATTATGTGAACCATGTATGAACTTAATTAGACTTGTATTCGTGGTGCCTAGTATGCTTGAAGTAGTTTACTTACCTGACTTAATGTTGGTTTTGTGAATGCTTGAAGGTCATGGGTCATTTACTTGTGATAGAATAATTTAGACCCATGTTTACGCTTTAGGAGTAAGAAGTTGATACTTTTGATTTACATGCTAATTACTTAAGATATGCTTGTTCTAAGATTAGTGCACCACATGGAATGACATGTAGTAGCTAAGGATGCCTTTAGATAGGAATACTGAATGGTTTCAATAAGAAGTTGATACGAACTTGACACATTCATGTTATGCTTCTATATGTCGTTTTTGTGATTTCTAAGTTGCTATACATGCTAGAAACCCTCCAAAAACGTGTAATAAATGCCCTAGAATGATTGTGGAACTTTATTTATGTCATTCTGCTTGATAGATATGATTTTGGTACATTGTGGCTCAAGTTTGATACATTCTAGAAATCTGAAAACTGAAATTTCAGAACTACCAGTCAACTGGGAAAATACCAGTCGACTGGTATCGGCCACAGAAACATTCTGTGGCCCGACCAGTCGACTGGCATATAGCAGTCGACTGGTACTGTGTAAAACAGAATTGATATATAGCAGTTGGTTAGTGCTTTAGTCATGTAATGCAGAGGTTGGGGGATCGAATCCTGCCAAGATGAAAAAAGATTAAAGTTTTGTTTTATTTTGGCAGATTAGTACTTTAAACATGTTTATGAATTTCTAGTTCAGTAAATAGCAAAATCAGAATTTTTAAAATTCTCCCACTTGGGTTTAGCATCTAGAAAAGCATTAGCAGAAATCACTAATTAGTCAGTAGTCAGCCAGCCAGTCAGTTAGTTAGCAGTAGCGATCCGCCTTAAAGCCATAGTACCAAAAGGCGGGTCGTTACATTAGCTTTATATTCAAGGTGTTTGAAAGCAAATCAGACCTTCACCTCACGGGATAGACTAATGACTATCACATACGATATTATCATCTTGAGATCTGAGAGTTAAAACCTGACAAAATCAATGTGTCTATTCTTTCCACGTGCAAACTATAACATCCAGACTAGTAGTCCTTCTGATTTACTCTTCTATGTTAACTCTCGGACGGATTGGCTAGGATGATGGGTATGAGCGAATCATCTTTTGCCATCTTGAAAGCAAATTATATGCTCTTCGGGGTAGAATTGAGTGATTATTATAGGGCAAAGTTGTTATAATAAGGCAAGGGTTTGAATCTCGACAAAGCCGAGGAAAAAAAACTCTCTCCTGTAGTGACCAACTATAACTTTCCCATTTACCTTTTTCGTGTTAGCTCTAGAACAGACTAGTGAGGATACTGGGAGCGAATGTATCTTCATTTGCTACCATTGAAAGCAAATCAGATGATAAGTGCTGAAGAGACCAGATCCAAGTAATCACTAATTAAGTTCCTCTTTCGTTCGATTGTATTGTTCAAGAGTTGAACTACTGAAGAGATGGAAGACTAAAATAAGTAGAGGAAGAAGTGGAATAGAAATAGGGTTGGGCTAATCACTAATGGGCTACAAGATTAGGCCCTAAGGGCTTATCCTTCAAAATTTATAATTAAAAAAAAAACAATGAGTCGGGTGAATTAGGGTTTATGTGTGACCTAATAAGCGAGATATGGGGTATTGTTATTTTGTCTGATGTAATGTAATAGTATTTTTATTTTAATTTTTTGTGTATAGCATACATATTTATTTATATTGTATAACATATATTTAGATATTTAGATTGTATATATGTATATTAAATACAAATACATAAGTATATAAGTATATAAAGTATAAGAAATGAACTTAACGATGAGATTTATTATCGTTTCTTGCGTGTCTCGTAAAAGGCAGAGTAGGTGCAAATTCTCCCAATTTGTGACCCACCATACGATCCGTTATATAAATACGTAAATATTCCTTTCCATTATGAATAGCGATTGTATGGCCAAGTAATGTAATATGTTTAATAATATTTATATGTTTAATAATTTTTTTTATTTAATAATATTGAATATTTTTTTTATGAACTCTTGGTTGGTACTTGAAAAAGTATGATAAATTAATAGTTTCTAGAAATTTACGACCTTTTGTTTTGGGATCGTTGGACGAGTTTATTTGATTAATAATGGATTTTGCTCCAGTTTTTTAAACTAAACATATTAAATTAAAATTAAGAAATTTTAGTTTTATAGTTTTTTGTTTGTTATATTATATAAATATGTATCCTTCATGATTGACCATCCTGAACAATCTGTTGGAGATGTAAATGAGTCTTTAGCAAACTTTTTTTTATAAATATGTTTTATTCATATGATAGAATATCGAGGTAAATAAATTTGATCCTTACTGAACTTTATTCTTATCCCAGATTCGCAAAAAGTATATAGAATACTTTTCTATCCATAGGTAGAAACTATCCATAGGTAGAAAGTATGGACTATTATATACTGCTTGTTGAGCCAATGACTATTCATGATTACACATATTAAATGAAATATATTCATGATTACACATATTCGTGTTAGCTCTAGAACAAACTAGTGAGGATGCTGGGAGCGAATGTATCTTCATTTGCTACCATTGAAAGCAAATCAGATGATAAGTGCTAAAGAGACCAGATCCAAGTAATCACTAATTAAGTTCCTCTTTCGTTCGATTGTATTGTTCAAGAGTTGAACTACTGAAGAGATGGAAGACTAAAATATGTGGAGGCGGAAGGGGAATAGAAATAGGGTTGGGCTAATCACTAATGGGCTACAAGATTAGGCCCTAAGGGCTTACCCTTCAAAATTTATAATTAAAAAAAACAATGAGTCGGGTGAATTAGGGTTTATGTGTGACCTAATTCAAGTCAACTTGAACCCAACCAAATCTAAAAAAAAAAAGATAAAATTTCATCTTGATATGACTTGAACCCTAAAATTGATAATCCTAATTTAATATTTTTTATGTCAACTTAGATTGGATTAATGAATCAGATTCATTTTTGACACCCTTATATTGATCCAAAGACACTATCACATTATTTGCTTCACGTGCAAAGAGAAAAGATACTCTCACACAAAATACATGCCCAAGAAAGGGAGGTGAATAAGAAGCCAATGATGAAATGGAAGAAGAATGCACATATTAAGGGGAAGCTTAAGAGGTGAAGGCTCTTTCAATTTGAATTAATTCAAGTTTTAATTCATTCATGCAGTAATAACTTTATTCGCCTATGTAAAAATTTTCTTTTTAAATAATATGTAGGACTATGGTTAATATACATGATAATTCAAAATTAAGGTGTAGAAATCATATACAAAAAACAATTAAAATTATACAGCGGAAAATGATCCCTTCTAGAAGATCCATGCGAAATCGTATAAATCATTTGATCAAAGATGGTTACCTTTGTTGTGTGCCCTTAATATTATCCCAACAGCAACTTTGATTCAACGGATACCTGCACGATTAGAGTGGTCGTGCCTCTAGTATCTACGCAAACACGCTTCATTCGTCGCACAAATTCAATCTCAAAGAAGAACTACCTTAGTTATGTTAGCAACTTAGGATAGTTCAGTCACAAACAAGCCAAAAACCACAAGTGGGAATTTTGGCCAAGAGAAGGCAAGAAGGAATAAGAGGATCAAATGCTCATCATAATAATGAAAAATGATGCCTTTTGTATTCATCCAATGAAAACAAAAGGTTTTTACCTCTTGACATTCTTTTTGATTCAATGCTCATTAATCTTGGATGAATACAAGATTAATATTCCATTAATCATATTCATTTCTAAAATGAATAAAGAGGTTTTTGTATTCATCTAATTAATAAGAAAAACTCTTGGTCATCCTCTTTATTTATAATTTCATTAAATCTTTTTAATGAACATTAACCACTCTTAAGTGGTTAAGTCTAATCCAAATGAGTCTAACTTGGATTAGATTCAATCCCATAATACAATTAAATTCATTTGAGCCTAACTCAATTAATCCATTTTCAAATTAGACTTCATCATATTTTAGTCAAATTAAAATCAACATATCTCTGAAATAACATATAGAAGAGATAGATCTCATCTACATCACTCACATCTCTCCACATAATTTATTGCATACTCAGTGATCGACTTTATAGTCTACCATGTTACGAATGACGTTTGTCGATACCAAAATACATAACTCCTTATGTAGGAAACCGTAGTAACTTCAAGTCTAAGGGTTATTCATATCAATAATTACTATGAGAAAGTTGATGACACATTGACACTTATATAACAATCCATGAAACTTTCTTATGACGGGTCAATTCAGTACATATTCTCTAATATGTACTCATGTGTCAATTTGATATCTTGTATCCATGACTTATGAAATTAAGTAATCAATTGACCTACATGCTAGTTTTAGCACATTAATATTATCCTCACATATTAATGTTTGACTAAGATTAGTTAAAAGTAGTATTTTATATATATCTATATCCTTCCACTATCAATCAATGATATGATATGTAAATTAGAACCTACTACCCTAAGATATTATTATACTTATTTATCTAGCACAAATACAAAGTAAATATAATAATTAAAAACTTTATTTTATTAATAAATATGATACAAAAAATTTCTTAGTCAATCATCTCATAATTGACTCTAGGACTAATATTAACATAAGATTCATGATAGACTTACTTTGACTAAGGTTAGGGAGTATAGAAGAATCTAGGAGGGCAACCGAAAAAGGAAAGACATATGCCAGGGTTTAGGAATGTCCAAATGTGACCAAACAATTCTAGGATTAAGAAATTAGAATTCGTGAACTAAGTTTTGAGATCAAAGCTCGAGGATTTAGAGAAGATCCTCGAGAAATTCATAAATTGATCTAAAATTTTTAAAATAATTTTAGGAAGGCAAAGGCCTAAGCATAATGGATCGGATTTGAGATACCGATCATCATTTACTATTAGGAAAACAAAGGACGAGTTGTCATCCTATGAGATTCCTATCATAGTGTCTTGTTGTATGGAGAATCCATCTACAATGAGGAATGCCAAGGTGGCATTATGGCCTAAGAAGATGGTTACTGATTGACGGTCTAGGGAGAGATCCATGAGCCATGTTTGAACCCATGGTCTTTGAATACAAAGACATGGATGCTTAGGATAATAGAAAGGGTCTATGGGATGTGTCAAGAAATTTAGAGATAAAATGAAAATCTCAAACCTTAGAGAATTTTTTTTAGTTGGTAATAGGCATTCAACTCTTCAAACTGATTAATTTTAAAAATAACTGATTCAACCTCATGGAAGTTTCCCACTGCCCACCAAGATAAATTGGGAAGCGTTTATGGAGGCTCATCCATATACCAACATTTTTAGACTCGCTTATCACCGGAGAGAAAATCCCTTGTAGTGCACCGAAGTTGAGATTCGAACCTTAGATCTCTTAGTTATTCATTGGAGGGTATAAATATTACACCATTTCCCTGGAGGTTTAAAACTTATAAATTGGCATATTAATGGGGGGAGTACCTATTATATTTGACAGATATCCTAAGACAATCACCTTATGAAAAGTACTACTTATTAGTTAAATAAAATTTTACTATTTGAGTGTGCATTCTCTATGTGTATGATTAAATCTTAAACTCATTTACTGAACACTCGCAGTATGATTCATAACATGAGAAAACTTGTGATTGGATCACAACTAGTGAGTATCTCTACATATATAATTATGAATGAATTGAAATCTTCCCTAGTCAACGTATTGACTAGTTCGAACATCATCAATTCTGTGAGATTACCACGGGTTATACCCCTTAGTCTGACCATGCAATCATTTCTCTCACTAGCTTGAGACATTGAGATATTGAGAGTTAAACGTGGATGCCAGTTATGGTAACTAGTTCATTGGAGTGACCTGTCATGCGACTTCATATGATTCTCTCTCCTTCTCTCTCTCTCTCTCTCTATATATATATATATAAAGATCTCATTGCATCTCGAGTACGAGTTTCCTTTGATTTAAGGTACTCAAGTCACCTTGGTCATTGAGACTTATATTTTAACATCTTAAGCAAACATCTTCATGGAAGTGTGGATCTGGAATTGATAGGGAAGAGTGATTGAGGAGGACACATAGCACGGGAAAGCTATATGACAATGCCGACCCGGCTAGAGACACGAGGCCAGGCAAGGAAGTCGGGCCCTATCTTGGGAGAATGGAGGAAGGCTCTCGAGGTCAAACCGGGAGCTCGGGCTCTCGAGACTATCTCAGGGAAATGATGAAGGTCCCCGAGTTCAGTCCAGCAGGTAAGTCCCCGAGACTAACTCGGTAGAGTGGAGCCCAAAGAACAACTTAAAGAGAAAAGAACAGAGCTTCAAGTATCCCCCCCTTCCAGAACAAGAAATTCAGTAGGTAGTTATTACCTATAACACATGGTAATAATGGACTTAATAACCATGGAGAAGAGAACAACTATCAAATAACCAATGACCATTAAACATGAGGGAGAGGTGGGAAGGGGGAAACGTCAGGTATATAGGATGCTTTGACATGCAGGTAAAGGGGGGACGGTAAGATTCGAGACGGTAATACTTTGATTTCTGGTTTTCTCCTTAGAAGAGAGATTTCTAACTTTAGCGCCGGAGAGGACTCCACCGGAACTCCTTCTGATGCATACCCTTTACGCTCGTATTAATTTCGCAGACACTAACATCCCCTTGAGCGTCGGAGAGGGCTACGCCTTGGTCATCATCCCCATCGTTCACTTCCAAAATAAGTTTTGGTGCCATCTGTGGGAAACTAGTCTAAGCATCAGAAGGAACACTGCGATGGCGGAACCAGAGGGGCAACCCATCATTTTAACACGAGAAGAGTTGGATCACTTAGTCGCCAACGCGGTCAGAGGAGCATTGGAACAACATCAGATTGAACAAGCTGCATCCTAACGAGCGGCCCCGACGCAGGTTGAGATTCCAAGGGTGTCTGCTTCGTACAATCGAAACCAACGATCTGTCTCACAACCGGGAGCACCAACAAAGATAGCCCCTGGGCACAGGAGAGACTCCATAGGAGAGATGGAGAAGGTGCATTCCGCCGGCTCCAGTTTTTCACAGCATGAGGATGGGCAGGGGAAGAGCGAACCTACCAGGGCTCTCCTGAAGTCTATGTCTACGCCTTTCGCCCAGGATATCATAACAGATCTCATGCCCAAGCAGTTTCGTAGTTCAAGAATTACTAATTATGATGGGAAGACGGATCCGAAAGACCACATCTGTAAGTTTGAAAATCCAGCCCTGTTACACCAATACACAGATGGTGTGAAATTGTCGGGTGTTTTTGAACACGCTGTCGGGAGCCGGCCAGAGATGGTTTCAGAGGATGCCGCAAAACTCAATAAACTCATTTTTAGAGTTTAAAACTATCTTCCTACATCACTTCGCCAGCAGCCGGCGATACCAAAAGATGACACTAAACCTTTTTGCCTTAAAATTGAAAAGTAGGGAGTCGTTGAAGGATTATATCCAACAGTTCAATCGGGTGGCGCATGATGTGCCGAGTGCCAACTCGGAGATCCTCATCAGCGCTTTCACGTAAGGGCTTTGTAAAGGAGATTTTTCTGATCACTGGTGAAGAAACCACTGGCTAGCTTCAATGATTTATTGGGGCGGTCGGTTAAACATGTTAATGTGGAGGAGGTGCAGTACGTCCGTCAAAGAGATTCAGCAGAAGTCTCTTTCCAAATCTTGGTACGATCCGAGAGGAGGGAACCACCTGCTCCTGCTCGAGCAAAAGACCCTCACTTAGGGAAGGATTATTGGAATGGCAAGAAGAAGTTGGTGGAGATTGTAGACACCGAAGGACCCGCATTGCCAGAAAAGTACTACGACTTTCATGGCAGTACCATTTACTCCACGGAGGAATGTTACACTCTGAGGAAGAGGAAATTCAAGGATGTAGATACTAAGCCACTCAAAATGTGGAGCAAGTTGGGGTATCGATGAAATTCTCGTCGCCGAAGTCCTTCCCCTAATTGATGTCAGTTGGGGAAGGGTAGATCCAAGCGCCGGTCCCGGTCACCCTCAAAAGGAAGAAGCCGAGAGGTGGTACCTCATTGGTCCGTCTCCATGGAATGAGACCTCAAGACAGGTAAGGCTCCAGCTCGAGGACCCCCGTCAGGCCATTTGGGAGTGATCTCAGGAGGCCCAACTGGAGGAGATTCCTACCGGGCCAAGAAGGCTCATGTAGGACCAGTGTCGTCAATAGAGGGGGGTGAATATCGACTTGAAAAAACTTTTCATAATCTCGTTTGAAACTTTGATGTTCATTCTTTCTAGACAAAGCGTTAGTAGCACAACGTAAAAATAAAGAAACAAATGAAAGACACAACTCAGAGTGCACGCAGGTTTTTACTTGGTTCCCAACCCCCCAGGGTTAGTACGTCCAAGGCCTAAGCACGGGAAACGCCCGTCCACTAATGGTCTCCTTTACGGACTTTTCGAAGGTGGAGAAACCCGTCTTACAGTGCAAGTATTACAACCAAAAAGATTATGAAATTAAGTGCATAAAAATAAATACAAACCAAACAAAAATAGAAGACTCGGCCGATCTGGAACTCCGAAGTGCAGCGCACGTCCTCCTGGAGCCTCCTTGGTCGCAGAGCTTCGCCTCTAGCAATTTTTCTTCACTCGGAATGCTTAGAATGTTGTTGTAGATGTTGTACTGAGTTGAGGGGTCGAACCCCTTTATATAGTGTCTTCTTGGGCACCCTAGAACCTCTGGGGTGCCTCATTGGCGGTCAAAACTTCATCCGGAACGCGAACATTGCGAAGCTGATAAGATGGGCTGTCTTGGGCGCCCAAGAGCTTACTGGGCGCCTGGATGGTCCAGGTGCCTGTATCCATTCAGGCCCCCAGGAGCAGCTTTCCAGGCTTCTCTTGTGTTTGTTCGCCTACTTTGCCTCCAATTCTAGGTACCTGCAAGATATACAAACACAGGACAAACACATATATAATCTTAGCCTTAACGATTGGTTCTGAGTTTGGATTTCTCATGAAACCCTAGGTCAAACCGAGTTCCCTTCTCGGGGAACGCGTCTTCGCCTTCTCCTCTCAGGAGAAGTTTGCCAACCGGCTCCTACGATTGGACTTTTGCCCGATCTTCCGGATCAGGACTTTGGTGCCCAGTCCATGATCAGGACTTATTGCCCAACCCTCGGTCAGGACTTCAGTGCCCAACCCTCGGCTAGGACTTATTGCCCAATTCCTCGAACCAGGACTTCGTGTCCAACCCTCGGTCAGGTCTTAGGTGCCCAGCCCTCGACCAGGACTTATTGCCCAATTCCACGAACCAGGACTTCGTGCCCAACCCTCGGTCAGGTCTTAGGTGCCCAACCCTCGGCCAGGACTTAGTGCCCAATCCATGATCAGGACTTAGTGCCTAGGTTAACTAGGACTTAGTTTACCTTGATAAGGATTTCTTTTGCTAGTTATGTTAATCCTGACTAGACTTCTCTTCTGCCAAACATCAAGTCCTATTTGGCTTACTCCTTGGTCTAACTGAACAACCCTGGGTTTTCTCCTAAACATCAGATACTGTTTAGCTAACCTTTGTTCTGACTGATCAAACCACCCTTAGTATATTAATCAGATTAAATCTAGGTTTGATCACCCTGCCAAACATCAGCTCCTGTTTGACAAGGTCTTTGTCAACCTGATCAATCTAGGGTTTCCCTACCAAACATAATGTCCTGTTTGATTTATCCCTTGATCATTTTGACGAACCCTTACCATGTCTAATATATCACTAACTTAAGCATATTGTTAAACATTGAAAAACTAGAGGAAGACATCACTGATGCATCTTGCACCAACAATCTCCCCTTTTTTGATGTTTGACAATATCTTAAGTTAGATTGTATTTAAGGGTTAAGTTTAGGTTTAATCTTTTGGGAGAAATCGAAAAAAATCTGACTTCCAACCCATCTCTCCCCCTTTGTCACACATCAAAAAAATGACAAAAAAACTTGCGCCAACAATGAAAATTTCTTGAAAGTTTTTCTCCTCCTTTTGAAAGTATTTAGGATATTTTTTTTGAAAGCATATATAATTTTTTGAGAAAAACTACATACTTGTTTAAAAAAAATTTACTTAATTGTAGCAACAATAGGGGGAAAATACAAAATTGACCTTCCCTAAGTCTGACACAATCCTAGAAATCTTGTTGATCACAAGAGAATTCCTATGTGTCTTAGGGATTTTCAATTTTAGAAAATTTTGTTTTTAAAAGATAATAATTTTCTTGATTTGATTTCTTTTTAGTCTGACACAATCCTAGGAAATCTTGTTAATTACAAGAAAATTTTCCTAAGTGCCTGAAAACTCTCCAAACTCAAGTAAAATTATTTTCAAATTGATTCCAAGGGTCAAAAAGATTTTCAAAATAAGCTTTTTGAAAATGATAGTATAACATTTTCAAAAGTCTTTATTTTTGAATAGATAGTGTATAATTTAGAAGATGAGTTAAAAAATAATATTATGTTTTCAAAATGATTTTGAAAATATAGTGTATCAAAACATAATACTTTTTGAAACTTTTAATAGTTCTTTTAATTTTGACCTCCCCCTAAATTTGACACAGTCCTAGAAAGCTTGTTGACTACAAGTGATCTTCCTCTGAGTCTTAGGGTTTGATTCAAACCAAAAGAATTATCTAATAATTTTGAAAAACAATCGTCAGAAACTATAATCAAATTCTTTTGACTTAGACTCCTCCTAAATCTGACACATACTAGGAGTTCTTGTAAATCACAAAGAAGACTTCCTATGTGTCTTTGGGGTTTATCAAAATCAAAAGAGTAATTAAAATAATTTTTGAAAGACATTTTGAAATGATAGTATGAGAATTTTCAAAGAAATAATTTTTAAAAAGATATTTTGAAGTATATCATAAGTTTTTGAGACATTTTTCGAAAACATATTTTGAAATGATAATAATTTTTAAAGTACAATGGATTTGAAGATCTGAATTTTCGAAAAGAATAATTTCTGAATTGAATAAATTTTGAAAAAATAAATAAAAAAATACTCCCCCTGAACTTGATACCGTCTAACTCTACCTAAGTGTCTTAAGGGATTTTGGTGTTGACCTAAAAAGGTTTGTGTCTAAGTATGTAGGTCAAACAATTTTTCGAAAAGATATGATTTTTGAAAATATATTATATATATAAGCAATCAGGCAAGCATGAAATCCATAAAAATATTATTATGTTAAAACATTATTTTGAAAATAGATTTTTAGAAAAATATCCTAAAGATTTTGAAACATATCTGTCAATTAGTTAGTCCTTAACATCTCACCCATTCTAAGTGTCGCAGTACTAGCAAGCATGGTTACCTTATGAGTGTATTGTGAGATACTTGAATATTTTTTCTCAATTTATTTATAGACTGGTTGACCTTGAGTTAGATTCGAGTTTAAACAAATTGTAATTTAAAAGTAGATTTCGATAATCGGCTTCCAGGTCTTGGCGAGGCACAGAGGCCTTCTTTGGACGTACCCTTATTGGATCATCAACCCTTTCCTTAGACAAAGCCTTTTAAAGAAATAATACCTTTATTTTACTCTTAGGAAAACTCTGGTCTAACTAGTCTAGGATGTGGCGAGATAGCTTCGGCTAGTTTCACTTAGCTAGGCCATGCTTCCCTAACGTACTATCATCTCGCCCCATCCTAGTACTAGGTTAGGCAAGTATCAACTAGTCTTTTTCCTATCTAACCGTTCTAAATCATGTAGAAAATTAAACATGAATGACATGACAGATATAAAAAAAATTAGCAGATGCATGTATATGACATTTATACATGAGTCAAATAAGTCAAAACATTTTAATTAAGTTTCTAATAATGTATTAAATTCCCGATTTGATACATATCGTGTGAACCCTCTGTTGGATCGAGAAACACGATAGAGGGGGGGTGAATATCGTGAAAAACTTTCGGATTAAGAAAAGAAAAAGTACGTAGCGGAATTTAAACAAAACACACACACGAAACTCAAGTAGTTTTACTTGGTTCGGAGTCGCGGTCGGCTCCTACTCCAAGGCCCACGGTCCTTGACCATTTATTGCGGGCAATTCTATAGTAGCGCAAATGTTTATAGAAATTGTTGCAATATTAGTGCAGTATGTAAACAAGTATACTCTTCGTTACCGACGCCCGGTGTGGATCGTTCTTCGGAGCAGAGGGTCGTCGTCGGCACTAGAATGTCGAGAACGGAGTTTGCCGAAGCAGAGCGCTTGAACGAAGAGCTTGGAAGCGTTGGAAAATGTGATATTGAAGCCTTAGGGGTCGAGCCCCTTTTATACTGCTCCTGGGGTGCCCTGGATGCTGGGGGCGCCTAACACGTGCCTTCAAATCCGAGAAACCTCATCCGCAGCTCGGTCAGCGCTTATCCCTCTAGAATCGGCCTCGGAGCTGATGGGGTCGCCCGGGACACTGGGGGCGCCTCGATTGACTTGGTCTGCTGGCTTCGTGGCTGAGTTTGCTTCGATCACAGTTTGGCTTTGACCCAGGGTGCTCGAGACATCCACGGCGCCTGAGACCATCAGGGCGCCCGGGACCATCAGGGCGCCTGGCCCAGTAAGCTTTCGAAGTGATTCTTGCTTAACTGCTCGTTTGGATTTGACCTTGGGCGCCCGGGACCTCTCGGGCGCCTAGCCCAGCTGCTGCCCCTCTCCTTTGAGGCGTTTTGAGCTGCAAAAACACATTCCTTTGGTCCCTACATCCAAGGTTAGTTCCACAACAAATATGGCAAGAATGTTAGTTAGTTTTTACAGTCGTAGCTGTCTTGGTTCTGACTTCGGGTCTACCAAATGGAACCCTAGGTCGAACCGACGCCTACTGTTCCTTCGACAGGGAACGCGTCCTCACCTACTCCTCTCAGGAGAATTTACCTTTTGCCAACCGGCTCCTCCGGTTGGACTTTTACCCAGCAGCCCTTCGCTAGGTGCCTAGCAGTCCTTCGCCAGGTCTTCAACTCCCAGAAGCCCTTCGCTAGGTGCCTAGCAGTCCTTCGTCAGGTCTTAGGGTTTTGATGCCTAGCAGCCCTTCGCTAGGTGCCCAGCAGCCCTTCGTCAGGACTTCGTGCCTAGATTAACTAGGACTTTCCTGCACACTTGAGTAACTTCGTTAGATCACAAATAGTACTTAACTTTGAATCCTTTGACAATATCAAAACAAGGTTCGATATGGTACTTCCTGCACCAACACCCTCGAATATGCCAACCCATTTTGACATATTTAATTTTATTAAATTGATTGTTGCAGTTGGGTAAGATTTTATTTAATTTCATAATTAAGGGAATTTAATTAGAATTTTAGTGTTTGGATTGAGTTTGTAATAAGTTTGAAATTGAGTTATTAATGACTAATTAGAGATTTATTAAGGTTGAAATTGTTTATTAATTAAGGTCGGCATTATTGAGACTTGATTAGAGTTAAAATTGATTAAGGATTAATTTAAGGATTTATTAAAGTTAAACTAATTAAGGATTAATTAAAGTTAAAATAATTTAGGATTAATTAAAGTTAAAGTAATTAAGGATTAGAGTTAAAATAATTAAGGATTAATTAGAGTTAAAATAATTAAGGATTAATTAGAGTTAAAATAATTAAGGATTAATTAGAGTTAAAATAATTAAGAATTAATTAAAGTTAAAATAATGAAGTATTAATTAAAGTTAAAATAATTAAGGATTAATTAAAGTTGAAATAATTAAGTATTAATAAAGTTAAAATAATTAGGATAAAAATTAATTAAGATTTAATTAAGGTTGTTAAGATTTAATTTGATTTAAGTTATTAATTAGATTTCAAAATTTTTGGGTTAAATAATAGTTGTGGGTGTAATTGTATCATTTTCATTAATTTAAAAATATCTGAATTATCTACTATTTCTTTTTCATTTAATTTTTCAAGTTTAACCAATACTTCTATTTTATTTGAATTTTTGTAGACTTTATTAAGTGTAGCCTTGATTCTAAGAAATTCTTGTTCCTCCTCGTCCTCATCATCAAAGTTATATTCTTCTACATCTTCATGGTAGGTAGAATAGTTTTAATTAATGTTTCATAATTAATTTCAAAGTTATCAGTATTATCCAAGAAATCATTAATTAAATCTTCATAATTATTAACAAAGGTTTCTAGATTATCAGGAACAATTTCATCATTATCCTTAAAATTATCATTTTTAATATTGTCATTCTTAACATCTTCAGAAATATTAGAAATTAAAAGATTATTAATTTTAATTTCATCATTATCAACAATATTATTAGAAATATCAATTAAAGTATTATTATCCTTATCAGCATTATGAGATAAAATATTGGTATTAATTCTAAGAATGGTTGCATTGATATTAACAACTAAGGAATTCATATATGATATTTTAGTATTATCAATGTTTAGTAATTTGTCATTCAACAACCTAAGTTGATTATGCAAAAGATCTAGTTTATCAGAAGAATTAATAGATTTATCTAAATGATCAACATTACTGTATGACTGTGCAGGAATTTGAAAATTATTACCAAAATAATCTTTTCGTACCTTAGTCAGACAGTGATTCTTGTAGTGTCTGTGCCTTTGACATCTGAAGCATCTGATGTGGCTCTTGTCCCTCCGGACTCCTGGAACTGGTACCTCCTTTGCCGCCGGTGGTGATGATCGTTTCTTATGAGTAGGACATTGATTTTTATAGTGTCCTATCTCCTTGCACTTGAAACATATGATATGGAACTTAAAATTTGACATAAAAATATACCTGATTCACCCCTGGCTCTCCCTCAACTCTTGGCGTCTTTGCTCCGTCGGCTGTTAGTCCGGTGAAGAGCTACCAGGATCTGATACCACTTGTAGGACCGGTGTCGTCGATAGAGGGTGGGTGAATATCGACTTGAAAAAAAATTTTGTAATCTCGTCAGAAACATCGATGTTCATTCTTTCTAGACAAAGCGTTAGTAGCACAATGGAAAAATAAAGAAACAAACGAAAGACACAACTCAGAGTGCACGCAGGTTTTTACATGGTTCCCAACCCCCCCAGGGTTAGTACGTCTAAGGCCTAAGCACAAGAAGCGCCTGCCCACTAATGGTCTCCTTTCCGAACTTTCCAGAGGCGGAGAAATCCGTATTACAGTGCAAGTTTTAAAACCAAAAAGATTAAGAAATTAAGTGCACAAAAATAAATACAAACCAAACAAAAATCGAAGACCCGGCCGATCTGGAACTCCGAAGTGCGGCGCACTTCCTCCTGGAGCCTCCTTGGTCGCAGAGCTTCGCCTCTAGCACTTTTTCTTCACTCGGAATGCTTAGAATGTTGTTGTAGATGTTGTACTGAGTTGAGGATTGAACCCCTTTATATAGTGTCTTCTTGGGCGCCCTAGAGCCTCTGGGGTGCCTCATTGGTGGTCAAAACTTCATTCAGAACGTGAACTTCGTGAAGCTGATAAGATGGGCTGTCTTGGGCGCCCAAGAGCTTACTGGGCGCCTGGATCATGCAGGCGCCTGGATGCATGGGGGCGCTTGTATCCATTCAGGCGCCCAAGAGCAGCTTTCCATGCTTCTCTAATGTTTGTTCGCTTGCTTTGCCTCCAATTCTAGGTACCTGCAAGATATACAAACATAAGACAAACACATTGTTGAATCGAGAGAATACGACAAAGGGGGGGTGAATATCGTAAAGCGTTTCGAATTTAGAGAGAGTATGCACAGCGGAATTTTAACACAAAAACCAAACATAAAGACCACGATTTACTTGGTTCGGAGTCACGGTCGGCTCCTACTCCAAGGCCCACGGTCGTTGACCGTTTACTGTGGGCAATACTATAGTCGTGCAAATAATTACAAGAAGATGTACAGTAGTAGTGCAGAGAAAGTACAATTAAAAAATTAACTCTTCTTTACCGACGCCAGTGTAGACCGTTCTTCGGTGCGTAGGGTCGTCCTCGGCGCTAGAATCTCGAGATGGAAGTTTTTTGGAGCAGAGCGCTTGAGTAGAAGAGCGTATTGGCGTTAGAAGTAGTGATTTTTGAAGCCTTGGGGTCGAGGGGCTTTTTATAGCCTCCCGGGAGCCCTGAACGTTGGGGGCGCCCCCCCCCCCCCCCCACGTGTCAATCGATCCGGTTAAGTCTCGGTCAGCCGTTATCCCTCTAGGATAGGGCTGAGATTTGACCGGGGGCGCCCGGGACGCAGGGGGCGCCCTGGTTGACTCTTTCAGTGGGCTTCTCGGCTGGATAAGTTTTATCCACTTCGTTAGCTTGAGCCCGGGGCGCCAAAGGCATCCGGAGCACCCAGGAGCACGGGGGCGCCCGGGAGCATGGGGGCGCCCCGGAGCTATGCTTCCGAAGCATTTTTATACTCAACCCATGTTTGGCTCTTACATAGGGCGCCCTGGACCTCCCGGGCGCCTAACCCAGCTGTTGCCTCTCTCCTTTGAGGCGTTCTGAGCTGCAGACACTCGTTCATTCGGTCCTGCATCCAGGGTTAGTACCAAACATGATAAAGCAAGTATGTTAGTGAGTCTTACAGCCGTAGCTGTCTTGGTTCTGACTTTGGGTCTCCAAAATGGAGCCCTAGGTCGAGCCGACGCCTACTGTTCCCTCGACGGGGAACGCATCCTCACCTACTCCTCTCAGGAGAGTTTACCTTTTGCCAACCGGCTCCTCCGGTTGGACTTTTGCCCGATGCACCTGACCAGGTCTTCATGCCCACCTTCCGAGCAGGTCTTCGTGCCCACCTTCCGAGCAGGTCTTCGGTGTCCAGCTCCTTGCCAGGGCTTCGTGCCCAGTCCTCGACCAGGACTTTGTGCCTACCTTCCGAGCAGGTCTTCGGTGCCCAGCTCCTTGCCAGGGCTTCGTGCCCAGTCCTCGACCAGGACTTCGTGCCCAGTGTACCTAGGACTTCTTTTCCTGTATACTTAGTGAACATGTTAGATCAACATAATATCTTAACTTTTGAACCCTTTTGCCATTATCAAAACACAGGTTCGACTTGGGTGCTGTCTGCACCAACACACATATATAATCGTAGCCTTAATGATTGGTTCTGACTTTGGATTTCTCGTGAAACCCTAGGTAGAACCGAGTTCCCTTCTCGGGGAACGCGCCTTCGCCTACTCCTCTCAGGTGAAGTTTGCTAATCGGTTCCTCCGATTGGACTTTTGCCCGATCTTTCGGATCAAGACTTTGGTGCCCAGTCCATGACCAGGACTTATTGCCCAACCCTCGGTTAGGTCTTCAGTGCCCAGCCCTCGGCCAGGACTTGTTGCCCAATTCCTTGAACCAGGACTTTGTGCCCAACCCTCGATCAGGTCTTAGGTGCCCAACCCTCGGCCATGACTTATTGCCCAATTCCACGAACCAGGACTTCGTGCCCAACCCTCGGTCAAGTCTTAGGTGCCTAGCCCTCGGCTAGGACTTAGTGCCCAATCCATGATCAGGACTTAGTGCCTAGGTTAACTAGGACTTAGTTTACCTTGATAAGGATTTCTTTTGCTAGTCATGTTAATCCTGACTAGACTTCTCTTCTGCCAAACATCAAGTTCTGTTTGGCTTACTCATTGGTCTAACTGACCAACCTTGGGTTTTTGCTAAACATCAGATCCTATTTAGCTAACCCTTGTTCTGACTGATCAAACCACCCTTAGTATATTAATCAGATTAAATCTAGATTTGATCACCCTGCCAAACATCAGGTCCTATTTGGCTAACCCTTGGTTACCTTAACCATCCCTGGGAACTTGTTGATTCTGCCAAACATCAGATCATGATAAACTAGGTCTTTGTCAACCTGATCAATCTGGGTTTTCCCTACCAAACATAGTGCCCTGTTTGGTTTAACCCTTGATTATTTTGACTAACCCTTACCATGTCAAATATATCACTAACTTAAGCATATTGTTAAACATTGAAACACTTGAGGAGGGCATCACTGATACATCTTGCACCAGCAGCTCATATCCGCAGGTTGGAAACCTATGTCATTGGGACGAGTAAGGAGAAGCGTCAGGGTCTTGTCTGTTGGGACCGGGTGCATGTTGACATGGATACGGGTTCGTAATTTTAAAATTTAATTACGTGCAGCGGAAGGTTTAGCATAAATAATTTCTCAAATTATTTTAACCACGTATCTAGCATGCAACCTTATGTTGTGGAGACATGATCATATATTTAAAATTTTGCAGAAAGTAAACTAATTTACTTAATACCTCGCCTAACTCGTAGAAAGGGATGAGATCCAACCGTAGCATCCCTTGGAAGTTCCGCCTCTATTCGTGTCCACGCCGAGTTTTCTTCGGGATGACTTCGCAAAGCCACGAGTTTCGTGCCGACAAGAACTACTAGATTCTCCAAAGGCACGATAAGAATACCAAGAGAGAGATGGAAAGACTAACCACCAAACGAAGAACGGAATCAAGATTCCGGGAGGAAGGAAGGAGTCGCGCCCGCTTCTTCTTCTTCTTCGGCCTCTTCTTGGTGGTGGAAGCTCACGGCAAAGGGGGAGGGCTCTAGGGCCGGCGGCACTAGAAGAGGGAGAGAGAGAGGAGAGGGAGAGAGGCTAGGCAAGAATCCTTGATCTCTTGGATTAATTTCCAAGCCTTGCCTTGGTACCTTTATATAGTAGCCTCTTAATCGCCAAGTCTCCTTTTAACGGAATAAATTTTCATAAGAAATTTATCTTATAAATTTTTCTATGAATTATTCCATTATGCCAAGTTTTTATTATAACTTAATTTATAATAAAAACAACCATGTCTCCCCTTTTATTATGGAAAGAAATTTCTTTATATAAATTTCTTTATCATGGTAAATCAATCCTTTATTGATTTTATAAAATAAAATAAACCAATCCAAGGTTCATTTTAATTTTCATGAAAAATAAATCTCTTTATATAAATTTCTTTATATAAATTTCTTTATATAAATTTCTTTATATAAATTTCTTTATCCATAATTTTATAAAACAAACCACGCGCGGTTTATTTTATAATTTGAACCAAACAATTTGATTCTCCCCTTTTATTGTGGCCGACCAAACAAAGAGGGTGGGGACCCTCTTTGGCCGGCCAAACCCAAGCCGAAACCGTACGAATTAAACTCATTTAATTCGTCCAATAAGTCTTCAAAAGACTTAGCCATTTTATGCTTCCGATGTGTCTCTGAAAAATTTAGATTCGACTTATCTCTCTTGATCGAAAAATCTAATTTTCAACTCGTTTTAAATCCCTCGGATCACTCGTAGTGCGTGTGACTAAATAGGCTTCCGATTTATGTTGGCCGTCTATAATTAACCAATCATAGAACGATCATGAGTGGCACCTAGTGTACATCATGATCCCCAATTAATCGAAAGATCAACGATTGACCTCAGAAACTATTCTGAAATCCTTCAGCAGCTTTAATGAATCGTGCCTCATTCCCTTCACCATCATATACCCACTTGGTTCAGGACACGGTCTATGTGTGGCAGTCCCCACTAGGCTGACTACGTCACACCTAGCCCAAGTAACGTTTTCTCGTCCTATGGATTCTAATTACTCTCATGTATTTAAAAGATTCATACTCTGAACATGTCATGCTCTGGCCAGAGGCTTCGAGTAACAATCCGACGATAGGCCTTGGGTATACATCTCCTCGCAAGGAGTGGTGAATCCTTAGTAGGCTGTTCAAACATCTTCGGGCACTTCGGCTTATACCCAATCATCCTGGGTCCACACCTCCTTGGAGATGCTTGCTTAAGATGTCAAAGTATAAGTCTCCATGACCAAGATGACTTGAACACCGCAAGTCAAAGGAACATCGCACTTAAGGTGCAGTAAGAACTTTCATTGACATATCTATATGTTGATTACCATATGAAGTTTTATTGCTAGTCACTCCAATGAACTAATTCCCTTAACTAGCATTCATGTTTATCTCCGGACATCCCAATGTCACCAGCCAGTGAGAATCAGCTGATTAGAGAATAACCCATGCTAGTCTCCACAGAATTGATGGTGTCCGTATTTATCAATTCATCGACTAGGGACAATTTCAATACTTCACAATTGCACATGTAGAGATAATCACTAGTTGTGAATTCATCACAAATTCTCTTATGCTGTGAATTGTATTGCGGACATTCAGTAAATGAGTTTAAGATCTCAATCAAATACATGAACATGTATACTCAAATAGTGAATATTCATTTATTAAAGTAAATGATTACAATCATAAGGCGATTGCCTTAGGACACTTCTCTCATATTACTAACAAACTCCCACTTGGCCTAATGCCAATCGCTACGGTATCCAATACCATAGGCTCTAACATGACCCTCAAACTTGCTTTGAGGCAAGGCCTTAGTTAAAGGATCCGCTAAATTCCTTTCAGTGTGAATTTTCTCAATTTGTATATCATTCCTACTTATAATCTCTCTGATCAGATGATAGCGGCGAAGCACGTGTTTGGATCGCTGATGAGACCTTGGTTCCTTTGCTTGTGCAATAGCTCCATTGTTGTCGCAGTAAACCGGTATTGCTTCATCAATGGTTGGAACCACACCAACTTCTTGATCCAGACTGCTTCTTTTGCTGCTTCCGAAGCCGCAATATATTCCGCTTCCGTGGTAGAATCCGCTACAGTGTCTTGCTTGGAACTCTTCCAGCTTATTGCGCCTCTATTCAAGATAAATACGTATCCAGACTGAGATTTGGAGTCATCCTTATCTGTCTGGAAACTGGCATCTGTATACCCACGTATCACCATATCATCTTCTCCATATATTAGGAACACACCCTTAGTTCTTCTTAAGTATTTAAGGATTGTCTTGACAGCAGCCCAATGATCCATTCCTGGATCCGACTGGTATCTGCTCATGACGCTCAGAGCATACGATACATCGGGCCTAGTACATAACATAGCATACATGATAGATCCTATCACGGATGCATAAGGAATCTTATTCATGCAAATCCTCTAGTCTTCTGTGCGCGGACACATAGACTTTGAAAGGTTGATCCCATGCCTGATGGGAAGGTAACCTTTCTTGGATTCTGACATGCTAAACCTTTTTAGCACTCGGTCTATATATGTACACTGTGAAAGACCAAGCAACCGTTTTGATCTATCTCTATAGATTCTAATCCCAAGGATATAGGTTGCTTCTCCCAGGTCATTCATGGAGAAAGTTTTGGACAACCAAATTTTAACTGACTGTAAGACTGATATATCGTTTCCTATAAGTAATATGTCATCGACATAAAATACTAGGAATACAACTGCACTCCCACTAACCTTCTTGTACACACAAGGTTCGTCAGGATTTTGTGAGAAATCAAACTCTTTGATTGTCTCATCAAAACGGATGTTCCAGCTCCTGGATGCTTGCTTCAGTCTATATATGGATCGCCGAAGCTTGCATATTTTGGTTTTGTCAACCGATGTGAAACCTTCAGGTTGTATCATATATACATCCTCAAGCAGGTTTCCATTAAGGAAAGCTGTTTTCACATCCATTTTCCATATCTCATAATCATAATGAGCTGCTATGGCCAGGAGCATCCGAATGGATTTAAGCATAGCTACTGGCGAATAGGTTTCGTCATAATCAATTCCTTGTTTCTGACGATATCCTTTTGCCACTAATCTAGCCTTAAAGGTAACAACATTACCTTCCATGTCGGTTTTCTTCTTGAAAACCCACTTGCACCCTATGGGCTTAATCCCTTCAGGTGGGTTAACCAAGTCCCATACTTGATTTTCGTACATGGAATCCATTTCTGACTTCATGGCTTCAAGCCATTTGTCTCTTTCTGAACTTTTCAGAACATCTTCATAACTGATAGGTTCGTCATCGCTTATGAGTAACACGTCGTTCGATTCACTTATGAGAAATCCGTATCTCTCTGGAATATTGCGTGTCCTATCAGACCTACGAAGAGGTGGTGTTGATTTAGGTTCAACTGATAGCTCATCATTATGAGTTATTGGTTGTGGGTCTAGACTAGGTGTCTCTGTAATGTCTATTGGAGTTTCTTGAACTTCATCAAGTTCAATGCCACTCCCACTGTTTTCTTGTAAAAGAAATTCTTTTTCCAGAAATACAGCATGCCTTGAAACAAACACCTTTTGTTCCAAGGGATGATAGAATTGGTAACCCTTTGTTTCCTTAGGGTATCCAATAAATAGACATTTATCAGACTTAGCATCCAATTTGTCTGATACAGTCCGCTTCACATAAGCAGGACAACCCCATATCTTAAGGTGAGTTAAGTGAGGTTTCTTACTATTCCACGTCTCATATGGAGTAGTAGAGACTACNTACACTATTATGCTGTGGTGTATATGGCGGAGTCCATTGAGACAATATCCCATTGTCCCTAAGATAATCTTGAAACTCTTGACTATTCACCACCCCAATCGGATCGAAGTATCCTAATACTTTTGCCAAGTTGTTTCTCTACTTCACTTCTGAACTCTTTGAATTTCTCAAAAGCTTCAGATTTGTGTTTCATTAAGAACACATACCCGAATCGTGAGTGATCATCGATAAAGGTAATGAAGTAGCTATAACCTCCTTGTGCAAGAGTTGACATTGGTCCACATACATCAGTATGTATTAGACCAAGCAATTCTCCCACTGATTTACCATTTCTGGAAAAGGGTAATTTGGTCATCTTACCTTTTATGCATGATTCGCATGTATCAAATGAACAGAGTTTAAATGATTCCAGAATTCCACATCGGTGTAATTTGGTCATGCGTTTCTTACTTACATGGCCAAGACGACAATGCCACGTATAGGAGTTTATTTGATTATCTATTCGACCACGTTTGTTGCTAACTTCGATATTGAAAACGTCATCAGATAAATCTAACGTGTAGATACCATTGCATAAAGTTCCAGTCCCATAAAGAACACCATTTAAAGTTATGTAACAGTAATTGTTACTAAAAGTTAAATGATAACCCTTTTCATTCAAGCATGAAATAGATACGATGTTCTTTATTAACAAAGGAACAAAATAACAATTATCCAATTCTAAGACAAGTCCAGTAGGGAGCTTTAGCAAATATGTTCCGATGGAAACAGCAGCAATCTTTGCTTCATTTCCAACTCGCAAATTCGCTTCTCCCTTGACGAGTCTTCTTCTATTCCTTAGCCCCTGTATGTCATTACATATATGTGAGCTACACCCAGTATCAAGTACCCAGGTGTATGAGGAAATAGAGTTACATTCAATAACGAAGATACCTGAAGAGGATGGGCATCGGATGCCTTCTTCTTCAAGGACTCAAGATAAACCTTGCAGTTTCTTCGCCAGTGGCCCTCCTTGCCACAGTGATGGCAAGTGCATTTTGGTGCCTTTTCAGTCTTTTTGGCCTTTTCCTTCCTTCCCTTATTTTGTTCTTTGGGCTTCCTCTTAGAGCCTTTCTTTGAGGAACCAACTAACAGTACCGTCTTCTGATCCTGCTTTACAGAAGGCTCTACAGTCTTCAGCAGGTTAAGCAACTCAGGAATGGTAGTCTCCAGTTTGTTCATCCGATAGTTCATCACAAACTGTGAGTAACTCTTGGGCAAACAATGCAGAATTAAGTCAATACTTAGTTCGTGATCCATTGCAAATCCGAGTGTGCCTAGTCGCTCAATGTATCCCAACATCTTCAACACAAACTGTGAGACAGAAGTGCCTTCGTGCATCTTAGAGGTGAAGAGGAGTTTGGAGACCTCAAACCTTTCGGATCTCGCCTGCTCGTCAAATAGCTCATGAAGATGGAAGGCGATGGTATGAGCATCCATATGCTCATGCTGCTTTTGCAGCTCAGGTACAATAGCGGTCAGCATGATGCAACTCGCAAGTTCAGAATCGGCCACATGTTTCTGATAGACCACTAACTGGTCTGGAGTTGCATCTTTAGGAGGATGGTTGGGAAGTTGTTCTTCAAGGACATAAGCAAGCTTTTCTGCCTTGAGGACTATCCTCAGGTTTCGAAGCCAGTCCATGAAGTTTGGCCCAGTCAGCTTATTGATGTCCAAAATGAAACGCAAACTCAGAGAAGACATGATCAGGTGATTATCCTAGAAATACAAATTGAGCTTATGTGATAAGAATGATAAAGAATGCATCAATATACATTAATTAAATCCAATTTATTTTTCGAATTGAATAACCCCTTTTCATCAATTCGGGAGATCGTAGGAACATCTCCAAATAGGTTGATATCCAACCATAGATAAGAACAACCATGACTAGAGTCTATCAAGTTATTCTTAGCTATGAAGGTAGGTAATTATACCGATTACATATTATACATATGTAACTATCACATTATGCTATCAACTAATTGAATGTTTGCATAAATCATTAGGTTGTTAACTCATTAACAAGTATGCAACAATATACATAGCACCCAACTGCACCTCTCTTTACATCGACCTTGGCTGTGGCACAACAAATCGATGCTCCAAGCTTAAGGCTGACCCATTAATCAAGAAATAGTTTTAATATGGTTGGAGCTCATTCAACCGTTTAGTCAGGCTTGGATGTGTCCAACAACCAAAACTAAGGATTGACCTCTGACTCCAACTATATTAATCATAAACTAATTCCATGGTTTGAACATGTTGAGGTTCAAGCCGGGCATGGATGTGTCCATCAACCCAAACGAGAAACAAAACTCTGGTTCTAACTATATTAATTGAAGGTGTTGACCTTAATATTTTGTAAGGGGTTTTGGGTCTCATCCTTTTTCTTTTATGCATATTCATGACATATAATTATGTCATGTTCTAACGATTTCCTTAATAAAGTATGTATGTGACTTAATTTATCAAGTCTCATTAACTGAATTAGGAACCGAATTTCCTAATTCTAATTTCATACTTTATTCAAGGAATTGTTTTTGGGAAACAATTTCCTAAATTATCATAATCAATTTTAGAATTAATATGTTTAAGACTTTGATTTCTCTAAATCAAATCTTATTAAATTAAGAGACAGATTCTCTAAATTCAACCACATATTATTTTCATTAAAATCTTATTTAACGAAATATACTCTATAGGAAACAATTTTTCTAATTAATTTTGGAGACAATAAAATGTAAGAGCATCACCTCATAAAACAAATAAGGAAATTATCGTTTGAGAATCACCACAAAGATTTCCAAGATTTGATCACATATTTTATTTATGGAAAATTAATATCAATAACTTAATTTGGACGGCTCCCCGAGGCTCAATCTAAATTAAACATTTAACAGCTTAAATTCAATTTAGGAAATTTAATTATAACAACTAACTTTAAATTGGACGACTCCCCGAGGCTAAATCCAAAATAAAGAATTTTGTAAATAATTTAATTTCCAATTATGAATTTAAATGCCAATTAATATTCCCATAATTTGTCTAGGCTTTCTTGAAAAAAGTGCCCAAAATTGCGAGCTTTCCATAAATGGAAAGTTTCCACAAATAAAATGTTTTCAGAATAATTGTAAGTTTCTGGTACAAAGAAAACTTGCGTATTTCCAAAATTGGAAAATTTCCAAAATAGGAAATTTCCAAAATTGGAAAGTTTTTCAAAATGGAAAGTTTTCACAATTATCATAAAATTTCAGAAACAGAGATATTTCAAAAGTTTACGAAATTTCATGAGGATTTCCAAACTTTGAAATTCCTAAATCGAAAATTTACCATAATTGGAAAGTTTCCATAATTGAAATTTTTTCCGAAGTCGAACACAAACCTCGCTCTGATACCACAGTTGGGACCGGGTGCATGTTGACATGGATGTGGGTTCGTAATTTTAAAATTAATTTCGTGCAGCGGAAGGTTTAGCATAAATAATTTCTCTAATTATTTAACCACACATTTAAGCATGCAATTTTATCTTGTGTAGACATGATCATATATTTAAAATTTTGCAGAAACATAAACTAATTTTCGTGTTACCTCGCGTAACTCGAAGGAAGGGACGAGATCCAACCGTAAGCATCCCTTAGAAGCTCCGCCTCTATTCGCGTCCACGCCGAGTATCTTCGGGATGACTTCGCAAAGCCACGAGTTTCGTGTTCTCGAGAACTACTAGATTCTCCGAGAACGCGACAAGAAAAACCAAGAGAGAAGTCAGAAGACTAACCACAAACGAATGACCGGAATCAAAATCTCGGCGAAGCAAAAGAAGAGGTTCGCGGCAAAAAGATCCTTGTAGCAAACTCTAATTCCGGCAGCACCTTCTTCCGGCAGTAGGTGGTGGTCGGCAGGGAAAGGGCAGGGGCGGCCGGCTGGTGCTCCTTCTTGGGGCAGGTTGGCGCACGGCAAGAAGGGGAGAAGAGAAGAAGAGAAAAAGCGTGAGAGAGCCTATGCCTTGGGTCCTTTATATAGTGGTCTCTCAACCATCAAGCCTCTCAAATATGGAATAACTTATTCCATCATGCCAAGTCTGATTTTATATCATGGTTAAAATCATATTTTAATTCATGATAAAAAATCAATCAAGTCTCTTCTCTTTTATGAAATAAATTTCCTTATCATGGTAAATCAATCCATAATTGAATTTATAAAATAAACCAATCCATGATTCATTTTAATTTCCATGAAGAAATAAACCAAACCTTGGTTTATTATATAAAAATTTATATCATCCATAATTTTATAAAGCAAACCACACTTGGTCTATTTTATAAATTGAACCAAAACTTGGTTCTCTCCCTTTGTTGTGGCCGGCCAAGCAAAGAGGATGGAGACCCTCTTTGGCCGGCCCATCCAAGCCACGCCCCAATGAATTAAACTTATTTAATTCATCTATTAAGTCTTCAAAAGACTTAGCCATTTTACGCTTCCAATGCGTCTCTGAAAAATTCAGATTCGATTTATCGTTTGGCTCAACCAAACCTAATCTCTCTTGATTGAAAAATCCAATTTTCAAGTCGTTTTAAATCCCTCGGATTACTCGTAGTGCGTGTGACTAAATAGGCTTTCGATTTATGTTGACCGTCTATAATTAATCAATTATAGAACGATCATGAGTGTCACCTATACATCATGATCCCCAATTAATCGAAAGATCAACGGTTGACCTCAGAAACAATTCTGAAACCCTTCAGCAGCTATAATGAATCGTGCCCCATTCCCTTCACCATCTTATACCCACTTGGTTCAGGACATGGTCTATGTGTGTCAGTCCCCACTAGGCTGACTACGTCACACTTAGCCCAAGTAACGTTTTCTCGTCCAACGGATTCTAATTACTCTCATGTATTTAAGAGATTCATACTCTGAACATGTCATGCTCTGGCCAGAGGCTTCGAGTAACAATCCGACGATAGGCCTCGGGTATACATCTCCTCGCAAGGAGTAGTGAATCCTTTGTAGGCTGTTCAAACATCTTCGGGCACTTTGGCTTATACCCAATCATCCTGGGTCCACTCCTCCTTGGAGATGCTTGGTTAAGATGTCAAAGTATAAGTCTCCATGACCAAGATGGCTTGAACACCGCAAGTGTGAAGGAACATCACACTTAAGCTGCAGTAAGAACTTCACTGACATATCTATATGTAGACTACCATATGAAGTTTTACAGCCAGTCACTCCAATGAACTAGTTCCCTTAACTAGCATTCATGTTTATCTCCGGACATCTCAATGTCACCAGCCAGTGAGAATCAGCTGATTAGAGAATAACCCATACTAGTCTCAACAGAATTGATAGTGTCCGTATTTATCAATTCATCGACTAGGGACAATTTCAATACTTCACAATTGCACATGTAGAGATAATCACTAGTTGTGAATTCATCATAAATTCTCTCATGCTGTGAATTGTATTGCGGACATTCAGTAAATGAGTTTAAGATCTCAATCAAATACACAAACATGTACACTCAAATAATGAATATTCATTTATTAAAATAAATGATTACAATCATAAGGCGATTGCCTTAGGACACTTCTCTCATATCACTAACAGTGGAATGGTCGGATAAGATGGAACTGATAGATCATTGTACGTACGCTAGAGGGGGGTGAATAGCGTTTCTTCGGATGCTTGTTCCTACACGGTTAGTTGCACAGCAAAATATACAATAAAGCAATAATAAAATCACTAACCAACGCTATCACGGTGATTTACTTGGTATCCACCCCGGTCGGGTGACTAATCCAAGAATCCGTTGGTGGATCACTCCCCGGATAACCTTCGGCTATCACGTGTCGCTCCTTGTGGGTGGAGAAACCTCACCACAACACCAAACAAGCTCTGAGCATGAAGTAGACTATTAACAAGCCTTAACCAAGCTTGTTTCGTCAAGAAACCCCAGCCCGATCGAGTCCCCTTTAAGTAGACTCGGGTTGGAAAACACGCCACCATTCGACTGCTCCCTGGGGCAGTCGACTGGTGCCTCTGAAATTCGATCGTTGTACCTTAACGTTCGAATTCCAGCTCACTCACCAGCCTTCACTAGTCGACTGCCCAAATGGGCAGTCGACTGCTCCGCAGCCAGAAGTCTTCTGTGAGTTCTAGCAGTCGACTGCCCAACCTGGCAGTCGACTGCCCTGCTTACTAGCCTAGGGTTTAACCCTCCCGAGTACATTTCTCTCCGCATTCGACCCCTAGGACTTCTCGAGTACATTCACACAGCACTCGTACCCTCACGACTCGACTGACTCCTTATCTGCAGCCTCGACTATCGCCTTCGCGCCCTCTTCATCTATGACTCTCGTCCCTCGGATGTGCACGCAAGCCTACAGCTTACCTCCATGCCACCCTTCACGTATGCCTCGAAGTCCGCGCCCATCAGCTCATTGTCCCTGCTCTTCAAGGTCCCTCAGATGCGCACGCAAGCCTCCAGCTTGCCTCCATGCCATCCTTCACTGTACTGAGGCCATCCAGTCAAGTCCATATGCGTAACCTGTACAACCTGCACACTCAACATATGCATATCAAATACAAGGGAAAGCCTAACTTAAACCCTTTGCCCAAACATCAAAACACATGATTACTCCGGATCACAGATTGCCTCAATAGGAACCAACATTGCTGGTGGAACTACAGAATAAGGTGGAATCGGTACTGCTGATGGAATAGTAGGATTAATCAGAATATATACAGGCGTCTCTGATGGAATAGTAGAGAGAACCGGAACAGGTGCTACCGGGGTAACTACTGGATACGTCGGAGCAGACACCACAGAAGAGATAGTAGGATGTATCGGAACAGGTGTTTCCGACGGAATAGTAGGGAAAACCGAAGCAGATCCTACTGGTACCGGATAGGTCGGAGGGGGTACTGCTGCTAGCACAGTGAATACTACTGGAGTGGATACAGCAGGAGGAATAATAGGAACTACTGATGGAAACGGAGAAGGGGTCGTCTGAGTCTGGGAACCCTGGCCCCTCGGAATATCCTAATGAGTCTGGCCAAAACTAACAAGTTTTGTCTCAATAGGTCTCTCGGGTGACTCTTCTGCCTGAGATTCTATAGTCCTCTTACTGGCCGTCCTGGACCACGTCTCGGCGCAGGAACGAATGCACCCCGAGTCATACCTGTTGAATTATTACCAAGTATCACAATTGGTACCAAACTATTAACTTTACCAATTTACCTATTTACCGCCTGAAGAGATCCCATCGTCGCCAAGTCCCATGGTACAATCATGTCGCGACAATGACTTTAAAGATCCGAAATGTACTCGGGTGAATAACATCAGACCTGAGCTCTGATACCTACCAATTCAGTATCAGATTTAAATTCCGAGAAATCCATAAATCGCGATGGTATCCCGCAACCTGGGCTTGATACCAAAAATAAATTGGTATCAAATAAACTCCGAAAAATTCTGAAAAGACTCGCAAAAAACCTTCGCTCCGATACCAAAAATAAATTGGTATCAGATAAACTTCGGAAAGTCCGGAAAACACGAAAATAGGTAGGCATCGTAAACCTACGCTCTGATACCAAAAATAAATTGTCACACCCCGAGACCCAGGAGCCGCTGATCCAATATAAAATCGGACACCTCCCCTGTCCCGCGGACAATTTACACATACATATAACACAACCACGCAGTTTAATTGGCTTCATTCCTCAAGTCAAAACAAAACAACGAATAAATGACATCATAATCATAAATCCAAAGCACGAACTTATCTGAGCTGTCGGCTACCAGGAACGCAGCAAAACCACACACACATAGTCCAACATAGGACTCAAAAGTACAATCCAGGAAAGAAACCACACACTACAAGTCCACGATAATCCAATGCGGGGAAAGGAAACATAACATGATCAAAATCTGAAAGTAAAATGTAAAACCAGAACGAACGTCGTCATGAGCATGGGACTAGCAACCTGGGCCCCCTGGCAGATATCAACCTGAAATTAAAAACATGGGCAACGGTGTGAGTCCAAATAAACTGAGCGGATACCTAAACAAATATGTGTAGTAAGTTATATTAGCAATAAGAGTCACGTTGATACAGTCTCATATGTACAATAGAAAACGCATACACTGAAGATACTGAATATAGGTACATACCAGAATCCATCTATCCTGCAGGATGGTGGAAATAAACTCTATAGAATAAGTACAACACATAATCCAAGGTATACATGTTTTCTGTATGTGCATGTCATTCAAAATGCAACAATCAAATACAGCAAGCATAAACAATGCACGATGCAAAATATGCACATGGTGCAATGACATGTGTCACCCCTGACACTAGTCAGGCCACCGTCCACCTATCATAAATGAACGTTCGCGTGGGTAGGGCTATGACAACTGTACGCACCCTGCTATCACTGCTCCTGTGTGACCGAGTGGACAGGATGCTGGCGGAGGGCACCCTCCTACCCCAAGCACTAGGGGAGTCTTGCTCTCATTTTCACGTGTCTTAGGACGAGAAGGGATCCCTGGCTACTACCATGCTCCGGAACCACCCTCCAAATAGTGGTCGAGTGATGCAATACAGGGCAAATACACACACTCTATGGTAGCTACTACCCCTGAGTGGATGTGTATGCATATCCTCATGTAATTGGCGATGGGCTCAGACTACATAGGAGCAGATGATCTCAGTGTACTATGTATAGGTCTGAACACATACAACATCCACCAAGTCCTCATCTATTATCTCAGTGTGCTATGTATAGGTCTGAATCCTATATCATTGGATACAAGTAACCTATTAGGTATACTGGCAAGGTAACTAGTGATTCATCAATGTCAAATGCAAGAGGACATATCACTACATCTATGCATGTATATACACATGACAACCATCGAGACTGTATAAAATAAAAATCTTACTTTTCAATATTACATAGATTAATGGGTATTTATTTTGAAGATGGAAATATTTGTGATTTAATGAAATAATTTATGTTAAAATTAAAATTGTATTGGTTAAGAAACTTTTATCTCTTATGCCACAAGAAACTTTAGAAGGTTAATTTTGTTCTTTGAGAATCAAGAGTCGCAAAGACCAAAATTCTAAGATCCAAATTGCAATTGATCGAGCAACTAAATCACAAGGGAATGCTAGCCAGCCTTTTTATTTTTATTTTTTTACATATCTTGCTAGAATTATGACTTTGTTCTTCTACATTTCCATATTCATCAAACATTAAATAGATAGTGTCAATCTTCTCATATCACTTACATGAGGGATACAAACTTATAGGACATTTCCATTGCTTTGACTTGGATTCTATATCTATGTTAGATAGTTGCTTTATTAGAATTCTTTGTCTACTCTTGTATGGGGCAATGGTAAGAGATGAAACGAGTTCCCAAGGTAATGAGGTTCAAATCTCACCACCAAGGTATATGACACCTAAATAGTTTGAAAAACTTGTGATGGCAAGCAATCTGTTAGGGCTCATCTGCGCTTCCCGATTTATCCTGGTGACCAATGAAAAAAAATTCATAGGTAGAGCCAATCACCTGTAGGATTAGTCAGATTATAAAAGATGGATATGTTGGTCCATGTTGGCCGATTAGAGGAGAGTGGGGGTGAATAGCTCTACAATCAAAGATTATCACTTTCTCATACTTTTACTTAGCAAGGACAAATACTTAATTAATTAGAAAATAAATGCATAAAGAAATGAAGTAAAGGAACATCGGAATTTTACTTGGTTACAACCTAAATGATTATTAATCCAAAATAAATGAAACACTCACTAAGAATCTCCTTCGTTGAAGGCGGAGAAGCCCTTTACAACAATTCGAATCTCTAAAAGTAAGTACAGAAAGTGAATACTAGTGTTGTATGCATTTTGAGCACAAAGGACCCTATTTATAGCCCTCTAGTGAAATTAGCTATTTGCTGACGTGGCAGATTTTAGGCGCCTGGAAGCGTATCCGGCAGCCTGGACATCGTTGAGTTTGATCCGCTTGAAAATGATAGTCAGATGAGTTCGGACCATTCCGGGCACCTATAAGGTAGCGCTTGGAATGGTTAACTCCGAGTTAACCATTTAGTTGAGTGGATCTTTGGGTGATGTTTCAATTGTCCGAAGTGTTTCGGCCATCCGAAGTTGGCTTATCCAAACCCAACTCCGACCTTCTACTCGAGTAGATTTTCTCCCCGGCTTCTAGTCCCTCAAATGTCGCGCGTACCCTTCTCACTCCACTGGTGTACTCTTTCATAGCTCCTCGTCCCTCGGATGCACCGAGTCCATCGGCTCTTTTCTCATGTCATCATTCTCGCTCTTTCGCTCGACTTAATGTATTCCTAAGTTCCTGCACACTTATACACAAGAGATCAAAACAAACATGACGTAACTTGACTTGGATGATCACGTCAAAATCAACCGGGGTATTTACAATGTTTATCTTTTTAATGTGTATCAACTCGAGCTAAGTTAGGGTAAGAAACAAAAATAGAATTATTTATGAAAATAATAAAAGATAATTTTGAAATTAAGTACATGAAAAGATGTTGCAATCAGAATTTTGAAATAAAACCTTTATCCTCTTTCGCTCGACTTAATGTATTCCTAAGTTCCTGCACACTTATACACAAGAGATCAAAACAAACATGACGTAACTTGACTCGGATGATCACGTCAAAATCAACCGGGGTATTTACAATGTTTATCTTTTTAATGTGTATCAACTCGAGCTAAGTTAGGGTAAGAAACAAAAATAGAATTATTTATGAAAATAATAAAAGATAATTTTGAAATTAAGTACATGAAAAGATGTTGCAATCAGAATTTTGAAATAAAACCTTTATCTTAACTTAACACCCATAAATCTCCCCCATTGATTACATTAAAAAATAGGTTTAAAGAAAAAATCTGAAAAATTTTCAGGGGTGGTACAATCCCAATCTAACTTTCTCGAAATTTTCAAAAATATTTTTTAGCTTAAATACGTTTTTATATTGAAATCTTAGATTTTCAAAAAATAATTTAAAATTTGTTTATATTTGTTGAAAAATTCTGAAAACTTTTATTATTGGATGTGGGTTCAATGTATAGAACCCTTTAGACCAATCTGTTATTATCTATGGGTTGATAACAGATTGGATTGCTATATAAAGGGGAGGTCCCCAAGGGTTTAGGTGATCCATATGACCTAGTTTCTTGTTCCCCATTGACAAGAAACTTTACGGCGCCGTCAAACCTAAGCCCCTTGGAAGATTCTCCTTCTTCTTTCTGCTGCATCTTCTTCCACAGGGATCAAGCCGACGACGCAACGACAAGGACAATGGCTCTACAATTAGGTTCCTTATCTTTCGGTTTATATCTTATATTTTGTTATGCCATGATTCTATGAAACAATAGATTTATGCTCATGTACATTATGTTTTCTCTTCGAGTTCTTATTTGGTTTTTTAGAATTCATGCGGTTAGGAGAAAACATAATGTTCTATCAATTGGTATCAGAGCCTTGGCTTTGTTTCATCGTTTTTATGGTAATAAAGTTTAAAAAATTTTCGTCGATTTATTGTATGTATGCTAGATTAAGTTTTCCTAGTATAATACAATTTTTTATCGTCAAAAATCATGTAAAAGCAAATTCTAGAATAGACTTGTTTTCCAAGTTTTTCATTTTTTCTGTGAAGAACACGAAAACGGCGGAAGAATCGTCGCGTTTAACCTAATTTTTAGGTCGAATCGCGATGGTTTAATCAATTGATTTGGTCGGTCAATTGATTACCAAGTCTAAAATAACGAATAGAAATAATTGTCTTAATTTGATTAGTCTTGAGAAGGATTAATTTATTAGACTTATATGTTTCATTTTAATGGATTGAGTTTCTTTTTCACATCATGAACGTGAAGAAAAAAAACGAAACAATGAAAACAAAAAACGAAACAATGAATTATTTTTGTCCGTAAATAGTAAATTATATATATATATATAATGCATTAAATATTTTTCTTTTAATGCATATTGATCCTGAGATTAAATAATATTCTTTAATTGTAGAACCATAAAGAAACTCTAATTTTCAAAATAAGGTTCTATACATGATCATGTAGTCGTATATATTAAGTTTTAGATCGATTGGGATAATCAATTGGATCATACCATTTGTTTACCGTATGGTATCAATCGATTAATAAGCTTAATTTTGAGGTATTAAGACTAATAAGGAAATTATCTATTCGATTAAATATCTAGAATTTTTTTGGGTCTATCTACACAACGTGCTACTAAATTGAACTATTGTGTCGGCCCAAAGGAAGGCACCTTAGGTTGGTTTAGTGTATTTTGTGTTGGTAGACGTATATCTATACTAAGAGCAATCGGCCCAAAGGAAGGTTGTTTTTATGCCAGATATATGTTCAAGATAGTTTACAATTATTGAACATAATTTATTTTGTTCTGATCATGCACAAAATATGTCGCCCGAAGGAAGACATATTGCGTGGCATTAAAGGTGTTGTAAGCTATGGACCAAAATATATAACTCATATAAAGTTTCATATTATGCGCACAATGGGTCGACCCAAAGGAAAACACATTATGTGACCAATTAAAGGTTGAGTTATATCTGAGAGTACCACTAACAAATTATATTTTTAATCTACACATTAAAATGTAATGTTGTATGTAGTATCTCATAAGGAGCTCATTTAATATGCATTTAAAATTTTATTTATTTGCATAATTTTATTATATATATGTTCTTGGCTTTAGTTAAATCTTGAGCTTAAATAATTTTTTTTTATTTCAGTGCAATCTGTAACTGCCAACATTAATAACATCCCAACATTAACTGGTTCGAATTTTACTGAATGGAAAGAATACGTGATCGTAGTCTTAGACTGTATGGACTTAGACTATGCACTGAGGAATAATCGTCTCGCACCTTTGACCAGTGCTAGCACTATAGAGCAGAGGGCTGAATTTCAGCTGTGGGAGAAATCAAATTGCATGAGTCTAAGCATCATGAAGCTATCCATATTGGCACAAATAAAGGGCTCAATAACAGAGAGTGAAGATGCTAGGAGTTTCCTTAACCAATTGGCAGACCGATTCACCTCAAATAAAAAGGTCGAGACTACCACGCTTCTTACGAAGTTGGTAACCATGCGGTACAGTGGTAAAGGAACATAAGGGAGTACATTATGGAGATGTCCAATATAGCGACAAGTCTGAAAGCACTAAAACTCGATATGTCTGAGAGTATGTTAGTGCATTTCGTCTTGATGTCTCTGCCTGCACGGTTCACTCCTTTTAAGATATCGTGTAATACTCAAAAGGAAAAGTGGACATTGAATGAGCTTATTGCTCAATGCGTGCAAGAGGAGGGGAGACTGAAGATTGAGATATCTGAAAGTGCTCACTTAGCATCTGGTTCTCAAAATGCGAGCAAGAAGCGAAAGAGGATCAATAATAAAGGTAAGAGAAAGCAAACTGCAGATTCTGGAGGCAATGACCATAAGGAGCAAAAGAACCAGGATAAAGAATCCACTTGTTACTTTTGCAAGAAGAAAGGTCATATGAAGAAAGACTACCTCAAGTACGCCAACTGGCGTGTAAAGAAGGATAAATTTCTCAACTTTGTTAGTTCCGAAGTCAATTTAGCTATTGTACCCATTGACTCTTGGTGGATAGATACTGGTGCTACTACTCACATAAGTGTCACTATGCAGGGTTGTCTCAGGAGCCGACTTCCACTTGATGGTGAAAGATACATCTATACTGGGAATGGAAAAAAGGCTGCAGTAGAGGCTATTGGTGTTTTTAGGCTTTATTTAGTAACTAATGTTTATTTGGATTTGGAGAATACATTCATTGTACCGTCTTTCAGACGAAACTTAATTTCAATTTCTTGTTTGGACAAATCAAGCTATTCTTGTTCATTTGGAAATGAAATATTTAGTATTTTCTATAATTCAATTTTCATTGGTAATGGTTCCTTGGTTGATAAACTTAATAAATTAAACACCTTTACTCCTACGATTGACAACGTAATAATGCATAGTGTAGTTACGAAACGTAAGTTGACCAACGAGAATTCTTCTATGTTGTGGCATAGGCGTTTAGGACATATATCCAAACAACACCTAAAAAGGTTAATGTCACGTGGAATTCTTGATTCCCTTGACATGTCAGACTTTGATGTCTGCATAGAGTGTGTTAAGTGGAAGACAACTAACAAAAGGAACAAAAGGGCTAGTCGTTGTAGTGATGTTTTGGAGCTAATACATACGTATATTTGTGGATCATTCCCTAAGGCATCTTGGAATGGACACACATATTTTATTAGCTTCATAAGCGACTATTCTAGATTTGGCTATCTGAACCTTATTCATGAGAAGTCGTAATCTTTGGACATGTTTAAAATTTTCAAAGCCGAAGTTGAACTTCAACTAGGTAAGAAAATTAAAGCCGTCTGATCTGACCGTGGAGGAGAATATTATGGTCGATATGATGGATCAGGTGAACAACGTCCAGGACCTTTTGTAAATTACCTTGCTGAGTGTGGGATTGTGCTTCAATATACCATGCCTGGTACACCCAGTCAAAATAGTGTAGCTGAGCATCGCAATCGGACCCTAAAAGGCATGGTGAGAAGTATAATGGCTTTCACTTCTCTACCGGAGTCTTTGTGGGGTGAGGCACTCAAGACTGCAGTTTACCTTCTCAATAGAGTACCTAGTAAGACAGTAACTAAAACTGTTGATACAGTCTATGCCTGGTTGTAGTTTTGGTGTTTGACACAGATTAAAGTTTGATTCAAGTTTGGTTGAATTTGAGTTAAGTCCAGGTGGATCGGGAGATCGCACGCTGGTATGGGAAAATCCTAACCTGGAGGGTTAGGTGTTGAAAATCCTAGCTTGGAGGGCTAGGTGTGAGAAAAGTCCTAATTCGGAAGAGGTGGGTGAAAAGTCCTAGCTTGGAGGGCTAGGTGAAAAGTCCTAACTTGGAGGGTTAGGTGCAAATTCCCATCTTGGAGAATTAGGTGAAAAGTCCTGGTGAGTGAAGCCAGGTGTTTGAAATCCCGGTGAGTGAAGCCGGGTCCTGGTGAGTGAAGCCAGGTGATGGAAATCCCGGTGAGTGAAGCTGGGTCCTGGTGAGTGAAGCCAGGTGATGGAAATCCCGGTGAGTGAAGCCGGGTCCTGGTGAGTGAAGCCAGGTGATGGAAATCCCGGTGAGTGAAGCCGGGTCCTGGTGAGTGAAGCCAGGTGATGGAAATCCTAGTGAGTGAAGCTAGGTTGAAATCCCGGTGAGTGAAGTCGGGTCCCGGTGAGTGAAGCCGGGTGACCGAAATCCTAGTGAGTGAAGCTAGGTTGAAATCCAGGTGAGTGAAGCCGGGTCCCGGTGAGTGAAGCCGGGTGACCGAAACCCTGGTGAGTGAAGCCAGGTCCTAGCTTGGAGGGCTAGGTTGAAGTCCCAGTGAGTGAAGCTGGGCATGACACGAGTCAGAGAAGGGCTGGAGGCTTGTTCTCGTGACTTAGAGTGCATTTGGGCTTGCCTGGATCGGTCTGGTGACCGATCAGGGAAGTTGGCATTGTGCTCCTTTGTGGATCGGTCTGGTGACTGATCCAGCGATGGCTGATCGGTCGGGTGACCGATCAGGGAGCATACAGTGAGTTTGGGAACCTACTGCTCTGCTCTTGATCGGTCTGGTGACCGATCAGGGAGAAGACAATTTACTCACTGCTTGGCTCCTGATCGGTCTGGTGACCGATCAGGGAGCATACAGTGGGTTTTAGGGACCTTACTGATCTGCGCCTGATCGGTCTGGTGACCGATCAGGGATACTGTTCAGATCGGTCTAGAGAACGATCAAGTGTCGCGAGGTTCTCACTATAACCGATCAGGATGACTCCTGATCGGTCAGGAAGCAGCCTGATTGGTCTGGTGACCGATCAGGCTGGAGC
This sequence comes from Boesenbergia rotunda, assembly GCA_024364735.1. NCBI lineage: Eukaryota > Viridiplantae > Streptophyta > Magnoliopsida > Zingiberales > Zingiberaceae > Boesenbergia > Boesenbergia rotunda. The sequence continues at coordinate 131,164 of JAGFNQ010003968.1, read as the reverse complement.
CTGATTGGTCTGGGGACCAATCAGGAGTGTGCAGAAAACTGTTGGATCGGTCTGGTGACCGATCAGGAGCAGAACTTTAATTCAAATACGCTGTCAGAAGCTCTGATCGCGCTGTTTTCTCTGCCGATTCTCTGATACACTGCTGATATATGTTGATATGAGTTGCTAAGCTTCTATTGGAGTGTGCAGGCTTTACAGGGATGATTCAAACATTGGAGGAGAGTCAATGGGAGGCTTTCCTTGGAGCAGGTTTGGCTGTTTCCTTGTTTCAGGTCTCAACGGCGTCTGAAGGCAGCTGGCAACTGACGGAGGCTCAGCTGGAGAGGGTCTTCAGTGGACTGAGTGCTCAGGGAGTCAGGGGGTCAGGCTGTGGCTTCAATGGATGCTGATGGAGAGCCTGGTGATGGGAGCAGATGCTTAAGACGAGGCTGGAAGCAGAGGAGCGACAACGGAAAAATAGACAGGAACTTGAGGAGTTTGGCTGTGCTGTGTGTTGTGCTCTCTGTTGCTTGGTGCTTGAGCGTTCTTGTTTCATCTTTGTGAGCTATCCTTCTCTTAGTCTCGTGAGCTTATCTTGTATCCTATTGAGACGCTTGTGGAGAGGTTTCTCCACCGAGAAGGAGGCGTTGTTTTATCCGGGTCACCGGGGCTTGATCTGCCGACGATCAAGGGATCGCCCACCTTACGGGCACGCCAAGGAGTAGGGGCAAGTTATCCCCGAACCTTGTAAACGACCATTGTTAGCGTATTGGTTTGTATTCTTCCTTCCCTGCATTTCTGTTTCTGCTGTTATATTTGTATTGCTTCCGCTGTGGCTAACCTAAGTGCAGAGAAATTTGAAAACGACTAAGTCTTGAGGGTCAGGCTATATTCACCCCCCCTCTATAGCCATCTCGTTCCCAACAAAAACCTCATTCGAAATGTGGACGGGTAGAAAGCCTAGCATTAGGCATTTACACGTCTGGGGTTGTCCAGCTGAGGCTAGGCCTTACAAGCCTAATAAAAAGAAACTGGACTCAAGAACTGTTAGCTGCACTTTTATAGGTTACTCTGAGAGATCAAAGGGGTATAAATTTTATGATCCATCTAATAGATACTTCTTCGAAACGGGAAACACCAAGTTTATTGAGGACAGTGGGAGCGATAAAATCAAGGAAATATCTTTTGAGGAAAGCGTTGGTAATCCTCCTATGGTTACTACTAGTGCAATCAGTAGTGGTATGGTTACCATACCACACTTTATGGATATTGCACATCCAGTGAGCGTAGTGAACCAAGATATTTCCATGACATCTCCAACGCAATTGGAGGAGCCTGATAGCCCCTAAATACTATGTTAAAGTTGTCACGAAAGTTGGGACCATCAGAATTTAAAATTTATAAATGAAATGCTGGAAACCCTTTTTACCATTAAAATCTGAAAATATAATATAGGGGGCCACAGGTCGTATTTTTCTCGGGGCTAGTTGTCGTGCTTGATTCAAACTTGTATTTAGGTGTCGTTTGTAAATTTGGGTTTCGACTATGATTTGGGTTTGGTTTCAATCGGAAATGAAAATGAAATGAACAGAAAAGAATTTTAACCCTTGAGCTTAACTTGGCAAATGACAATTAAGGGACTCAACTAATAAAAAGAAAACTTAATCTGCCAAGAATTCAAGCTTGCAGAAATTGAAGAACAAAATCTGTTATCGAGTGCAGCAATTCAAACAAATTGCGTTCTACTTCAGGAATTACTCAACCTAATAAGCAACAACCAATGTTAAAGTCTCAATTGATACCCGGCCGGAATGATGACTGATGAGTTGAACAATGAAACTCGAATTCAAAAGCAACCCTAATGAAACACAACTAACATCAACCAGTTGGTTGAAATTTGCATTCAATACACATTTCAGAATCAATGAAATTGAGACTCAGCGTTTAAGAAATTCCAGACACAAACAAAACCACTGAACTGCAGGAACAAGCTGCAGAAATTCAGAGAATGAAAACAGGAATGCATGTAAGATTTGATAGTGAAAACAAACAAACAAATGGTTGAAGTTATGTTCAGAAATAAAATGCAGAGCAAGCTTAGATCTAACACATTGGCACACTCAGTGTTATCTCAAATTTAAGGGATTAAAGCTGGTGCAAGGCTAAATCTGAAATAAACTGCAAACTTCAGATTCAACAGTTGGTATGCAGAAAATAAACTGCCACCCCAGGAGAAATCAGAACTCAATTGATGTGCAGGTTGAAAACTTGATACACAGCAATGAAAAGCTGAACAATTTGCTGAAATTGTAGTTAAACTAAGTGCAGATACAACTTGCATATGCAGAGGAATTGATGCGCAACAGATACTGATTTTCAGGAACAAAAATGTGCAGAAATGGCAGCTCACACTCCTCTTGGGTGCAAGGTTCAACCAGCTACTGATGGGAAGCCATTGAGTATGGAGTAAACAAATCGGGAGTAGACTTAGCACTCAATAAATGCAGAAACTAACTCAATTGAAACAAACTTCCCGGCACCAATCATGATGTGCAGAAATGAATCACAAAGTGCAGAAATGGATTGATACAAAGAGAATTCAAACTGATACGCAACAGAAAATCCAGAAATTGACTTGAAATCGAAGACAATGTTCACTAAACAAATTCAAGAGCTAATTTACTTGCAGGAATGAACCTAATTAAGGCTTGATAAATTCAGGAATTGGGACTGCAGCAGCTCAGACAAACTCAAAAACTGAAACTGCAGATTTTAAACCTGAAACCACTTGGCACGCAAACTAACTTTGGATTATGAAAAACTACAATTAAGTGCTATTTGAACTAAACACTCTATCTACCTAATGCTAAAGCAAAGATTGATAACTAAGAACTCGGAAACAACTCAGAAAATAAGGAATCTGAGACAAACTCAGAAACTGAATGGAAACTTCAGAAATGAAATGGCACACAGCAGGGAAATTGGCACGCAAGATTTAACACTATTGTTCAACTGAAATTTAACTCCAACTATCACCAAACAGGTTCCTAACTGACTGAACTCGAAGGTTTAAATCCTAATTTAGCTAAAACAATTCAGAATTACAACTAAGATTGCTGGAAAGAACTGCAAAAATAGAACATGCGCAGAAATTCAATTACAGCTACAAAACTTGGAAATTAAAGATCTAAGCTACTCCTCAACCCTTCTCCAAGTCAAGAGCTCCTTGGTCGTCAATCAAGGGGGAACCTCGGACCCGCAAGCTCCGTAAATCAGTGAAGATACATCTCTGCTGCCGAATCGAATCAGACTTTGCCTAAACTAAATTCAGCTCCGAATTCTTCAAACTCGCTGTGGTGGCTTGCGATTTGGATTTGGGAGTGACCGAGACCTCCCAGGGAACCCCTCTGGTCAGCTCGAATGCGGTGGAAATGGAATACAGCTGAGTTCGTTGAAGTCGGATAGCAAATCTGCCGAGACCTCGCGCAACTTCGCTATTGAGCAGAAATCGAATCTGAGACCTCGCTGAGAATCTCTTCACTGACCTAACCCTTGCTTTGATGATGGATTGAGGGATCGCGCCTCCTTGATGAAGAAATCTAGCTAAGAAACGAGAAGAAACTGAAGAAGAAGATGAACAGCGGTGGAGACGCGACAAGGAAAGCTGCGGGCTCATTTCTGATTAAATAGGAAACAGTGGACGGTCCAGATTGATCGGAGGAGATCCAACGGCAGATCTTGGTCTGATTTGAGCCAAACTTTTATGATGATGATCTGGGGTCAGGATCTGCCTTGTGGTAGCTCGGATCCTCCAGATGTGCAACGGATGGTCCAGATCAACTCTATCTGTGAATGGACGCTCTAGAGCCCTCCTTGCTTGATCCAACAGTTGATCTAGCTCTGATTGGGATGAAACCTTCAGATCTTGATCATAGAGCCTGATCAACCCTAACCCTAGCTCGGATTGCTTCAGATCATCCCGGATGGCTCAGATCTAGCCGCTCTTGAATCGGACGGCCCGGATTAATCCAAAACATGATAATTCGATCCGGTTCCACTTCCGACTCAAGTTTGACCCAGTATGCCCTAGGTCCAGGATCCTTTCATGCCTACAAATATATCAGAAAATTAGTGGCCAAATAATCCAAAAATTATGTAATTTTGCAATTAAGTCCAAAATAAGATAAAGTTCCAAAACCTAGGGTAAAATCATAATTAAGCAATAAAAACATGGGTCAAACATGGATTTTAGCAATTAAAATAATCAATAAAATGGTGCTTATCAACTCCCCCACACTTAACCTTGAGCGTCTCGCGAAACAACTAAATAAGTATCCCTTAGGCTCTCTTAAGCATAATTAGAAACAAATGAAAAGAAATTACCTAAGGTTGTCAATTCTCATAAATCTAAGCTCTATGGATTGGTATCTTGTCCTTAAATCAACAACTTAGCCTTTTCATCTATCATGAGTCATTGAGATGAATTTAAATCACTAGCCTTTCAAGGGAAGTTTTGGTGGCTCTCTCTTAAGTTCTAAGTTGGTGATGGAAGTGGAGCTCACTTTACACATATGCTTCTTGCACTACCATAGGCTTACTTATTATCTAATCTCCACCATTATTCATGATTAGGATCAACAACTATAAAAACAAAGGAAAACATGAAAAATGGTGAGAGATGGAATAAAAATCAAGGAAATGGAAAATGGATGGAGTGGGAGACTTGGTTGCTCAAAAAAAAAATGTTTCCAATGTGCTTTGCCCCATCTTAACAGTCCTCTAATGATATCAAAAGTATGGTGGAGTGAAACTTGATTAGATTCCTTTGATTTGGATGAAAACCCCTTCTTTGATTGCCTTGTGCCATTTTTCCCAATTTCGTGCCAACTTTGTTTGCTTTTCTCATTCTTCTTTCTCTTCTTTCTTTTCGGCTCAGATTTGTATCAAAGAACATGAGATATCAAGTAAAATAGATACTCAATATAAAATTATCACTCAACAACCCTTGTAGCTAACTCTTGATACATTCCCTTTACAAGTTGGCACACTTTCTTCATTTGTTCTTTTTTTTTTCTTTCTTTATCGTGGTCTGCTACTGATTTCATTTCTACTTCCTTTTCCTCTAGTCGAGTCAAAAAGATAGTGGAACAAAGATGTAATGCGGATGAGAAGCATTCCACTAAACTCATTAGGCCCAAAACTCCTTTGTGTACCCCTTTTGTGTTCTTTCTCTTTTCTTTCTTCTTTTCTGAAAATTTTTTTCTTTCTTTTATCCTTTCTCCTGTGTTTCAATATCAGCTCCACGGCATCTTTTCAAGTCTATGATTTCTCCAGCAATTAACATCAAGAGCACTTGCTTTAAATAATAGTGGAAACTTCAAGTGTTCCACTCAAATTCAATTTCTGCACATAAGTCGAATTTCATCCACTGCCTTCCCTTGATATTCTCTTCATCAGTTCTAGCATCCATTAGTTCTTCTTGTATCCGAAATTGAGTGTGCACCTTCAACTTCAGATCCATTGGTTCTTCAAATGGATTGCAATTCAGCTTTTAGGCAGATCCGGATTTTTTTTTTCTTTTTTCTTTCAGCTCAGATTTCAGACATTTCAGCTGTGTTTCAGATCATTCCCAGCTGAGATTCAGATTCCAATTAAGTGGCCGATCAGCTGAATTCAACTTAGCACATGTTCTTTCTTGGATCTTCTTTTATTTAACTGAATTTTTCAGCTCCACGGCAGCAATTTCAACTTCTTCGTGACACAAATCTGCACACACTACTTCAGCTGCATTTTCAGCCCAACTCTTCAACTCTTCAGCCTTCAAATCTGAGCAACTCCCTCCTCAAGTGCTTCAAGTGGACTGATCATCACTTTTGGCACAAAGAAATGAATTCCATCTTTGAATACTCTCCTAGGCCACTGCTCTTCCACTGAAGCTCAGATTTTATTTTACTACTTTCTAATTCTTTGCTTGCAAAACATCCTCTAGATGAGTGGACGAAATACCTTCATAGCATCTTCCTCTGATTTCATACTGCTTCAGATTCTAGCTCAGCTTCCATTTAGCCTATTTTCAGCTTTATATTCTCAGCTCATCCTTTCCAATCTTGCTTCATTTCAGAATTTTCTTCATAAGTGCTCCATTTGATTTCGGCTCTGCCTCATCACTTTTCTATTCTTTTCACAGAATTTCTTTTATTGCTTCAGACTTCCCTGCTCCAATCCAGAATTTAGTTTATCATTCCTTTCAAACTGTCTTCAGCTTGTTGTCCTTTTCTTTCTCAGATTCCAGCTCAATTCAGATTTTTCAGATAAGTTTCAGCTTCTTTCCAGCTGCAGAAATTTTCCCTGCTTCAATATCATCTCTTCTTTTCTGCCCATAGCTGCATTTTCGGATTGTTTCTGCTGAAATTCAGATTGTTTTCAGATGGTACAGCTTCAGCACTCGGCAGATCAGATTCTGAATTGCAAACTCAAATTCAGCATTGCAATAATTTCAGCTCAGCAAAACTTGTTACTGATCTACAAGTTCCTTGCATTCCAGATTTTCTCACAGCTTCAAACATGAATTTTTCAGCCTTCAATTCAGAATTAAACACAGAATTTTGATTTCCATGATTTCAACTTCAAAACTTGCTGACCAAAAATAGCTTCATAGATGTTTCCTTGGCAAAGAATTCCTTTCTCTTCACTTGTCACAGAATTTTTCTTTTCTTTGTCATGGCAAAAATTTCTTTGTTGGTGTGCCATTTTTTCAGATTCTTCCATTGCTTGCCATTTGAATCTTCAAAATATGCTAAGGAAGCTAGATCTCCAATGGCTTCCATCTTTCTTGCTCACTTTTGATACCAAACATCACTCAAACTCATCTTTGGCACATGGAATTGCAAAAAAAAAAAATTTTTTTCGAAATGAAGTCATCCTTGCTAAGAGTTGCTTTCAAATCACTAATCACTCCCCCACACTTAAATCTTTGTCCGTCTCGGGCAAAATAGCATCAAGAAAACATCCCAAGCAAACAAATCCATAGAAAAATTAGGGTTAGGATTAGCAATAAGGAAAGGTAAATAGAATAGACATGATTTTTGCCAAAATTGAATTGAAAGGTAAACAAAATGATTAGTCCCTATAGATGTGATCCAACCATTGAAATATGATTTTGAAAGAACCTAAGCAAGTTCTAGAATACAATAACATATGTGTATCACAAAATAAGGCTAATCTCACTAGGTAAAAATAATTCATCCCAAGTCCTCAATTAAGAATCCGAAGCAAAATCGTACTCAAGCATCCAAGATTTCATCCATGAACTCAAACCCTAAGTTTTGACAACCGAATTTAATTTATTTTCCAAAAGACTCTAAAATGCTATTGAGATAACCTAAGGGATACATTTATTTCTAATCATGCAATAAAAAGTGCTAAAAGAAAAGACATGTATTTACAATGTCTATTTATTCAATTTACTCTAGAAAACATAAAAGTGAAAAATGCGATAAAAGAAAATGCAAGAAAAATAAACTCCCCATTATTCTGGTGGACGGAGCCTATCAAGCAGTAGCCTCCATCTTGGTAGTGGAGGAGTCTGGGTGGCTGGGAGAGTTCGGACTCCCCCACACTTGAACTTTGCAGAATTATGCTCCGGTGGCCGAAGGCGATTCAGATATAATAGCCATTGAAGGAATGGAGGGCTATGGATTAAAGTAAGATCATCTCCTCCTTCTTTCTGCCTTTCAGAAGTCCTTCCAGGAGGCTGAAGTCTGTTCAGTTGGAGCACCCACTCCTGTAGTCTTCTGGACCCTGCAAAACAATGTAATACCTTTCTCAAGCGTGCAGGGTCAGAAAGAAATAAAATAGTATCAGTATCTGCATGAAATGAATCCAAAACTGCATCCTGTCCAATTAAATCAAATTTTTCTGTCTCAATAAATTTTTCACAATTATTTTCTACAAAAATTGCATCCTGAATTTTATCACAAATAATAAAATCAATTTTTGGCACTTCAATAAAAATTTCGCAATTATTTTTCAACACAGATAGATCAAGCAAAGTATCACCGCCTATGAAATCAATCGCAGGTGCCTCAAAGAATTTTTCAAAATTATTTCCAGCATAAGATATATCAAAACACTCATCACAACAATTAACAACACTAGGCACTTCTAAAAAATTTTCACACTCAGCATTTTCATCTGATTTATCACAACATGCTTCATTTTCAACCAATTCAACACTAGGTACCTCTAGGGACTTTTCACAATCATTTTCTACAAGAGATGCATCCCTAAGTATATCACAAACAATAAAATCAATTTGAGGTACCTCTACCAATTTTTAGAAAAATTTGGGGGAGTATTTACCTGATCATGCTGAAAAATACCTGGAGATTCTACAAAAGTGGATGTAACTGTGGCCTCCTCCTGGTCAAGTTCATGCTCCTCTTCAGGTTCAGGTGCTGGTGGACACTCAAATATAACAGGTGATCCTTGGGTTCTTGCTTCCACCAAGCAAGTCCCTACACTTTCGGGTAATTGTGGTGGTCCCTGGGGCTTAGTGCAATCCCCTACACCTATGGAATCATCTTCCTCAACCTTTCCTGTATCAACCAAATTAGAAAAATTAGGACCTTCAATAATACTATAATCACAAAATAAAAGATGAGAATGGTCCTGTGAAATAGGAATGGGTGATTCTTGGGGCTCTGTGCAATCCCCTACACTCTCAATCCTATCCTCTGAATTTTCTGATGCATCAATCAATATAGGTGGTTCCTGGGGCTCTGTGCAATCCCCTACACCTATGGAATCATCTGATTGTTCTAATCTTTGAGCTTGTATTTGATTCCATTGATCAACTAATTGTGCAAGGCGTTGTTCGATGCCTTGCCGTTGTTGTTGTAAAATTTGCTGTTGTTGTAGGACTTGTTGGAAATTTTGCTGCTGTAATTGTTGAACTTGTTGCAACATCTCCATCATCCTTTGTTGTTGAGCCTCATCCCAATCAGGATCCTCAAAGCCTCCTTGATTAAACTGCTGAAATGGGAGGGGCTGAAAATTCTGAGTGTCTTGCTGAAAATTCTGTCCTTGAAACTGGAAATCTTGCTGAAAATGTTGAAATTGTGGTTGAAAGGATGGTTGAACTTGCTGAGAATGGTAGCCCTGGAAATCTTGAATCTGAGGTTGAAATTGTGGTGGTGAACACTGAAATTGAGTGGGCTGGAAATTTGGTTGATTTTGCTGAAAATTTGGATCGCATGGCTGTGAATATTGAAAAGGTTGTTGAAAATTCTGTATAGATTGAAATTCTTGCTGCCATGGCTGAGGTTGAAACTGAAATTGATTATTTTGGGGCTGAAAACTTTCAAAAGGCTGCTGGAAATTTTGTGATTGCTGAAATTGTTGAAATGGTTGCTCAAACTGGGGCTGAAAACTCTGGAATGGCGGCTGCCCATTCTGAAAATTCTGATTTGGTTGAAAATCTTGTTGAAATTGTTGACATTGTGGCTGAAAAAATTGATTTGGTTGCTGATTGAAAGGTTGGTTCTGCTGAAAATGTGGACACGGCTGCTGATAAGTAGATGAAAACATTTTGATCCTTCAGCCCTGTCACAAAACAAACAAGAAAAATGGCAGTACCCGTATACAAAAGAATAAGCAACAAAAAATAGAACCCAATGATATATCAAAAAGCATACAAGCAAAAATCAAACAAATCAACTAGTTGCTTCCCCGGCAACGGCGCCAAAAATTTGATAGCCCCTAAATACTATGTTAAAGTTGTCACGAAAGTTGGGACCATCAGAATTTAAAATTTATAAATGAATGCTGGAAACCCTTTTTACCATCAAAATCTGAAAATGTAATATAGGGGGCCACAGGTCGTATTTTTCTCGGGGCTAGTTGTCGTGCTTGATTCAAACTTGTATTTAGGTGTCGTTTGTAAATTTGGGTTTCGACTATGATTTGGGTTTGGTTTCAATCGGAAATGAAAATGAAATGAACAGAAAAGAATTTTAACCCTTGAGCTTAACTTGGCAAATGGCAATTAAGGGACTCAACTAATAAAAAGAAAACTTAATCTGCCAAGAATTCAAGCTTGCAGAAATTGAAGAACAAAATCTGTTATCGAGTGCAGCAATTCAAACAAATTGCGTTCTACTTCAGGAATTACTCAACCTAATAAGCAACAACCAATGTTAAAGTCTCAATTGATACCCGGCCGGAATGATGACTGATGAGTTGAACAATGAAACTCGAATTCAAAAGCAACCCTAATGAAACACAACTAACATCAACCAGTTGGTTGAAATTTGCATTCAATACACATTTCAGAATCAATGAAATTGAGACTCAGCGTTTAAGAAATTCCAGACACAAACAAAACCACTGAACTGCAGGAACAAGCTGCAGAAATTCAGAGAATGAAAACAGGAATGCATGTAAGATTTGATAGTGAAATCAAACAAACAAATGGCTGGAAGTTATGTTCAGAAATAAAATGCAGAGCAAGCTTAGATCTAACACATTGGCACACTCAGTGTTATCTCAAATTTAAGGGATTAAAGCTGGTGCAAGGCTAAATCTGAAATAAACTGCAAACTTCAGATTCAACAGTTGGTATGCAGAAAATAAACTGCCACCCCAGGAGAAATCAGAACTCAATTGATGTGCAGGTTGAAAACTTGATACACAGCAATGAAAAGCTGAACAATTTGCTGAAATTGTAGTTAAACTAAGTGCAGATACAACTTGCATATGCAGAGGAATTGATGCGCAACAGATACTGATTTTCAGGAACAAAAATGTGCAGAAATGGCAGCTCACACTCCTCTTGGGTGCAAGGTTCAACCAGCTACTGATGGGAAGCCATTGAGTATGGAGTAAACAAATCGGGAGTAGACTTAGCAGTCAATAAATGCAGAAACTAACTCAATTGAAACAAACTTCCCGGCACCAATCATGATGTGCAGAAATGAATCACAAAGTGCAGAAATGGATTGATACAAAGAGAATTCAAACTGATACGCAACAGAAAATCCAGAAATTGACTTGAAATCGAAGACAATGTTCACTAAACAAATTCAAGAGCTAATTTACTTGCAGGAATGAACCTAATTAAGGCTTGATAAATTCAGGAATTGGGACTGCAGCAGCTCAGACAAACTCAAAAACTGAAACTGCAGAATTTAAACCTGAAACCACTTGGCACGCAAACTAACTTTGATTATGAAAAACTACAATTAAGTGCTATTTGAACTAAACACTCTATCTACCTAATGCTAAAGCAAGATTGATAACTAAGAACTCGGAAACAACTCAGAAAATAAGGAATCTGAGACAAACTCAGAAACTGAATGGAAACTTCAGAAATGAAATGGCACACAGCAGGGAAATTGGCAGCAAGATTTAACACTATTGTTCAACTGAAATTTAACTCCAACTATCACCAACAGGTTCCTAACTGACTGAACTCGAAGGTTTAAATCCTAATTTAGCTAAAACAATTCAGAATTACAACTAAGATTGCTGGAAAGAACTGCAAAAACAGAACATGCGCAGAAATTCAATTACAGCTACAAAACTTGGAAATTAAAGATCTAAGCTACTCCTCAACCTTCTCCAAGTCAAGAGCTCCTTGGTCGTCAATCAAGGGGAACCTCGGACCCGCAAGCTCCGCAAATCAGTGAAGATACATCTCTGCTGCCGAATCGAATCAGACTTTGCCAAACTAAATTCAGCTCCGAATTCTTCAAACTCGCTGTGGTGGCTTGCGATTTGGATTTGGGAGTGACCGAGACCTCCCAGGGAACCCCTCTGGTCAGCTCGAATGCGTGGAAATGGAATACAGTTGAGTTCGTTGAAGTCGGATAGCAAATCTGCCGAGACCTCGCGCAACTTCGCTATTGAGCAGAAATCGAATCTGAGACCTCGCTGAGAATCTCTTCACTGACCTAACCCTTGCTTTGATGATGGATTGAGGGATCGCGCCTCCTTGATGAAGAAATCTAGCTAAAACAGAAGAAACTGAAGAAGAAGATGAACAGCGGGGAGACGCGACAAGGAAAGCTGCGGGCTCATTTCTGATTAAATAGGAAACAGTGGACGGTCCAGATTGATCGGAGGAGATCCAACGCAGATCTTGGTCTGATTTGAGCCAAACTTTTATGATGATGATCTGGGGTCAGGATCTGCCTTGTGGTAGCTCGGATCCTCCAGATGTGCAACGGATGGTCCAGATCAACTCTATCTGTGAATGGACGCTCTAGAGCCCTCCTTGCTTGATCCAACAGTTGATCTAGCTCTGATTGGGATGAAACCTTCAGATCTTGATCATAGAGCCTGATCAACCCTAACCCTAGCTCGAATTGCTTCAGATCGTCCCGGATGGCTCAGATCTAGCCGCTCTTGAATCGGACGGCCCGGATTAATCCAAAACATGATAATTCGATCCGGTTCCACTTTCGACTCAAGTTTGACCCAGTATGCCCTAGGTCCAGGATCCTTTCATGCCTACAAATATATCAGAAAATTAGTGGCCAAATAATCCAAAGGTTTCAATCGGAAATGAAAATGAAATGAACAGAAAAGAATTTTAACCCTTGAGCTTAACTTGGCAAATGGCAATTAAGTTCAGAAGTCCTTCCAGGAGGCTGAAGTCTGTTCAGTTGGAGTACCCACTCCTGTAGTCTTCTGGACCCTGCGAAACAATGTAATACCTTTCTCAAGCGTGCAGGGTCAGAAAGAAATAAATAGTATCAGTATCTGCATGAAATGAAATCCAAATCTGCATCATGTCCAATTAATCAATGCTTGGTGTCTCAATAAATTTTCACAATTATTTTCTACCAAGGATGTATCAAATACTGTATCACAGCCCAATAAAATCAATTTGTGGTGCCTCAATGAATTTTCAAATTATTTCCAGAATAAGATATGTCAAGAGATTCATCACAAAAATCAACATCAAGTCTAGGCACCCCTAAAAAATTTTCACACTCAGCATTTGCATCTAATGTAACACCACATGCTTCATTTTCAACAATTTCTACACTAGGTACCTCTAGGGATTTTTCACAATTATTTTCTACAAGAGATGTATCCCTAAGTATATCACAAACAATAAGATCAGTTTGAGGTACCTCATTACAAATTTCAGAAAAATTAGGAGGAGAATTTACCTGATCGTGCTGAAAAGTACCTGGAGATTCTACAAAAGTAGATATATCTGTGGTCTCCTCCTGATCATGTGCAGTCTCCTCTTCAGCCTCAGGCTCTGGTGGACAATCAACTGGTGATCCTTGGGTGCTTGCTTCCACCAAGCAAGTCCCTACACTTTCTGGTAATTGTGGTGGTCCCTGGGGCTTAGTGCAATCCCCTACACCTATGGAATCATCTCCCATGCATGTTTCCCTCAACCATTCCTGTATCAACCAAATTAGAAAAATTAGGACCTTCAATAATACTATAATCACAAAATAAAAGATGAGAATGGTCCTGTGAAATATGAATGGGTGATTCTTGGGGCTCTGTGCAATCCCCTACACTCTCAATCCTATCCTCTGAATTTTCTGATGCATCAATCAATATAGATGGTTCCTGGGGCTCTGTGCAATCCCCTGCACCTATGGAATAATCTGATTGTTCTAATCTTTGAGCTTGTATTGATTCCATTGATCAACTAATTGTGCAAGGCGTTGTTCGATGCCTTGCCGTTGTTGTAGTAAAATTTGCTGATGTTGTAGGACTTGTTGGAAATTTTGCTGCTGTAATTTTTGAACTTGTTGCAACATCTCCATCATCCTTTGTTGTTGAGCCTCATCCCAATCAGGATCCTCAAAGCCTCCTTGATTAAACTGCTGAAATGGGAGGGGCTGAAAATTCTGAGTGTCTTGCTGAAAATTCTGTCCTTGAAACTGGAAATCTTGCTGAAAATGTTGAAATTGTGGTTGAAAGGATGGTTGAACTTGCTGAGAATGGTAGCCCTGGAAATCTTGAATCTGAGGTTGAAATTGTGGTGGTGAACACTGAAATTGAGTGGGCTGGAAATTTGGTTGATTTTGCTGAAAATTTGGATCGCATGGCTGTGAATATTGAAAAGGTTGTTGAAAATTCTGTATAGGTTGAAATTCTTGCTGCCATGGCTGAGGTTGAAACTGAAATTGATTATTTTGGGGCTGAAAACTTTCAAAAGGCTGCTGGAAATTTTGTGATTGCTGAAATTGTTGAAATGGTTGCTCAAACTGGGGCTGAAAACTCTGGAATGGCGGCTGCCCGTTCTGAAAATTCTGATTTGGTTGAAAATCTTGTTGAAATTGTTGACATTGTGGCTGAAAAAATTGATTTGGTTGCTGATTGAAAGGTTGGTTCTGCTGAAAATGTGGACACGGCTGCTGATAAGTAGATGAAAACATTTTGATCCTTCAGCCCTGTCACAAAACAAACAAGAAAAATGGCAGTACCCGTATACAAAAGAATAAGCAACAAAAAATAGAACCCAATGATATATCAAAAAGCATACAAGCAAAAATCAAACAAATCAACTAGTTGCTTCCCCGGCAACGGCGCCAAAAATTTGACGGGCCCAAAATATACTAGTTTAATTTGTCACGAAATGTATGGGCTCATCAAATTTAAATATGAATTTATAAATGAAAGCTGGAAACCCTTTTACAATCAAAAGTATGAAAATGTAATATAGGGGCCACAGGTCGTATTTTTCTCGGGGACTAGTTGACGTTGTTCGATTCAAGCTCGTATTTATGTCGTTTGTGTTTTCGGGTTTCAAATCAAAATTGGGTTTTGGGTTGCAATTGGATCTGCAAACATCAAGGGAAAAAACAAGAACTCGGCTATGGCACTTAACCCAAGTGATTCCAACAATGAACTCAAATAATTTGTAAGCTTAAATGCAATTTACCCTAGCTTGGAAAATACATCTGATGTGGAAACAACTCAAATTTTGAATGATACTAATGCAAAGAACTTCTTCAAGAGTTATTACACCACACAAACCAAATGGAAATCAATCTTCAACCAATTTGATACAAAACCAATGCCAATGCTGTACTTGATACAAAGTGCAAACCATTTACACATGAGATTGCCGAAAAGAACAAAATGGATTGCCAACAGCTGCAGAAATTCAGAGAACATTGAATGCAGAAATGAGAGTTGCTAACTACAGAACTTATACAATGTAAAACTTCAAAACAAGCCAACTAAGACTCAAGCTAAGTCAATCAGTTTGCTGGGTTTCAGTTGATACATAATTTAGCATGATATGAAATTGAATTGCTGCAATAGATACTGAACTTATCACTCAATACAGCTGATGGAGAATTGACAGTGCAGAAACTGCACAAGAACAGGGTAATGCAGGACTGAATTTCGAATAAAAACTCATGCAGGACTTTAAACCTAATTGCCTAAATGACCTCTGAACTTGGTACAAACTCAATGCAAGCAACTAACTTCAATTGAAGCCAAACTGGTACAAGCTCAGCAGCTACGAATTAAGGAATGTAGAAATAAAATCAGGGCTAGTTCTGTGCCAAAAAAAACTGAATCTGTTAGTTAAGAATTGCAGCTGACCGAATGCGAATTGAACAGCTAACTATTGATGAAGAACCTTGCAAGAATGGATGCAGAATTTCAGATCAGGTTCCAACCAATTCAAGTAACTAAAACTTATAATACACTTGCGAACTCAATGCAGAAATGCAGAAATAAATGACTGACTTGTGCAAATTCAGATCTGTTTTGGATGTGAACACCAACAAACAACATGAATTAATTTCTTGCAGCTAATGCTCTGGAAAGCTCCTTAGAACTGAAACTTAATTGCGGCAAATCCAGAATCTACAGACTGAAACGAATTGCAACTGAAACTAAATGGCAGAATTTAAGTAGATACGCTAGCTAGACTAAAACTTGAAATAAAACTGCGGGCAACCAAAACTAAACTCTATGTTAACTAACTAGCATCTTCCTAGCTTGAATGCAGCAATTTAACAACTCACTGAATGAAGAGACAATTTAGAAAACTAGCTACTCTAATACAAATTCAGAACTGAAGGGGAACACTGTAATTGAAATGGCACGCTTTTGAAATTGGCACGTAACAATTTAGGCTACAATTAAACTGAAATCTAACTCAATCTATCACTAAACAACTTCCTAAATTACTCTACTTGCAGAATTGAAGCTAAATTATGGCTAACAACTCAGAAATCGCAAATTACAGTAGCTGAACAAGAATTTCAGAACAGAACAGTGTGCCGAATTGAAATCTACAGCTAAACAAATGAAAATTAAGTGTCTAAGCTACTCCTCAACCATTCTCCAACTCAAGAGCTCCTTGGTTGTCAATCAAGGGAGAACCTCGGACCCGCAAGCTCCACAAATCAGTGCAAATTGCCTCTGCTACCGAATCTGATCAGATTTCTGCTCAAACTGAAATCAGCTTCCGAATCCTTCATACTCACTGTGGTGGCTTGCGATCTTGATTAGGGAATGACCGAGACCTTCCAGGGAACCCCTCTGGTCAGCTCGGATGCAGTGGAATGGATCACAGCTGAGTTCGCTGAATTCGGATAGTGAAACTGCCGAGACCTCGCGCAGCTTCTCTATTGAGCAAAACTTCAATCGGAAACCTCACTGAGACTCTCTATACTGACCTAACCCTTGCCTTGATGAAAGATTTGAGGGGTCGCGCCCCTTTGGATGAAGAACTAAGCTAAAGAAACGAAGAACTCGAAGAAGATGAACAGTGCGGCGGAGACGCGACCAGGAGAAAGGAGCTGCGCTTCTGATTAAATAGAAACAAATGGACGGCTCAGATTGCTTTGATGAAGTCCAACGGTAGATCTTGATTTGATTTGAGCCAAACTTTTATGATGATGATCTGGGGTCAGGATCTGCCTTGTGGTAGCTCGGATCCTCCAGATATGCAACGGATGGTCCAGATCAACTCTATCTGTGAATGGACGCCCTAGAGCCCTCCAAGCTTGATCCAACGGTTGATTGAGCTCTGATTGTGATGAAACCTTCAGATCTTGATCATGGAGCTTGATCAACCCTAACCCTAGCTCGGATTGCTTCAGATCGTCCCGGATGGCTCAGATCTAGCCGCTCTCGAATCGGACGGCCCGGATTAATCCAAAACATGATAATTCGATCCGGTTCCACTTCCGACTCAAGTTTGACCCAGTATGCCCTAGGTCCAGGATCCTTTCGTGCCTACAAAAATATATCAGAAAATTAGTGGCCAAATAATCCATTTTAATGTAATTTTGCAATTAAGTCCAAAATAAGATAAAGTTCCAAAACCTAGGGTAAAATCAGAATTAAGCAATAAAAACATGGGTCAAACATGGATTTTAACATCTAAAATAATCACAAAAAATGGTACTTATCAGTCCACATATCCATTACTTCTCCATTAGCGGCTTGTCAGGTCCGAGGAATCGAAATATTCATCCCTTGGCCCGAGGTAATCCTTACTAATTAGTCTTACAGACTTCTGCAAATTCCGATCATATTAATGATGGTTGTTATCATCCATTAAAAGCGCATGGGGTCTCTTAATGGCGACAAAACACCTTCGCAAATCTGGCTTTGCCACATATTCCAACTTCTTTTTTCGTGATCTCCTACTGATATGCGCCGGAGGGCCATTTCAAACGGTAACCTTGAAAGCGACGATGCCTCGAGATGGACGTTCATCACCGTCCATGTGTGGTGCCCCCATTGTACACACGAGTGCAGCTTCTTCTCTATAAAAAGGGGATGCGAAAACGTCTATTTGCCTTCTGGCATCGTATCCTAGCAGAGTCTGTGTGCTTCGTTCTTTACCTGCTCTCGTCTTCTTTTCTTAAAGCTTCTCCCTTGTGCGTATGTTTTCTTTTCACTCCACCCCCCCCCCCCCCTTCCTTAGAAGTCATGGGTAAGGAGGGAAAGAAAGAGCAAGGTAGGAAGGCTACACCGGAGAAGGAATACCAACCATAGTAGTATGAATCCACTTTTTCTAGGGTTAAATCAGAAACCCTCCGAGCTGCCTATGAGGCCTACGACATTCCGGCAGAAATGGAGGTGGAAGTCCATAGGGTTAATCAATCACCCGTAGAACCTCCCCTAGGGATCTTCACTTTCTTCCTAGGACAGGTAGAATTAGGGTTTCGTTTCCCTCTTTCCCCTTTTTTCGTGAGCATCTCCTCATATTTTGACATTCCCCTCCATCAGATGGCCCCCAACACCTTCGCCCAGATGGGCGGGGCGTTTATTATTTTCAAACTCTTTGACATTTCTCAACCCCACGCTTCTTTCATTTTTCTTTCTCCCTACCATGGCGTACAGGAGGCCTTTAGTTTCACGGCCCACCCCAGTCATAGGTTTTTAGGGGGTCCTCCTTCCTCCCACAAGGGATGGAAGGAACGCATCTTTTTTATTCGACTCCTCCAACATCTTTTCAGCTCTATTCACTGGAGTGAAAGCCTACCAGCCCCTCCGGAGCTAGGAGACTTCCAACAGGATCTAGGCTACCAGCAGGCTAGGAGCCTCCTGTCAGGCATGGAGTTTAGCGGCCCTGGCTTGGTGCATAGTGAAGAACTCATGTACCAAGCGGGACTCAGCCCTAAAGTCACCAGCATAAGTCTCAACCTCGGTAAGCTTATCTTTTTATAAATGTCTGTTAATTCTAACTGATGTTCCGTTGCTTGTGCATTACAGAGGACATCATGCTATCCGGGGCGATGAATCGGTTCCTCAAATGGGATGAGTCTAACGAACAGGCCTTGGCCCCTACTCCAGCTCCTTCTGCCTCATCGGCTGACTCGGCCGAGGCTCTGGTGGAGGTGATGGAGCAGTCCACGTCAGAACATATTGATGCGCCGGGAGCTACTGAGCATCCCACTGACCAAGGGGCACTAGAACTACCTAGTGCCCAGGAAGCTAAACTGCATCTTGCCCTCATTGAGACGGGAGAGAATAAGGAAAGGTCGGCGTCCTTGACCAACGCCCTAATGCTTAGATCATCGGGGAAGCTGAAGAGGAAATGCCTTGATAAGCGGTCGACAATCAGGAGGAGGTGCGGCGCTTTGTACCCCGCGAGCTCCCCTCTATCCCTGAGGAGGTGGACTTGCCTATCCCCGATGAGGAGGACACGATGCCCCTGTCCCAGCACTTCAAACAGACGACCACTTCAGAGATAGAGAATCAGACCATCATCCCCTCCCCGGCCAACTCCTCCGACACCACAAAAAGTAAGCAGGTGGTGCCCACAGAACCCCAACTGAGGCTTGAGCACCTGCGCCATAAACTTCAAGCAGCATCGGAGGCGGCTTCGAAACCGTTCTCCCCGGTGCAATTAAAGGAGGTCCCCGCCGAGGGACGTTCTTCCGAGAGAGTCTCCAGCTCTAATGAAGACGTCCCAGGCCCTTCCACGGTGCCCCGAGGCGCCTACCGTCCAGCTCCTCCCCTACATTAGAGACACTTCCTCCTCACTAAGCCAAGATGATGCCCCAAGGAGTGGAGGCGACTAGACAGGGGGGGCCTTGCGTGCCTCGGCTGGACACATAACCAACCTACATGAGTCCCTCCTGAAGGTAATGGCTCTCACTTTTTTGGATTACCCTTGTTCATGTTTTCTAACCCTTATACATTGTGGCAAGCCGCTCAAGACTGCCTCTCTGTCGGCCACTAGTTATACTCCCGGTAAGAGATTGAGCATCTGATCCGCCAAGCATCTACCATAGAGGTCAAGGCCTATCGTGCCTATAGAGGGGGCCTCATGTAGGCGAAGGTTAGCAGAGCTCTCAGGGTTAAAGTAGAACATCACCTGGAATCTCTGCTGGCCTTAGAGTCATCCCTGTACAGCTCTCGCCATCAGGAGCGCCTGATTTAGAGAGGGTTGTTGGCCTCTCAAATGACTTGCGCACTTTGGCCCAAGAGCGGGAGCAACTCCAGGCTCGGGAAAAAAAGCTATCAGGGGGCGTCCAACTTTTGGAGTCTTCGATGGCGGCCTTGAATGGTCGGATACAGGAACAAGCAAACCAGTTGACCCAGAAAGAAGCTATGGTAAAGGTAGCAGTTGCCCACATGACCGACCTTCAGGAGGACGTCGTCTGGGCCAATTCAAAGGTCTCGGTCATCTCAAAGAGGATCAAGGAAGCCTTGGAAGACCGAGGCCGAATGTTCTCGGAGGTGGCCCAACTGAAGGCTGACAAGGACGAAGTCAAGGCTGAATTGCAAAACTACAAGGCTGACGAGGCATCCCGACTGAGAGAGATCGAGGTAGAGCTCAAGGCAAGGTTTCTAGAATTCGATGAATTTGGCGACATTCTGGCTGGGCAGGTCCTGAAGTGCCTGAAATAGGGCTTCAATGGCGCCATCAATCAGCTCCAGAAGGCCCAGATACTGAAGCCGGATACAGACCTAAGCTTCATGAGTGTTGGCCGTGTTTG
Organism: Boesenbergia rotunda; assembly: GCA_024364735.1. Lineage (NCBI taxonomy): Eukaryota > Viridiplantae > Streptophyta > Magnoliopsida > Zingiberales > Zingiberaceae > Boesenbergia > Boesenbergia rotunda. The sequence goes on along the minus strand of JAGFNQ010003968.1, from coordinate 110,726 downwards.
GGACGAGCTCCCGCCTGAAGATAAGGAACTATAGGAGTTTTTCCCCAACATGTGCCATGTGTCTTTCCCTTTTCTGTTCTTTATTTGTTTCTTGCTTCATGTAATTCCCTTGTAATTATTTAGCAGAAATGAAAAGAACTATTTCATAATTCCATTGGGTGTAATCTGAGGAGATTCCTCTTTGGAGTGTATGCCCTATCTCCTTTTATTCTGTGGTCTCTTGTGAAAACATACTCGGAATTGAACAATTTACTTCTGCATTCAGAGCTGGCATTACTTCCAACTACGGCCCAAGATGTCATAGCCACTAGGAGATGACTTCTAGCTCAGCGTCCATAAGGAAATGACTCCTAGCTCAGCGACCATAAGGAGATGACTCCTAGCTCGGTGGCCATATGGAGATAACTCCTAGTTCAGCGGCCATAAGGAGATGGCTCCTAGCTCGGTGGTCGTAAGGAGATAACTCCTAGCTCGACGGCCATAAGGAGATGACTCCTAGCTCGGTGGTCATACGGAGAGACCGAGGCAATGGAGGAGAGCCCAGACAAAGGAGCGGCCTGGCCTCGAGTCTCCTTTGCAGAGATTAATAATTATATCTCCCATATGTACTTACATTTTGTATTTCCTTCGAATGTTATTCTCCATGTACCCTACTCATAAGTAAAAAGAAACTTGTTACTTATGTGTTGCGGGTAGATGATTAACGATCATGCTTGTCTTCACTATCCGAGAGTGCTCCTCTATAGCTCGTTGCAGACATGCTGGCTTCCCTCCCCTCCAAATGGCCATAGACCTTCCTTGGGATCATGATTAGAGGTAGTAGGATCTCTGCAGCTCCTGGTCGGCATTCGCAACACCACAACCAGGCCTATTCACCTCAGGCATCCGCAGTACTACGAGGCAGTAGGGTTTTAGCAGCTCATGGTCGGGTATCCGTAGCACCACGACCAGGCCTACTCACCTCGGGCATCCGCAGCACCTCGAGGGAGTAGGGTTTTAGCAGCTCCTGGTCAGGCATCCGCAGCACCACGACCAGGCCTACTCACCTCGGGCATCCGCAGTACCGCGAGACAGTAGGGTTTTAACAGCTCCTGGTCGGGCATCCGCAGCACCACGACCAGGCTTACTCACCTCGGGCATCCGCAGCACCGCAACCAGGCCTATTCACCTCGGGCATCCGCAGCACCACGAGGCAATAGGGTTTTAACAGCTCCTTGTCGGGCATCCGCAGCAACGCGACCAGGCCTATTCACCTCGGGCATCCGCAGTACCGCGAGGTAATAGGGTTTTAACAGCTCCTGGTCGGGCATCACAGTACCACGACCAGGCCTACTCATCTCGGGCATCCGCAGCACCGCGAGGCAGTATGGTTTTAGCAGCTCCTAGTTGGGCATCCGCAGCACCACGACCAGGCCTACTCACCTCGGGCATCCACAGCACAGCGAGACAATAGGATTTTAAGGTAATTGTATTGACTCTTCATGGTGAGACATCTCGTTTATTTCATGATTGACACTACAAGACAGCCGGAATACATAAACAAGCACATATTGTATCTCACAAATCTCACCGGGTGCGATATGACTAGAGATAATTGGCATGCCACGGTGTTTCAAGCTTCTTGTCCTTGTTGTCTTGTAGATAGTAATGCCTCCGACTAGCTTTTTGATGACTATGTAAGGTCTACCCCATTGCGGCTCGAGTTTCCCGGGCTCACCTACTGGCTTGAGTCGTTTCCAGACCTTGTCCCCGACTTGAAAGGTTCGAGCGATTACCTAATGATTGTATGCTTGCTGCATGCGCTGCCTGTATGCTACTAGCCGGGTAGCTGCTTTATCCCGCACCTCTGACACAAGATTCAGGTCGATCAACCGCTCCTGATCATTTTTCTTCTTGTTGTAATGCTGTCGTTGGGTTGACTCTTCACCGACTTCCATCGAGATTACTGCCTCCGCACCATACACCAGATTGAAAGGGCTCTGACCTGTTCCTTCCTTGGAAGTTGTGTGGTAGGACTAGAGAATACTCGGGAGCTCTTCTACCCAGCTACCTCCGACGTGGTCCAGCTTTATCTTGAGCCCCCTACCTCCGACGTGGTCCAGCTTTATCTTGAGCCCCCTGACGATTTCCCGGTTGACGACTTCTGCTTGACCATTACCCTAGGGGTAAGCAACTGTAGTGAAGGCTTGGCGAATGCCTAGCCCCTCACACCATTCCTTGAGCTTGCGACCAGCAAACTATCTACCATTGTCGGACACCAGCTTGTGAGGGATCTCATATCTACAGACGATGTCCCTCCACAAAATTTTCACCACTGCAGCCTCCGTTATGTGCGCGAGAGGCTCAGCTTCGACCCATTTGGAGAAATAATCCACTAGGACCGGCAAGAACTTCTTCTACTGGGGCCCAATTGGAAAGGGACCTACAATGTTCATTCCCCACTGATCAAATGGGCAAGAAACTGTGGAAACTCGAAGTAGCTAAGCCGGGCGGTGAGTGGCATGCCGATGCTTTTGACAATTCTCACATTCTACTACAAACTTTAGGGCATCTGCTTGCATTGTTGGCCGAAAGTATCCGACCAGGATAATCTTCTTAGCTAGGGATCTTCCCCCAATGTGACTCCTGCAAATGCCTTCGTGGACTTCTTGCATGATGTAATCGGCTTCCTCCGGCCCGACACACTTGAGTAATGGTCGGGTGAAGACTCTCTTGTATAATTGATCTCCAATCAGCGTAAATCTAGAAGCCAGGTTGCGAAAGAGTCGACCTCCTTTATCATTAGTCGACATATTCCCACTGCGTAGGAACTCCACATATGGCTCTCTCCAATCAGTTAGTCTACTACCACCAACTTCTTCTTCTATCTGAGCCACCGTCCCTTCGGTGGTACTGGGCTTGTCTAACTCCCATGCAGAAATGGAGCTAGCCAACTTGGCTAGCTCGTCTGCCTTGACATTGTCTGCTCGAGAGATCTTCTGCAGAATAATCTCTGTGAAAAAAGATCTCAGTTGCTCATATATGGCAACATACTTTTGTAGGCGCTCACACATTATTTCGAAGTCTCCCTTTATTTGCTAAGTAATTAGCTAAGAGTCCGAATGCAGGATGACCCGAGCAGCTCCCACGTGCTTGGCTACTTGTAACCCTGCTAGGATCACCTCATACTCAGCTTCATTGTTGATGGCTCGGAAGTGGAACCAGATAGATAAATGTAACGTATCTCCCCGGGGGGAACCATTAGCACCCCGACTCCGCTGTGTTTGCTGTTGGATGACCCATTGACATAGATCTTCTAAACTCCTTCGGCTTCTGAGTCAGGAACAGCTTCGAGCATGAAATCTAAAAGAGCTTGTGCCTTGATGGCAGTACAAGGCTAGTACTCAATCCTATACTCGCTCAACTCTACGGTACATTTGATCAGCCGACCCAAAGCTTCCAGATTGGTGAGGACTCGTCCGAGTGGGCTGTTGGTGAGAACTACAACCGGATGTGCTAAGAAGTATGGCCGGAGCCTCCGGGCCATTAATACCAGAGCATAGGTCAACTTCTCTATCGTAGTGTATCATGTCTCTGCGTCCTTCAGGAGGTGTCCAAAGAAGTAGATTAGATACTACACAGTGCCTTCTGTTGGGATCTTACCGTTTGCTAGAGGGGGGTGAATAGCACTTTCTCGATTCGTTCTTCCTACGATGTTAGCATGCGTAAGTGGAAACACTAATAACACAATCAAACAAACGCTAACACGTTACCTTTATGTGGTTCGGAGATGACGCTCCTACTCCACGGTTGTTTGTAAGGTGGACGATCCCTAATCTGTCGGTGGATGACTCCCCGGATGCCCTCCGACTAGCTTGTGTAGTTCCTTGTGGGTAGAGAAACCTCGCCACAACCCAAACGACACTTCTGAGCAACAAAGACTACTAATGAACTCTAACCAAGCTTATTTCGTCAAAACCTCTCAGCCAAAACCAAGCCCCTTTAAATAGTGCTCAAGGCTGAGAAATCCGCTACCAGTCGACTGGTCCATTACCAGTCGACTAGTCCCACCTAAATTCAACCGTTGCAAGCTCAACGTTCGAATTTCTAGCCACCACCAGTCGACTGCCCCGTTAGCAGTCGACTGATCTTTTTGTGACATTTACCAGTCGACTGGTCGACTTTCACACCTAAGGTTTCCCTTTCCCGAGTACACTTCTCTCAGCACTCGAACCCTAGGATTTCCCGAGTACATTCCCTCAGCACTCGTACCCTCACGACTTAGCTGACTCTTTACCAGCAGCCTCGATCTGTTGCATTTGCTCCCTCTTCGTCTTCGGCTCTCATCCCTCAGATGCGCACACAAGCCCTCGGCTTGCCTCCATGTCATCCTTCACGTATGCCTCGAAGCTCGCGTCCCTTGGCTCATCGTCCCTGCTCTATCCATGGTCCCTCGGACGCGCTCACAAGCCCATGGCATGCCTCCATGCCATCCTTCACCGTACCCGAAACCGTCCAACTGAGTCAACGTGTATCCTGCACACTCAAATACACATATCAAAACATAAGGGTGAACCTAACTTAAACCCTTTGCCCAAACATCAAAACACATGGTCACTCCGGACCATAGATTGCCCCAACAATCTCTCCCTTTTTGATGTTTGGCAATACATTTAAGTTAGAGAAAACAAATAGCAACAACAATGCTAAATAACCAGTTTGGACTTACGTCGCCAAGACTCCATCTTGGACTTATTCCGCCAATGCATATGCAATGCAACATGGATCCTATCCCAAGGCATCCCTACACCTAATCTTCCGAAGAGTTAGGGCTTTTACCAAAACGGACTTTTTAAAACCTCTCCAAGGTTCCCCCTACATTGGACTTACAAAGGCTTTTTAAGAACCTCTCCAAGGTCCCCCTTATGCCAACAAATGAGCAACAATGCTCCCCCATTACCTAAGCACCCCCTAGACCTAGTATTTCTTTGCAAATGCGTGTTTGGTTTCCCACTTAAACACAACACTTCTCTCCCTTTGTCATACATCAAAAAGACTCCAACAATTTCCCCCTTATTGGACTCTTTAACCCTTAATGATCATAAACATAGTGTACTAACCTCCCATAAGATTACACACTTGTTTCCCATCATTTGGACACCTTTCAATTGCTGAAAAACCAATTCAGCCTTTAGCAGTCGACTGCCCCCTGGGCCAGTCGACTAGCACTCTGAAAAACTCAATTTCAGTATTTCTGACCCAAATTCAGAAATGCACCAGAAATTTCACAAATCTCCAAAAATTTCTAAATTTTGTGAAGAGGTTTGTGGTACCCATGTCTACTTGGGAAAAATACATCCAACCATGTGTCTATCACCAATCCCAAGATTGACACAAAACCCAAAACTAGCTAAATGGTTCAATTGAACCTTGACCTAAAGTCCTAGTTTTGACCTCCTTTTGATGTCTCTACCCATACTAAACCACAATGCATCCCTAGCATTTGTTTATATGACATTTACACATCAAAAATCATCTTTCATGTTATATGACCCCAATGTCATATTTTCATGCATGATACACAAATCCAATGTGACAAAGCCCAAGAATTGAGGCTCAAGTCCGTCTCCAACTCCTTTGGCACACTCTATGACCCATCTAGACTTCCGAGAGGAATCCTCCCGGGATCCATAGACCATGGGTCCCACCTTGGCTCCTAGAGCTCCCCGTTGAGCTCTTAGCCTTAGCTACCTCCCTAGGTGACTCATCCACAACCACAAGGTCACACCGGTGTACCTCCGGTGACTCTTGACCTACAAACTTAACCTTCTTAACTTTGGACCTCTTGCCCTTAGTTAAGACCTTTTTCTTCCCTTTTAATGGCATCCTCTTGCCATTCTTGGATTTTTCCTCCTTGCCATAATTATATGCTACCCTAGCATATTTCTTTTCATTGGCATTGGAGACCTTAGATCGGTATCCTAGACCCGATCTATCATTGTTGGGTTTTAGACCACCCAACACCATACCTAAACCCTTAGATATAATAGTGAATCTTGTTGGATCGAGAGAATACGATAGAGGGGGGGTGAATATCGTAAAACCGTTTCGGATTAGAGAGAGAATGCGCAGCGGAAAATTAACACAAAAACAAACACGAACACAAGGATTTACTTGGTTCGGAGTCACGGTCGGCTCCTAGTTCAAGGCCCATGGTCCTTGACCGTTTACTGCTGGCAATTCTATAATCGCGCAAGTTATTACAAAAATTTGTACAGTAATAGTGCAGTAAAAAGTACAATTATGGTCTTTGTTACTGACGCCCGGTGTAGATCGTTCTTCGGTGCGGAGGGTCGTCGTCGGCACTTGAATATCGAGATCGGAGGTTTCCGGAGCAGAGCGCTTGAGTCGAAGAGCGTAGAGGCGTTAGAAGAATTGATCTCGAAGCCTTGGGGGTCGAGCCCCTTTTATAGCCCTCTTGGGGGCGCCCGGGACGCTGGGGGCGCCTGACACGTGCTTTCGGATCCGAGAACCCTCATCCGAAGCTCGGTCAAGGCTTATCCCTCCAGAATCGGGCTCGGAGCTGACGGGGGCACCCGGGACACAGGGGGCGCCCGGGTTGACTTGGTCTGCTGGCTTCTCGGCTGACTTGAATTCTATCGCTTCGTTGGCTTGGGCCCAAGGCGCCCGAGGCATCCGGGGCGCCCGGGACCATGGGGGCGCCCGGGAGCTTGAGGGCGCCTGCCCCAGTGAGCTTCCGAAGCAGCTCTTGCTCAACTTCTCGTTTGGCCTTGGCGCCCGGGACCTCCCGAACGCCTAACTCAGCTGTTGCCCTTCTCCTTTGGGGCGTTCTGAGCTGCAGAAACTCATTCCTTCGGTCCTGCATCCAGGGTTAGTACCAAACATAATAAAGCAAGAATGTTAGTGATTTTTACAGCCGTAGCTGTCTTGGTTCTGACTTTGGGTCTCCAAAATGGAACCCTAGGTCGAATCGACGCCTACTGTTCCCTCGTCGGGGAACGCGTCCTCACCTACTCCTCTCAGAAGAATTTACCTGTTGCCAACCGGCTCCTCCGGTTGGACTTTTGCCCAGCAGTCCTTCGCCAGGTGCCTAGCAGTCCTTCGCCAGGTCTTCGTTACTAAGCAGTCCTTCGTCTGGTGCCTAGCATTCCTTCACCAGGTCTTCGTTACCAAGCAGTCCTTCGCCTGGTGCCTAGCATTCCTTCGCCAGGTCTTTGTTTCCTGGCAGTCCTTCGCCAGGTGCCTAGCATCCCTTCGCTAGGACTTTGTTTCCTGACAGTCCTTCGCCAGGTGCCTAACAGCCCTTCACTAGGACTTTGTTTCCTGCACACTTAATGAGCACATTAGATAACAAACAATACTTAACTTTGAATCCTTTGCCAATATCAAAACAAGGTTCGATATGGTGCTTCCTGCACCAACAAATCTATCTAGGGTTTTCTCTAACCTATCAAGCTTTGCCCTCAAGGCTTGATTTTCCCTTTTTAGGTTCTCAAACCTAGAATCAACATGTCCTCCTTGAACATTCCTAGACCTACCCACCTTCCTAGGCATACGTCTACCCTTCTTGGGATTTGTGCCTTGATCTCTAGGTCTAAAGGTCTTGGATTTACCATGATGCATGATTTTCCTAGGGTTTTAATCTACAATATTAACCCTACTCCTATCATGATATTTAAATCCAAAGTTATGCATGGGTAAATAATTGACATTATTTCTAACATGCATGGAGGAACTTGAATTAAATCTCAAGTTAGGGATTACCTCCCTTACCCTTGTAGCTCCCCCTAGATGTGAGTTTTTCTTCTTCTCCTTCTTTTCCCATTTTCTCAAATGCTCTAATTTCTTGAATTCTCCTTTTCTTGAGCACTTGGTGTGGTAGCGTCCTAGATCACCACATGTGAAGCACCTTATATGCTTCTTATCCTTCTTTGCTCCATCCATGCAACTCATGTTAGTTTTCCAAGTATTTGAATTGAGTTTAGGGTTTACCTTCTTTTTCTTACTTAATGGACACTTGTCCTTATAGTGTCTCTTTTGATTGCACCCAAAGCAAATTATGTGCTCCTTTGACTTTGCTTTGGTGGAGGTGGAAGCTTCTTCTTGCTTCGGCATTGAGGATGGTCTCTCCTCCCCCTCAATCCTTGAAGTGGAGACCTCTTCTTCCCCCTTTGACGAAGTGGATGATTGTTCAATTCCTTGTATCATTTCACTTGAAGAGACGGATGAATCTCTTTCCTCTTTCTTCTCCTCTTCGGATGTTGAGCTTCTTTCCCCATTCGATTTATCTTTTTCCTCTTCTTGGACCATTAAGCTCACTTCTTCCCGCTCTTCAACTACTTGAGCTTGTGTAGGATTTTGATGTAACGCTACCATCTTGCTCCATAACTCATGAGCATTTTTGTAGTGACCTACATTACTAATTACATCATTAGGCAAAACCTCAAGTAATATTAAAATTACATTTCCATTTGCCTTCGATTGAGTTCGTTGCTCCTTGGTCCAATATCTTGGTCGGAGCATCTTCCCATGCTTATCCTTCGGGGCTTCAAATGGATATTTTAGTGGGATCATTTGCTCCCAATCCATATTGAACCATACTTCTATTCGCATCCTCCAATAATCAAAACTCTCTCGGTCGTAAGGAGGTGGAATGTTGATGTCGTCCCCTAATCTTTCTTCGAGCGCCATTTCCTCTAGCTTTTTGCTCTCCCGGCGATTAGTCCGTAGACGACCGAACCTTGCTCTGATACCACTTGTTGGGATCTTACCATTTGCTAGAGGGGGTGAATAATACATTCTCGATTAGTTCTTCCTACGATGTTAGCGTGCGCAAGCGGAAACACTAATAACACAATCAAACAAACGCTAACATGTTACCTTTACGTGGTTCAGAGATGACGCTCCTACTCCACGACTGTCCGTAAGGTGGACGATCCCTAATCCGTCGGTGGATGACTCCCCGGATGCCCTCCGGCTAGCTCGTGTAGCTTCTTGTGGGTGGAGAAACCTCGCCACAACCCGAACGACACTTCTGAGCAACAAAGACTACTAATGAGTTCTAACCAAGCCCATTTCGTCAAAACCTCTCAGCCAAAACTGAGCCCCTTTAAATAGTGCTCAAGGTTGAGAAACCCGCTACCAGTCGACTGGTCCCACCTAAATTCGACCGTTGCAAGCTCAACGTTCGAATTTCCAGCCACCACCAGTCGACTGCCCCATTAGCAGTCGACTGATCTTTCTGTGACATTTAGCAGTCGACTGCCCAGACACCAGTCGTCTGGTCCACTTCCACACCTAAGGTTTCCCTTTCCCGAGTACACTTCTCTCAGCACTCGAACCCTAGGATTTCCCGAGTACATTCCCTTAGCACTCGTACCCTCACGACTCAGCTGACTCTTCACCAGCAGCCTCGATCTGTTGCCTTTGTGCCCTCTTCATCTTCGGCTCCCGTCCCTAAGATGCGCACACAAGCCCTCGGCTTGCTTCCATGCCATCCTTCACGCATGCCTCGAAGTCCGCGTCCCTTGGCTCATCGACCCTGCTCTATCCATGTTCTCTCGGATGCGCACACAAGCTCACGGTTTGCCTCCATGCCATCCTTCACCGTACCCGAAGCCGTCCAACTGAGTCAACGTGTATCATGCACACTCAAATACACATATCAAAATACAAGAGTGAACCTAACTTAAACCCTTTGCCCAAACATCAAAACACATGGTCACTCCGGACCATAGATTGCCCCAACACCTTCTTCTCGGATAAGCGCGGAGCCAACCGCTTGCTCAACTTCGGACAGGTAGAAGAATAATGTCTCCCCTTCCACTAACTTGCAAAGGATGGGAAGCTCGACCAGATAGACTTTAAGGTCTGCAAACGCCTTCTCACACTGTTCGTCCCAGTCGAACTTGACTGCCTCTCTCAAAATCTTGAAGAAGGGCAGTGTCCTGTTAGCAGACTTAGAAATGAACCTGGATAGGGTCGTAATTCTGCCATTCAGCCGTTGTACCTCCTTGAAGTTACATGGAGAAGGCATGTCCAAATCACCATATACCCTAAGAACCGTCCAATCTTCACCCCGAATAGACATTTAGCAGGGTTTTGCTTCAGTCTGTTAGCCCTCAGGGTGGCAAACATCTGTTCCAGGTCGGCGATCATATCTTTCCCCTTGTCGGTCTTGACCAGGATATCGTCCACATATACTTCGATGTTCCTCCCTATTTGATGTCGAAAGACCTTATCTATCATCTGCTGATAGGTCGCGCTGGCGTTACACAACCCGAACGGCATAACATTATACCAATAAATTACATCTGCTATCATGAAACATACCTTCTCTTGGTCTTCAGGAGCGAGAGGGACTTGGTGATATCCCTGATAAGCATCCAACATCGAAATAAAATCGCAACGAAAAGTAGAATCCACTAGCCGGTCTATCCGAGGCAAGGGGTAGCAGTCTTTAGGGCAGGTTTTATTCAAATCTCTAAAATTGATACAGACCTGCCATTTACCCCCAGCTTAGGGACAAGTACTACATTAGCTAACCAAGTCGGGAACTAAACTTCTCTTATTTGCCCAGCCCTCAACAACTTGGTGACTTCCTGTCTGATAACCTTGTCCTGCTCGGGCACGTGTCTTCGCCTTTGCTTTATCGACTGAGCTCCAGGGGTCACATGCAAGTGATGTGTGGCCAAGGATGGGGGGACTCCCTTGATCTCCTCGGTAGCCCATGCAAATACGTTCTGATGGTTCTGCAAGCAGTCGTTCAGTCGACTCCTCAGCTCCGGTGTGAGGTCGGCAGCACCTTGTGACCCCCCCCCTCAGCCCTGACCTCCCCGCTGTAGCATCGCCGGGAAGCTAGTTGATCCCCCTTGACCTCAACCACTTGCTCGCCCATTGGGAACTTGATCTTTTGGTGGTACACTGAGACTACCGCCTGGAATACGTTGAGTGCTGGGCGTCCCAGGATGACGTTGTAGGACTAGGGGGCATCCACGACCAGGAAAGGAGTCCTCCTCGTCCTCTCCAGGGTGTCATCTCCCAATTATAGGGATAGAGAGATTTAGCCTATTGGTTGCACTCGGTATCCGGTGAAGCTAAAGAGTGGAGAGGAGACATTGCACAGTTTGTCCTCATCGATCTACATATGGTCCAGGGCCGCCTTGTACAGGATGTTCACAGAACTACATGTATCCATGAAGACACACTTAACTTCATAATTTGCTGTTCTTTTTGGTGCTTTGATTTAGTAGTTTCCCACAGACGACGCCAAACTTGATCTGGAAGGAATCAACGCGGATGATGAGTCACCAGAGTTCAACCAGCGAGGATGACGATGAAGGGAAGTAGATCGTGCCCTGCGAGATCAACACGAGCGTTAATTGGAACACACCGGAGGTTTTCCGACGGAGCCCACTCTGACGCTCAAGTCAGACTTCGATTACTTGCAAGAGGACTACGAGGAAGAAGAATAGTTGTGATTTCAGAGAGCGTACCCCCTTTTACCTACATATCCAAGTATCTTATATACTCGAGGGATTGATTACATCTATCTTTTATGTTCTCCTTCACGTTCCTTATTTGTCAGTTACACGATTACTTTTGGGTAACGGCTACAGCGATTATTAAGGCTTTAATTGTCACGTGTGACAGACAATAACTATCCGACGACTTCCCTCATCCGGAAAGAGGAACGACTACTTGAAGTCGAACTATTGGGCGCAATGATCCTTGGGCTCTGCTCTCTCGAAAGGGTCTTAGGACATCCTCTCCCGGGAGCGTCTCGGGCGTATATTATCTTGAGTTGGTCTTGTGGATCTATCCTCCCGAGGTGGTCTCGGGAGTCTACGGCTTAACCTGACCTCGGGAGTCTATCTTCCCGGGAGGTCTTGGGCGTATGTCATCCAGAGTTGGTCTCGAGGATCTGCCCTCCTAAGGTGGTCTCGAGAGTCTACGGCCCGACCTGGCCTCGAGAGTCTATCTTTCTGGAGAGGTCTCAGGAGTTCGAACTAGACGTTCGAGTTTGATGGATTCAACTCTGGGATGTTCAATTCCATCATTAACCAACTCATTAGGTCGCTCTTCCGAATCCACCGATCCCTTCCATTGATGGGTCGGATATAACCCACTGCGGCTCTAGCAAATTTCTCCTGCTTCCCCAATCTCACAGCGGGCAGCACCGGAGCAGTCGCAGTGCGGAAAATATTGAAAAGAACCAAACGCTAATGTTGGATTTCATCGTTTGGCTCACCAATCAATGGGGTCACTGTCGGGTCCACATCTGGTTACGGGCGTGTCGATATGTAGATGGACCCACGTGGTCTGGTTACGGCGCTCTCGTCCGTTCCAATCGAGGTTTCACGTCGTTAAATTACGCGTTTTATCTGTGTACTACGCAAAACGGCAAAAGTGGACGTCTGCTTTTGGTGGGAACTTGCTCATGCCCAGTCACATAGAAGGTACATGTCGTGGTATATCTCACGATATCAGGTATGATACAGAGTAGCCGCAGCTTTCTCGCTTTTTACTTGGGCGGAAAGCGAGAGTAATAGATAGACAGCGACGACGGCACGTGGTAGCAAAAGACGAGCATAGATTTCACAGTCTTCCAAGCGAATCAGAACACCCTCACATTTTGGCGAGAAAGATAGCATACACGTGTCGAGGCTAAGGAAGGAGCATTTTACTAAAAAGTAAAAAATAAACAAAATTCTAGTGTCAACCGTTAGTGATCTCAGAATAACTTTATTATGATTTACTTTGTAAAATATATTTGGACATTATATCAAAGCGTACGGATTAATCAAATTTATCAAAAATCATATTTTTTAAAGTAATATTTTATTTTATTTTTCTGTCAAATCTAACATATATGCATACAATCTCTTTTTCCTTTCAACTCTCTCTTATGCATGCAACCTATCTTCTCTTTTCTCATTTTTCCTCCTTTTTCGTTATTATATTTTAACACATCGGAGAAATTCAAATAAACAATTGATAGCATATTTGAACTCCTTATAATCTCAGAAATTCAAAGGAATTGAAATTTTTGCAATTGGAGTTCTCTAGGTCAAATCAGTGGGTTTTGATCAAAACCCACTTATTATCCTAGAGAGCTCCGATTTCACAAATTTCAATCCCCGTGGATTTTTGATGTTACAAGGAGTTCAAATATGATATCTATTGTTTATTTGGATTTCTCTGAGGTGTTAAAATATAATAATGAAAAATTAAGAAAAAATCTAATATGAGGCACATTGGGCCTGATATGAATTATATCAGGCCCATGTTGGACCTGATATGGAATTCATTTCAGGCCAACGACCCCAACGACCTAGATAGCTTCGATTGTAAAAATTTCAATTTTCGTGAATTTTTGAGGTTATAAAAAGTTAAAATATGTTATTTATTGTTTATTTTGACCTCTTCGAGGTGTTAAAATGTAATAATAGAAAATCGAGAAAAAATCACACATTGAGGCCGTCGTTGGGCCTGATTTGGAATCCATATTAGGCCCACGTTGGGCTTGATATAATTCATATCAAGCTTAATATTAGATTTTTTTTATTCTTCGTTATTATATTTTAATATCTCGGAGAAGTCCAAATAAACAATGTATAACATATTTGAACTCTTTGTAACCTCAGAAATCCACGGAAACTAAAATTTGTGAAATCAGAACTCTCTAGGTCAATCAGTGGATTTGGATCAAAACTCACTGGTTTGACCTAGATAGCTCGGATTGCAAAAATTTCAGTTCCTGTGAATTTCTGAGGTTACAAGGAGTTCAAATATGCTATCCATTGATTATTTAGACTTCTCCTAGATATTATAATGTAATAAAGAAGTATCAAGAAGATCATATATTAGGGTTGTTGGGCCTGATATGGATTGCATATCAAGCCCATGTTGGGTCTAATATGGAATAATATCATGCCCAACGTGACCCTGATATGATCTTTTAGTTTAATTTATTGAAAGAATATTTTAATTAATTTAAATATTAATATTCAAATCTAAATCTAAAAAGCATGTATGTTTCAATTCATTTTAACCATTTGATGATAAAACTTTATTTCATTTTATTTTTCTTTTAATTTTTAAAATTTGTTTTCGAAAAAAAACTCGAGTCAAATTTAAAAAGCTGAGAATTTCAAGAACAATGCAAAAATAATATCGGTGGATCGATGCGTCATTGGACGAAGTTGGTCAGAGGAGAGAGAAGAGAAGATAGGAAAGGAAAGAGAAGATCGGATGCATGCATAAGATGAAAGGAAAGGGAAAACAATTATATGTATATAAGTTAGATTTGATAAAAAGATAAAATTAGAAAGGTATTAAAAAAATATTCTTTTTAATAAATATGAACGTAGCTTGCGCCATTTGATTAATTTAAAAAATTACGTGGGCCCTTTGTTGAAATACTGTATCCAGCTTCCTTTCTAACGTTGAGAGGTGATAACTGATAATGATATAGACCTGTGGAACTTTTTTTTTTAATTAGTATAATCACTATATCCGTATTGTCATGTTTTTGTCTAGCGACTAGATTTCGCTCATCAATGGGATGATCCAATGCTTATATAACGATCACTTCATCTAACCAGAGGTCTTGTTCAAACAGGGGGAGATTAATATCTTTGATGTATGGGACAGATTAATGCTCTATTTATCTAAACCGCAGATAAAGGAGGAAAAGGAACCGATAAATCAATTGCGAGGCCATTGGGACTTGGAAGTTTTATTTTAAAGGAGTTCTACGTCGCAATTCCTTCGAAGGGCTAAGATAGAGATTATCGACGATCAATAATTTGTGAAGTGGGCAGATGATCCCTATCGTGTGGCTCAACATTGATGCTTATAGCTGTTTTCTTCTGTTGTTATTTATTTTTCTTTTTTGGTTTTCAGATAATTAAATAGATGCTGAATCGATCTCGCCTTCTGATTGTGAAATGATCGCTTATCACCAGATCAGAAGTGCAGTGGCAAGCGATTAAAGGATGAAACGAGAGCATGAAGAAGACGCCGGAAGGGAAGGTGATTATCCGGTGGTGATGAGGCCAGAGACAGGGAAGGGGAAGACGGTCCCAATGATGACGACGGGTGACGGGGAGTGCGGCGTGGACGAGTTGCTTGCGGCGCTCGGCTACAAGGTGCGGGCGTCGGACATGGCGGATGTCGCCCAGAAGATGGAGCAGCTGGACGTCGCCATGTCCAGCGACGACGCCTCTCATTTCCCGCAGTTCGCTTCAGATACTGTCCACTATGATCCTTCTGATCTCTCCACCTGGCTCGACAGCATGCTCTGCGAGGTCAACTCGCCACCTCCCGCTCTCCTCCCTTCGCCAACCGCCACGGCCGACTGTAGTAACGGCCACAGCTTGAGTATCTCCTCCAACTCTACCGTGACGAAGGACTCCACTGCTGCTCCCCCGCGCGCATCTGGCGTATACGACTTTGAGCCCGTCCCTTCACCGGCTGCCGCCTCCGTTGCCCGGATTGTTTATGGAGCGGAGCCCCAATCTGAGAAGATTTTGTCTCCCAGAGATCCGAAGCGGATGAGGACTTGCTCGTCTTCGTCTTCTTCGGGTGGAGCGACGGGGTCAACGAAGGAGGTGGCCTCGTTTCTGAAACAAGCAACGGCGGCGGTTCCGGTGGTGGTGGTGGTGGACACACAAGAGACAGGGATCCGTTTGGTGCATGCCCTGCTTGCGTGCGGGGAGGCGGTGCAGCAGGAGAACTTGAATGCGGCGGACGCCCTGGTAAAGCAGATCTCGGTGCTCGCTGCCTCCCAAAGCGGCCCGATGAGGAAGGTGGCCGGTTACTTCGCGGAGGCTCTCGCGCGCCGGATCTACCGACATAGTCCCCTTCCCCAGGCCGATCGCGTCGCCCTCGACTTCCTCCACTCGCACTTCTACGAGAGCGCGCCTTACCTCAAATTCGCCCACTTCACAGCCAATCAGGCCATCCTCGAGGCTTTTTCCGGCTGCCATCGCGTGCACGTCGTAGACTTCGGCCTGAAGCAGGGGATGCAGTGGCCGGCTCTGCTCCAGGCGCTCGCCCTTCGGCCAGGCGGCCCCCCGTCTTTCCGCCTCACCGGAATTGGTCCGCCGCAGCCGGACAACTCCGACGAGCTACAGGAGGTGGGCTGGAAGCTGACTATGCTCTCAGAGAGTATCGGCATCGATTTCCACTTCCGCGGCTTTTTAGCCTCGAGCCTCGCGGATATCGAGCCCCAGTTGCTGCTCGAGCCGGAGGGCAAGAAGGGCGAACGCGATGGAGGGGACGAGGCGGTGGCCGTGAACTCAGTGATGGAGCTTCATCAGCTTCTGGCACGGCCGGGGGCGGTGGAGAAAGTATTAGGGATGGCGAGAGCTCTGCGCCCCCGCATCATGACGGTGGTGGAGGAGGAGGCGAACCACAACGGGAGAACGTTCCTGGAGCGCTTCACAGAGTCGTTGCACTACTACTCGAGCATGTTCGACTCGCTTGAGAACGGCGCCAATGGCGGGGCGGAGGAGGAGGAGATAGAGGAGCAGCAGAGGCACCGGGCGATGGCGGATGCCTACTTGGGGCGGCAGATCTGCAACGTGGTGGCGAGCGAGGGAACGGATCGGACGGAGCGACACGAGACGCTTGGGCGATGGCGAGAGCGAATGGCGCAGGCCGGGTTCGAGCCCGTGCATTTGGGATCGAACGCCTTCAAGCAAGCAAATATGCTCCTCGCGCTCTACGCCAGCGGCGACGGATTCCGGGTGGAGGAGGCGGAGGGCTGCCTCACCCTCGGCTGGCACACCCGCCCACTAATCGCGACTTCCGCCTGGTGCGTCGGTGCGGCCGCCGCCATCCGTTGACCGAGACGTCGCTGTCGCCCGAGCATCTCCGGTCATCTTCGTGCGGCGCCACCGTATCGGACGGGTCCCGCGCGTCATGCCCTCGTAGTTACTAACGGGAATGGCAGAGTTTGGTGGCGCGTCTGTTCCGACTCCCGTGCCTTTTTTGCCCCCAAATAAAACAACTTAAGATGGTTTTGCTTGTAGTTGTAAATCTCAATGTGAAATTGTGATGGCGTCATTTTTAATAAGTCAGGAACCAATAAGATGGGCAGTGTGGGACTCTCTCAAAATTTCGAGCATTTCATTTAAAAATATAAAAAGCATTTTAATTCTGAAAATATTATAACATGCCCTAAAAGTAATTTATTTTTTTAAAATATCTTTGTGAGAGTTTAAGAAATGAAAGGATATTATTCGGATGGTGATCATATGGAAGGCGATTGGTATGGAGGACAGAAAATACTAGATGAAGATGACAGATAAGCTGAAAGAGCAGTATTCAACAATGTCGAAATCAGTAGGTAAGTTGGCTACCTCCACAAACAAATCCCCGAAAGGCAGGAAAGATCATCACAGCCCTCATCATCGATTAGACTGGCCGATCTCCTGTATAATTTCTGATGGATCCGTGTGCGAACAGACGACGTATCTGATTCTCAGGAATATACCAAACCATCAGATCAGCCCACGGCTTTTGAGGACATTTGAGCATGAAAAAAAGAGTCCTCTGATTCCTACGAGTTGAAAATGATGGAAAGATGACGCCGCAATCCACTCGTGCAGGGTCATGCCTATCCGGCCTTCAGATTTCCACGAAAGCAACGTCTTTTCTTACCCATTTGAAAATCCTTCCTTGAAGTCCAAGAAGGCGAGCAGATGTTTGTCGTTGTGTATGTGGGATTGTCGCCGCTATCAGTAGCAGTGTTCCGGCCGATTATGGCTGCCGAATTCAAGGCATCGCCAAACAAGCAAGCGCAGATGGATTCTTCACCAAGAAAGAATAGTGACGTGGCAATCCAGTTGGTAGCTGATTAATGCGGCGGGCACCAAGTAGGAGGCTTGAGATGGAATTGGCAATCTCTGAACAACCGGCGGATATGTTAATCCAGTGGGTACTCGATTAATGCGCGGGGCTCCAAATAGGCAGCCGGCAACCCGCTGCGCTTAGTATAGAGTTTTTTTATCCCTAATATGTCGCACCATTGTCATGTTTAAAATATAAAAATCTACTTCGTTACGGGGGCGTAGCACGTGGGGTTTGGTTTGGAGGGTGTAAGTGTGTAACCGCCCCTGAAAATTATGAAGAAAATTCGTGGGGAAAAATAAAAACACATAATTATAAATTTTACAATTTTCTTTTTTTTTTTTACAAAAGCCTAATTAAAATAGATCCCGTGTTTTATTTTCTATCTCACCTTTTCTTTTCCCCCTCTCTCATAATTTTCCTTTTTTCTCCTATCAAGTATCCATTATTCGATTCCCAACTAAGATATATTTTGTAAAAATTTTCCTTCAAATGAGGTGCACAACCATGAATGCTAGGCTTCTAGGCTACTTGTCGGAGGAAATCGTCCGCCACGAACACTTTCTAATTTACTCTAATAGTTGGTAAAAAACTTTCATGTGATTGGGACAATCGCCTTATGTTTGATATTACTTGATTTATTATTTTTTCGAGAATTTATCAAAAGATGTATCCTACTTTAATACTTACCAAAAGACGTACTCAATTATGTATTCTTCCTATTTTACCCTTGTCAAATTTCATTTTTTCTCCTCTTTTCTCTCTTCTCGTCTCTTTTTTTTTTTTTTCCTTCTCTCTTTCTTTTTCACTTTCCTCTCTTTTTACGCATGCATGCATGAATGAATATTCAAGGGTCTAATATCAAATTATATCAAGGAAAAATTATGCTAAACTCCCTGCATGCAAACTCAATTTTCTCCTCAGTCCCTGCGTCAGAAAAAATTTATTTCCACTCCCTACATGCAATGTTTCATGTGTTTCAACTACAGATTTATCGAATTACTCTTCAATTTTCTTAGGTATAAAAAGTTGAAATCAAGTATAATTTTTTCTAAATTCAACATCATTTAACTAAAATTCAGTATATTTTATATCAAATTAAGTATGACCTAATCAATTCATCCTAAGCTAATCGATTGGTATGAACTCCTAATCAATTGGTTCGGTGGAACAAGAATTATGCTCAACAGTCAATTGGATAGAACATATACTAAATTCTAATTGAAATATACTGAATTTAGATAGAATTATACTTATTTTTAGATTGTTTATACATATAAAAAGTATGGTACTTAATTTAATAGAAAATATACTAGATTTTAATTATATGATACTAAATTTAGGAGGAATTATATCTCATTTTGGACTTTTGTACCTAAAAATAATAAGGCATTAGGTATCATCTTAATCATTGTTCGTGAAAAAATTGTACCAATTGATAGATCGTTTCCGTATGATATGCTTCTTCGATTTTTCACTACTTGTAGTTTGGCAGCGGAATATAAAAAAAAAAAACTAACAATAGAACAATGCTAACAAACCAATTTACTTGGTATCCACGACAGGTGACTAATCCAAGAATCCGTCGTAGATCAATCCTTGATAACCTCCAGCTACCCCGCACTCCTATGGGAAACCTCACCACAGCACCAAGCAACCTCTGACAAAGAACTATCTTCCTTTAACCAGACAAATCAAGAATCTCAGCCACACAGTCCTCTTAAATAGACTCAGGCTGAAACCCTCGCCACCAGTCGACTATTCCCAGGGCAGTCGACTCGTGCCACTAAAATTTGACCGTTGCAACTCCCAACGTTCGAATTTCAGCCAACTCACCAGCCACCTACCAGTCGACTGCTCCCAGAGCAATCAACTGGTCCCCAGCTAAAACCCTTCTGTGAGTTTCATCAGTCGACTGCCCCCAGGCCAGTCGACTGGTCTACACACCCACCTAAGGTTACCTTTCCCGAGTACATTCCACTCCGCACTCGAACCCTAGGATTTCCCGAGTACAATCACACAGCACTCGTACCTTCACGACTCGACTGACTCCTTCTCCGCAGCCTCGACTGTTGCCTTCACGCCCTCTTCATCTTCGGCTCCCGTCCCTCGGATGCACGCAAGCCTCCAGCTTGCCTCCATTTCATCCTTCACGCATGCCTCGAAGTTCGCGCCCATCAGCTCATCGTCCCTGCTCTCCAAGGTCCCTCGGGTGCACACAAGCCTCCAGCTTGTCTCCATGCCACCCTTCACCGTACCGAGACCGTCCAGTCAAGTCCATATGTGTAACCTGCGCATCCTGCACACTCAACATACACATATGAGAACACAAGGGTAAACCTAACTTAAACCCTTTGCCCAAACATCAAAATACTTGGTCACTTCGGACTACAGATTGCCTCAACATCAATTTGATAGAACATACTACAATTTAATTAAAATATACTGAATTTAGGAAGATTTATACTTCTTCTTGGACTTTTTATACGTATAAAAAGTGTGGTACTTAATTTGATAGAAAATATACTAGATTTTAATTATATGATATTGAATTTAGGAGAAACTATATCTTATTTTGGACTTTTTATACCTAAAAATAATAAGGACAATTAGGTATGAACTCCTAATCAATTGGTCCGGTGGAAAAAGAATTGTGCTCAATTTGATAGAACATATACTAAATTCTAATTGAAATATACTAAATTTAGAAAGAATTATACTTCTTCCTGAAATTTTTATACATATAAAAAGTGTGGTACTTAATTTGATAGAAAATATACTAAATTTTAATTATATGATACTGAATTTAGAAAGAACTATACCTCATTTTGGACTTTTTGTACCTAAAAATAATAAGGACAATTAGGTAAAATAATATTTATTAGGGAGTTGAAGCAAATGAAACTTTGCATGTAGGAGGTGAAAATGAACTTTTTCTGACATAGGGACTGAGGATAAAGTTTAAGATTCAATTGGGGATTTAATGATAATTTGCAGTTATATCAAACTCACGTTGAGCCTGATATGAATCATATCAGACCCAATATATGATTTTTTTGGTCGATTCCTCCTTATTACATTTTAACATCTCGAAAAAGTCAAAATAAATAATGGGCAGCATATTTGAACTTCTTGTAATCTCGAAAATCCACGAAAATTGAAATTTGTGCAATCGGAACTCTCTAATTCAAATTAGTAAGTTTTGGTCCTAAGAGCTCCGATTGGATAAATTTCAGTTCCTTTGGATTTCTGAGGTTTGAATGAGTTCAAATATATTATTCAATGATTATTTTGACTTCTCCGAGGTGTTAAAATGTAATAAGGAAGAATAGTCGAAAAATCACATATTGGACCCGTTGGGCCTGATATGATTCCATATCAGGCCCAACAGGCCAATGTGATTTTTTTCTCTCGATTCTTTCTTATTACATTTAACACCTCAGAGAAGTTGAAATAAATAAGGATAGCATATTTAAACTCCTTGTAACATCAGAAATCTAGGGGAATTAAAATTTATGCAATCGGAGCTCTCTAGGTCAAATTAGTGGATTTTGATCAAAACTCACTGATTTGACTGGAGAGTTCTGATTACACCAATTTCAATTCCCGTGAATTTCTGAGTTACAAGGAGTTTAAATATGCTATCCATTGTTTATTTCGACTTTTCTGAGGTGTTAAAATGTAATAAGGAAGAATAGTTGAGAAAATTTCACATTGGGATTGTTGGACTTGATATGTAATCATATCAAGGCCAACGTGAGCCTGATATGATTCTATATTAGGCCCAACTTGAGCCTGATATCGAATCTATATTGCGCCAACAGGTCCCATGAGAGATATTTTCTCGATTCCTCCTTGTTACATTTTAATACCTCGGAGAAGTCAAAAAAAAATAATGGATAGCATATTTGGACTCCTTGTAACCTCAAAAATCTACGAGAACTGAAATTAGTACAATCGGAGCTCTCTAGGTGAAATCAGTAGGTTTTGACCAAAATCCATTAATTTGACCTAGAGAGCTCCGATTGCATAAATTTCAGTTCCTCTAGATTTTTGATATTACAAGGAGTTCAAATATGCTATCCATTATTTATTGACTTCTCCGAGGTATTAAAATGTAATAAGGAAGAATAATTGAGAAAATCTCATATTGGGCTGTTAGGCCTGATATGGAATTATATCAGGCTCATTTATCGATTCTTCCTTATTACATTTTAACACCTCGGAGAAGTCGAAATAAACAATGGATAGTATATTTGAACTCCTTGTAACCTCATAAATCCACGGACCTAAAATTGGTACAATCGGAGTTCTCTAGATTAAATCAGAAGATTTTGAAGAATTGATAAAAAAATCTTACATTGGATCGATATGATTCATATAAAGCCCAATGTGGGCTTAATGTAATTTTATATTTGGCCCTTGAATGTTCATAAATGCATGCATACATAAAAAGAGAGGAAAGAGAATGAGAAAGAGAGAAGGAAAAAAGAAGAAAGATAAGAGAAGAGAGAAAAGAGGAGAAAAAGTTAAATTTGACTGGAGTGGTAAAATAAAAGGAATACAAAATTGATTACGCCTTTTGGTAAATAATAAAGTAGGATACGTCTTTTGATCAATTTGGAAACCTATATACGCCTTTTGGTACATAATAAAGTAGGATATGTCATTTTTTTTCTTCCTCCTCTAATCCTCTTATTTTTTTTCCAAACCTTAATTTTATCCTCAAAATTCTCCATCGGGCGTTGTTGCACTGTCGCCCACATCATTGTTGCCACAAGCTATTGCTATAAGCATCGTCGTCATTTGTTGCTAGTGTCGCTGTTATTGTTTCACCAACACTCTATAGCAAAATCGCCTTCCCATTCTAAAATCCTGGCTACACCTTGTTATATATTAAAAAAAACTCTTATAAATTTTTTTTACCCTTTAACAAAAACTTCGAACCTTAATGTCTCTGATGGGGTTGAGAACCCCATGGCTGACACGTGGATTGAAGAAGTTATGTGGTAAGATGTATCGAGTCTGAACGACTTTCTTTCCGGAACTCCCGATACCCTCTCGGGAAGGGGATCCCGTGAGATCCCCCTTGGGTAGACACACCCCGGAGATCAAATAGGAAGACGCACTCCTGAGATCACCCCGGGAAGTCAGGTCCCCGAGACCACCTCGGGAAGGCAAAATGCCCGAGACCCCCCAGTGTTGATGCAATCTGACCCTGATTGTTGTTTTGGTGTTGACATCGATTTTAGTTTAGGTTGATGATTATGATTATGATTAAGTCCTGATCGGGGATTAGGCATAGAGTGATTGAAATCCTAACCTGGAGGGTTAGGTGTGAAAAATCCTAGCTTGGAGGGCTAGGTGTGGGGAAATCCTAACCTGGAGGGTTAGGTGTGGAAAATCCTAGCTTGGAGGGCTAGGTGTGGAAAAGTCCTAACCTGGAGGGTTAGGTGTGAAAAATCCTAGCTTGGAGAGCTAGGTGTGGAAAAGTCCTAACCTGGAGGGTTAGGTGTGGAAAAGTCCTTGTAAAATACGGTGAATCGAAAATTCGGACCAGAAAATTTTTCAGAAATTTTTCCGGATAGTGTCTAGGGTTTCCACCCTACGGGAGGAGCCCAAGGGACTTTATTGTAAAAACTTAAAACTTATCAAGTGTTTCATAAAAGAAAACCTCAAATCAATTGACTTATGTAAATTTACCTAAAATTAAGGGGTTAAGCTGCCAAACTATTTAACTTTAGAGACTTGAGGTGTATTATACAAATTTAGAAGAGTTAAACTGTGAAAAGCCTTACCCTAAGGGTAATGTTTGGATTCCGGAGAATAGAGGGGCTTTTCTGCTAAATGTCTCGCACACATATAAAATTTCTTTTCCTTTCTCTTCACTCATCCGCAGCCACAGCCGAATCTTCTCCCCTCGTGCCCTAGCAGCAGTCGCCCGACCCCTTCATCCCCTTCGCGTCTTCTCCCTTCGCGTGCCCTAGCCACGGCCGCCACACACGACCTCTCCTTCCTTCTTCCTCCACTCGCCCGTGCCCTAGCCGCAGGCACGCCGATCCCTTCCATTGCCCGCAGCCACACACCGTCGACGTTATCCTCTGGCCGATCCAAGAGTTTGCACTTGGGTTCCACGATTTGGGGATTTAGGCGACGGAATAACGGAGGAAGAGGAAGTTCACATGACTCGCCGGGTTCAAACGGAGTAGAGATGGCGCCAACCAGTCAGGTAAGGAATGCTTGAACTAGAGTTGTCTGGTGCTATTAAGTGCAGATTTGTTAGCGTATCGATTTTGAAATTGATTTAGATCTGGATGTTTGGTTGGTTTCGTATGATCAGTGTGTGTGTGGTTGGGTTCTGCCATGAGTTTCTTGATGGAAGTTTTGTTTTGGAGTTTGGCTCTATCTTGTGGATTTTGTGGCTGATCTACTGTGCAATACCGTAGAGAGGGATGGAGAAGCAAAATGGGATAGAACAATGTCGTGGTTGTGGATTTAGTTGGGAGTTTATGAGTTTGTAAACTCTATGTCGTGAGTCTCCCTGTGAATGCTCTCTTTTCCTTACTCCAGTATCTGATATGTCTGGGCTGTCCAGGTCATGGTGTTCCTTGACTGAGAGCATCACTAATGGGTAGCCTCAAGGTTTGGAATGGGTTCCCAACTCTGTTATTGTGATCTTGGAGCTAATTGGTTGGTGGTTTCCTTCGATCCTATGTATTGTGCAGGTTGGTACATAGATGAGTTTGGGTGTCGATTTGAGAATTAGGATTAAACAAAGAGTAATCCTTTAATTAGAGATAATTAAATGAATACTCTAATTAGGATAATACTAATTGATTATGGTATCTAGATTAGATAGTTATCATTTGTTATGGTAGCTAAGATGTTTTTGATACAGGACATTGATTGATTTTGGACATCAGGACGTGAAGCTTCTTTTCCCGATTCAGACTACACCCCGGAGGCGGGTACCCTTGACTTATCTCTTTTGATATTGTCATATTGTTATGCATAGACTGTTATAGATAGCAGTAAGATTATACGCTATTCCTTATTTATTATGCCTGTCCTGGATACTTGTTAGTTATCCCTGAGTTATTATGCCTGTTCTGGATACTTATTAGTTATCCCTGGGTTATTATGCCTGTCCTGGATACTTGTTAGTTATCCCTGAGTTATTATGCCTGTTCTGGATACTTATTAGTTATCCCTGGGTTATTATGCCTGTCCTGGATACTTGTTAGTTATCCCTGAGTTATTATGCCTGTTCTGGATACTTATTAGTTATCCCTGAGTTATTATGCCTGTCCTGGATACTTGTTAGTTATCCCTGAGTTATTATGCCTATTCTGGATACTTATTAGTTATCCCTGAGTTATTATGCCTGTCCTGGATACTTGTTAGTTATCCCTGAGTTATTATGCATGTTCTGGATACTTATTAGTTATCCCTGGGTTATTATGCCTGTCCTGGATACTTGTTAGTTATCCCTGAGTTATTATGCCTGTTCTGGATACTTATTAGTTATCCCTGGGTTATTATGCCTGTCCTGGATACTTGTTAGTTATCCCTGAGTTATTATGCCTGTTCTGGATACTTATTAGTTATCCCTGAGTTATTATGCCTGTCCTGGATACTTGTTAGTTATCCCTGAGTTATTATGCATGTTCTGGATACTTATTAGTTATCCCTGAGTTATTATGCCTGTCCTGGATACTTGTTAGTTATCCCTGAGTTATTATGCCTGTTCTGGATACTTGCTAGTTATCCCTGAGTTATCATGTCTGTTCTGGATACTTGTTAGTTATCCCTGAGTTATTATGCCTGTTCTGGATACTTGTTAGTTATCCCTGAGTTATTATGCCTATCTTGGATACTTGTTAGTTATCCCTGAGTTATCATGTCTGTTCTAGATACTTGTTAGTTATCCCTGAGTTATTATGCCTGTTCTGGATACTTATTAGTTATCCCTGAGTTATTATGCCTGTTCTGGATACTTATTAGTTATCCCTGAGTTATTATGCCTGTTCTGGATACTTATTAGTTATCCCTGGGTTATTATGCCTGTCCTGGATACTTGTTAGTTATCCCTGAGTTATTATGCCTGTCCTGGATACTTGTTAGTTATCCCTGAGTTATTATGCTTGTTCTGGATATTTGTTGGTTATTCCTGAGTTATTATGCGGTTAGTTCTATACAGTCTCAAGTATTGTTATATCTATATGTATGCTTAGATATCGTGAGGTATCTCTTGCGTTTGACATTGAGAGATCTGTAGATTTCGGCCAGTATACCTTGTAGGTTACCTGTATTTCCTGTTATAGGATTTCAGACTGAGACTTAGTATACTGAGGACTTGGGGAGGGAGGTATGTGTATCTATCATACACCATCCTTGCATTGTTGCATGCCGGCGATCAGCGACTCCCTTGTGGTTGAGCCTAATCGTCTTCCGGCACATGATATGCACACACAGCCACTCATGGGTTAGTGGATACCGCTGGGTGTGTGCATTTGCTCTGTATTGCTCCGCTCGTCCGCTCAGGGGTAGTGGTTTTGGAGCATGGTAGCAAGCAGGGATCCCTTCTCTACCCATAGACCAGAGAAGATGAGAGAGATATCTCCCCCATATATACATGGGGCGGAGCGATAGCTCCACCAGCATCCTGTCCTCTCGGTCACTTAGGAGTAGTGATGGCAGAGTACGGACAGTGTCACAACTCTACCCACTCGGCCGACACAGTATCGCCTGTCTCGGTGGCTTGATTGGAGTTAGGGGGTGACCATGGCATTGCACCATGTGCATATTTTGCATCGTGCATTATTTGCTGCACTTGATTGCTGCGCTTGTTTGACATGCATATTCTGGAGACTTGTTATCTGAGATTATATGTCTATTGATATTCCCTTGGTACTTATTATCCTCTTTTCAGGTTAGATGGATTCTGGTATGTATCTTTATTCAGTATCTTCAGTATACCCTTTCCTATTGTTCATATGAGGTTGTATCAGCGTAGACTTCTATTGTTATTATAACATACTATGCATATCTACTGGGTATTCGCTGAGTTTATGGACTCACACCGTTGTCATATGTTTTTATTTCAGGTTGAGATACTTGGAGTCGCCAGAAGAGCCCAGCAGCCAGTCCCTACCCATCGCGACGACATGGTTTCGTTTTGTACTTTATAGTGTGTTGTTTTATAATTCTTTAGGCGATATGTATATGTCGTATGTGTCGTGAGCCCTAAGGGGTTATTGTATTTGTTGTTTCGTCATAAGTCGGACCGGTCCGCAGTCAGGTATGAGTTACTTAGTTGTCTTGTGTTTTTATGTTGTGTTTATCTATTTTGGAGGCCTGAGGCCCAATTAAACTGCGTGGTGATGTTATATAGGTTATGTGTATGTGTAAATTGTCCGCCGGACAGGGGAGGTGCTGTCCGATTTTCTATTGGATCAGCGGCTCCTGGGTATCGGGCCTAGAGGGTTGCCTGCGGGGACCATAGAGGCCGAGATCGCTACATAAAAATGCGCCTTTTTATGTAGCGGCCCCACCTCTATGGTCCCCGCAGGCAACCCTCTAGGCCGGCGACCCTACGGTCTTCCCACCCCTGGCAGTGGGTTTTTGCCTTCTCCAGGATTCGAACCCTTGACCTCCAGGACAAGTACAATAGTTTCTGAATCCTAGTACCAAGTGAGCTACAACCCTTGACCTCCAGGACAAGTACAATAGTTCCTGAATCCTGGTACCAAGTGAGCTGTAGCTCACTTGGTACCAGGATTCAGGAACTATTGTACTTGTCATGTAGGTCAAGGGTTCGAATCCTGGGGAAGGCAAAAACCCACTGCCAGGGGTGGGAAGACCGTAGGATCGCTGGCCTAGAGGGTTGCCTGCGGGGACCATAGAGGCGGGGCTGCTACAAGGAGTCTATTTGATTATCTATTCGAGCACGTTTGTTGCTAACTTCGATATTGAAAACGTCACCGGATAAATCTAACGTGTAGATACCATTGCATAAAGTTCCGGTCCCATAAAGAACACCATTTAAAGTTATGTAACAACAATTGTTACTAAAAGTTAAATGATAACCCTTTTCATTCAAGCATGAAATAGATACAATGTTCTTTATTAACGAAGGAACAAAATAACAATTATCCAATTCTAAGACAAGTCCAGTAGGGAGCTTTAGCAAATATGTTCCGATGGCAACAACAGCAATCTTTGCTCCATTTCCAACTCGCAAATTCGCTTCTCCCTTGACGAGTCTTCTTCTATTCCTTAGCCCCTGTATGTCATTACATATATGTGAGCTACACCCAGTATCAAGTACCCAGGTGTCCGAGGAAATAGAGTGACATTCAATAATGAAGATACCTGAAGAGGATGGGGCATCGGATGCCTTCTTCTTCAAGGACTCAAGATAAACCTTGCAGTTTCTTCGCCAGTGGCCCTCCTTGCCGCAGTGATGGCAAGTGCCTTTTGGTGCCTTTTCAATCTTTTCGGCCTTTTTCTTCCTTCCCTTATTTTGTTCTTTGGGCTTCCTCTTAGAGCCTTTCGTTGAGGAACCAACTAATAGTATCGTCTTCTGATCCTGCTTTACAGAAGGCTCTACAGTCTTCAGCAGGTTAAGCAACTCAGGAATGGTAGTCTCCAGTTTGTTCATCCGATAGTTCATCACAAACTGTGAGTAACTCTTGGGCAAACAATGCAGAATTAAGTCAATACTTAGTTCGTGATCCATTGTAAATCCGAGTGTGCCTAGTCGCTCAATGTACCCCAACATCTTCAACACAAACTGTGAAACAGAAGTGCCTTCCTGCATCTTAGAGGTGAAGAGGAGTCTGGAGACCTCAAACCTTTCGGATCTCGCCTGCTCGTCAAACAGCTCATGAAGATGGAAGACAATGGTATGAGCATCCATATGCTCATGCTGCTTTTGTAGCTCAGGTGCCATAGTGACGGGCCCAAAATAGACTGTCACAAATGTGGGTCCTCCAAATTTAGAATATGAATAAAATGCTGGAAACCCTTTTTGCAATCAAAGAATAAAAGCGTAGTAAAGGGGCCACAGGTCGTATTTTTCCTCGGGACTAGTTGAGAGTTTGTTTGATTCGAGCTTGTATTTAAGTGTCGTTTGATTTTTGGGTTTCAAATAAGTAATTGGGTTTTGGGTTGTAAATTCGGAATGGAAGCACAAGAAAAAGAAAGGAAAACTACACAAATGAATCTAGAGATCGATAGCAAGTAATAACTCAATCAAAGGGAAATCGAATCAACCAAAGGACTTAATTGAAATTGGAAAGGCAAATCTAAATTCAAACGGCAAACAAATGCTAAGCTAAGAAATGGAGCAGTGAATGATGATTTTCGCAAACAAACAACTTAACACCAATGTTAGCTATGAAATCTAATAACCAAACATTCAAACAAACTCAACACAACTAGATGCAATCGATGGAAGCAAGCAAAAGCAAGGGAATGTTCAGAAATGGCCAATTGCAATGCTAGATGTTTTTAAGCTATAAAACACACTAAAAATCGTGGCTACTTGATACCAAACAATGCCACAGCTGCCTCTTGATACAAAGTGCAGAAATTCATCCAAATTGGCACGCAAACAAGGAAAACTATGTGCTGAAAATCCTGCTAATTGCAACACTATAAGCTGATGTAAAGCAGATGCAACTGAGGCAAACAAATCAAATGCAAATTCAGAAACAATTGAATGGAAAACAACAACTCAGATCCCCTCAACTGATGTGCAGAAATGGCAAAGGCAGTCACGAAATGCAGAGTTTCAATAATGCTAATGCAGAATTTCCAACCAATCTGATGTGAAGCCAAACAGAACAACTAAAATTGAAGGTACCAAACTAGGGATCGGATAAGGTTTGACAGATCTAAGTTCACTTGATACAAATTCCGGCAGCTTGTAACCTATTGTGCAGAAATGAAATTCTGAATTACAGAATTGGATTCGATTCTAGCAAGCTTATGGCAACCGCAGAAATAAAACCAAATGGCTAAACAAACATCAGATTCATTGCATTAACAAGTAAATGATTTCTTCAACTGCAGGAATTTAAACTAGACACCAATCTAATTGGAAATAAACTAAAAATTTCGAAACTGAAGAGAAAGTTGCAGAAATGTAAATGGCACGCAAGATGTGTAGTTGGCACGCATCAATTGGATTGCAAGGAACTACAATTAAGTGCTATGTTATCTAAGCAAACTATCTATCTAATGCGAGAGAAGAAATTAACAACTAAAAAGCTCAGAAACAATTCAGAAAACAAGCAATCTGAAACAAATTCAGAAACTGAAGGACAATGCAGAAATTGAATGGCACGCAAGCTGGAATTTGAAACTCAAGCAATTAACAGAGAAATGAACTTAAATTAAGTTCGATTGATCACTAAGCAAGCTCCTAAACTACTTAACGTGAAGATTTAAAAACCTAATGAAGCTAAACAATTCAGAAATACAAACTAAGACAGCTGATAAAACTGAAAATCCAGAAACAGAACGTTGCGGCAGAAATTAAACTACAGCAAAAACTGAATTGTAAACTAATTAAACTACTCCTCGATCCCTTCCCGAGCTCAAAATCTCCTTGGTCGTCAAGCAAGAGCTGGCCTCGAACCCCTAAGTTCAGCAAATCAGTGAAAATCAGCCTCAATCGATCAATTCTGCTCAAACTGCTTCAGCTGGGAGAATTCCGATCCGAACTCTTCAATCTCAGTTTGTTGAGCTGCGATGGTGATTTGGAGAAGACCTGAGCTCACCTGAGAACCCCTACAAGTGGCTCAGATCGTCGGAAAAGGATTATGGCTGAGATTTCAGTGCTCGGACCACAGATGATGCCGAAACCCTCAAACACCTCTGTCCGGATGAAATTTGAGATGAATTTTGGATCGAAACTACCTTCCAAGGATTCAGATGATGATCTAAGGATGAAATCGAGGTGGTCACACCTTCTTGAATGAAAAAATTGCAAAGCGATGAAGAACAAATGAAGAAACGATGAAGAACGGCGAAGACGCGACAAGGGAAGAGCTGCGCAGAATTTTCCTTAAGTAATTAGCATTGGACGGCTCAGATTGATTTGAGGAAATCCAACGGTTGATTTTGCTCTGATTTAATCCAAATTTTGATGATGATGATCAGGGGTCAGGATCTGCCTCGTGGTAGCTCGGATCCTCCAGATGTGCAACGGATGGTCCAGATCACCCTAATCATTGAATGGACGATCTAGAGCCCTCCGAGCTTGATCCAACGGTTGATTTAGCTCTGATTGGGATGAAACCTTCAGATCTTGATCAGAGTGCTTGATCAACCCTAACCCTAGCTCGGATTGCTTCAGATGGTCCCGAATGGCTCAGATCTAGCCACTTTTGAATCGGACGGCCCAGATTTAATCCTAATCTTGATAACTCGATCCGGGTCACTTCCGACTCATGTTTGACCCAATATGCCCTAGGTCCATGAACCTTTCATGCCAACAAAAATAGATCAAAAATTTAGTGGCCAAATAATCCAAATATGTACAAATTTATAATTAAGTGCAAAATAAGAGTAAGTTCTAAAACCTAGGGCAATTTCACAATTAAGCAATAAAAACATAGGTCAAACATGGATTTTAGCAACTCAAATAATCAATAAAATGCTACTTATCACATAGCGTCCAGCATGATGCAACTCGCAAGTTCAGAATCGACCACATGTTTCTGATAGGCCACTAACTGGTCTGGAGTTGCATCTTCAGGAGGATGGTTGGGAAGTTGTTCTTCAAGGACATAAGCAAGCTTTTCTGCCTTGAGGACTATCCTCAGGTTTCGAAGCCAGTCTATGAAGTTTGGCCCAGTCAGCTTATTGGTGTCCAAAATGGAACACAAATTCAGAGAAGACATGATCAGGTGATTATCCAAGAAATACAAATTGAGGTTATGTGATGAGAATGCATCAATATACATTAATTAAATCCTATTTATTTTTCGAATTGAATAACCCTTTTTATCAATTCGGGAGATCGTAGGAACATCTCCAAATAGGTTGATATCCAACCATAGATAAGAATAACCATGGCTAGAGTCCATCAAGTTATTCTTAGCTATAAAGGTAGGTAATTATATCGATTACATATTATACATATGTAACTATCACATTATGCTATCAACTAATTGAATGTTTGCATAAATCATTGGGTTGTTAACTCATTAATAAGTATGCAACAATATACATAGCACCCAACTGCACCTCTCTTTACATCGACCTTGGCTGTGGCACAACAAATCGATGCTCCAAGCATAAGGCTGACCCATTAATCAAGAAATAGTTTTAATATGGTTGGAGCTCATTCAACCGTTTAGTTAGGCTTGGATGTGTTCAACAACCAAAACTAAGGATTGACCTCTGACTCCAATTATATTAATCATAAACTAATTCCATGGTTTGAACATGTTGAGGTTCAAGCCGGGCATGGATGTATCCATCAACCCAAACGAGAAACAAAACTCCGGTTCTAACCATATTAATGGAAGGTGTTGGCCTTAATATTTTGTAAGGGGTTTTGGGTCTCATCCTTTTCTTTTATGCACATTCATGACATATAATTATGTCATGTTCTAATGATTTCCTTAATAAAGTATGTATGTGTCTTAATTTATCAAGTCTCATTAATTGAATTAGGAATCGGATTTCCTAATTCTAATTTTATACTTTATTCAAGGAATTGTTTTGGGAAACAATTTCCTGAATTATCATAATCAATTTCGGAAATAATATGTTTAAGACTTTGATTTATCTAAATCAAATCTTATTAAATTAAGAGACAGATTCCCTTAATTCAACCACATATTATTTTCATGAAAATCTTATTTAAGGAAATAACTCTATAGGAAACAATTTTCCTAATTAATTTTGGAGACAATAATATGTAAGAGCATCACCTCATAAATCAAATAAGGAAGTTATCGTTTGAGAATCACCTCAAAAATTTCCAAGATTTGATCACAAATTTTATTTATGGACGGCTCCCCGAGGCTCAATCCAAATTAAACATTTAACAGCTTAAATTCAATTTAGGAAATTTAATTATAACAACTAACTTTAAATTGGACGGCTCCCCGAGGCTGAATCCAAAATAAAGAATTTTGTAAATAATTTAATTTCCAATTATAAATTTAAATGCCAATTAATATTCCCATAATTTGTCTAGACTTTCTTGAAATAAAGTGGCCAAAATTGCGAGTTTTCCATAAATGGAAAGTTTCCAAAAATAAAAGGTTTTCAGAATAATTGTAAGTTTCTGGTACAAAGAAAACTTACGTTTTTCCAAAATTGGAAAATTTCCAAAATAGGAAATTTCTAAAATTGGAAAGTTTCCAAAAATGGAAAGTTTTCACAATTATCATAAAATTTCAGAAACAGAGATATTTCAAAAGTTTATGAAATTTCATGAGGATTTCCAAACTTTAAAATTCCTAAAACGAAAATTTACCATAATTGGAAAGTTTCCATAATTGAAATTTTTTCCAAAATTGAGATCATGATAAAGCTTTTCGCAAAACAATTATATGATTATGTCGATCACAAACCTCGGGTCTGATACCACTGTTGGGACCAGGTGCATGTTGACATGGATGCGGGTTCGTAATTTTAAAATTAATTATGTGCAGCGAAAGGTTTAGCATAAATAATTTCTCTAAATCATTTAACCATACATCTAAGCATGCAAGTTTATCTTGTGTAGACATGATCATATATTTGAAATTTTACAGAAACATAAACTAATTTACGTATTACCTCGCGTAACTCGAAGGAAGGGACGAGATCCAACCGTAAGCATCCCTTGGAAGCTCCGCCTCTATTCGCGTCCACGCCGAGTATTTTCGGGATGACTTCGCAAAGCCACGAGTTTCGTGTTCTCGAGAACTACTAGATTCTCCGAGAACACGACGAGAAAGACCAAGAGAGAAGTAGGAAGACTAACCACAAAAGGATGGCCGAAATCAAAATTTCGACGAAGCAAAAGAAGAGGCTTACGGCAAAAAGGATCCTTGCGGCAAACTCTA
This sequence comes from Boesenbergia rotunda, assembly GCA_024364735.1. Taxonomy (NCBI): domain Eukaryota; kingdom Viridiplantae; phylum Streptophyta; class Magnoliopsida; order Zingiberales; family Zingiberaceae; genus Boesenbergia; species Boesenbergia rotunda. Next base: position 76,791 of record JAGFNQ010003968.1, on the reverse strand, counting down.
ATTCCGGCAGCACCTTCTTCCGGCCAAGAGATGGCTGGAGCTTCCTTCTCCAGCAACAGGTGGTGGTCGGTAGAGAAAGGGCATGGGCGGCCGGCTGGTGCTCCTTCTTGGGGCTGGTTGGCGCATGGCAAGAAGGGGAGAAGAGAAGGAGAGAAAGAGAGGGAGAGAGCCTATGCCTTCATCTCTATGATTTCACACCCAAGCCTTGCCTTGGGTCCTTTATATAGTGGCCTCTCGACCATCAAGCCTCTCAAATATGGAATAACTTATTCTATCATGCCAAGTTTGATTTTATATCATGGTTAAAATCATATTTTAATTCATGATAAAAATCAATCAAGTCTCTTCTCTCTTATGAAATAAATTTCCTTATCATGGTAAATCAATCCATGATTGATTTTATAAAATAAACCAATCCATGGTTCATTTTAATTTCCATGAAAAATAAACCAAACCTTGGTTTATTATATATAAATATTTATATCATCCATAATTTTATAAAACAAACCACACTTGGTTTATTTTATAAATTGAACCAAAAACTTGGTTCTCTCCCTTTGTTGTGGCCGGCCAAGCAAAGAGAATGGAGGTCCTCTTTGGCCGGCCCATCTAAGCCAAACCCCAATGAATTAAACTTATTTAATTCATCTATTAAGTCTTCAAAAGACTTAGCCATTTTACGCTTCCGATGCGTCTCTGAAAAATTCAGATTCGACTTATCGTTTGGCTTAACCAAACTTAATCTCTCTTGATTGGAAAATCCAATTTTCAACTCATTTTAAATCCCTCAGATTACTCGTAGTGCGTGTGACTAAATAGGCTTTCGATTTATGTTGGCCGTCTATAATTAATCAATTATAGAACGATCATGAGTGACACCTAGTAGTACATTATGATCCCTAATTAATCGAAAGATTAACGGTTGACCTCAGAAACAATTCTGAAACCCTTTAGCAGCTATAATGAATCGTGCCCCATTCCCTTCACCATCTTATACCCACTTGGTTCAGGACATGGTCTATGTGTGTCAGTCCCCACTAGGCTGACTATGTCACACCTAGCCCAAGTAACGTTTTCTCGTCCTACGGATTCTAATTACTCTCATGTATTTAAGAGATTCATACTCTGAACATGTCATGCTCTGGCCAGAGGCTTCGAGTAACAATCCGACGATAGGCCTCGGGTATACATCTCCTCGCAAGGAGTGGTGAATCCTTTGTAGGCTGTTCAAACATCTTCGGGCACTTCGGCTTATACCCAATCATCCTGGGTCCACACCTCCTTGGAGACGCTTGCTTAAGATGTCAAAGTATAAGTCTCCATGACCAAGATGACTTGAACACCGCAAGTCAAAGGAACATCGCACTTAAGCTGCTGTAAGAACTTCACTGACATATCTATATGTAGACTACCATATGAAGTTTTACAGCCAGTCACTCCAATGAACTAGTTCCCTTAACTAGCATTCATGTTTATCTCCGGACATCTCAATGTCACCAGTCAGTGAAAATCAGCTGATTAGAGAATTACCCATGCTAGTCTCAACAGAATTGATAGTGTCCGTATTTATCAATTCATCGATGAGGGACAATTTCAATACTTCACAATTGCACATGTAGAGATAATCACTAGTTGTGAATTCATCACAAATTCTCTCATGCTGTGAATTATATTGCGGACATTCAGTAAATGAGTTTAAGATCTCAATCAAATACACAAACATGTATACTCAAATAGTGAATATTCATTTATTAGAATAAATGATTACAATCATAAGGCGATTGCCTTAGGACACTTCTCTCATATCACTAACACGTAGGTCCCGAACCAAGCCTATGTACCCCGGGCGTCGGCTGTACCGCGGGGCATCAGGGTTTTAGATCACTTGGCCGGGCTTGTAGGTCCCGAACCAAGCCTAAGTACCCCGGGCGTCGGCTATACCGCGCGGTATTAGGGTTTTAGATCACTTGGCCGGGCGCGTAGGTCCCGAACCAAGCCTGAGTACCCCGGGCTCGGCTGTATCGCGGGGTATCTGGGTTTTAGATCACTTGGCCGGGCGCGTAGGTCCTGAACCAAGCCTAAGTACCCCGGGTGTTGGCTGTACCGCAGGGTTTCAGGGTTTTATATCACTTGTCCCGGCGCGTAGGTCCCGAACCAAGCCTAAGTACCCCGGGCATCGGCTGTACCGTGGGGTATTAGGGTTTTAGATTACTTAGCCAGGTGCGTTGGTCTCGAACCAAGCCTAAGGACCCCGGGTGTCGGCTGTACCGCGGGGTATTAGGGTTTTAGATTACTTAGCCGGGCACGTAGGTCCCGAACCAAGCCTAAGTACCCCGGGCGTTGGCTGTACCGTGGGGTATTAAGGTTTTAGATTACTTAGCCGGGCGCGTAGGTCCCGAACCAAGCCTATGTACCCCAAGCGTCGGCTATACCGTGGGGTATTAGGGTTTTAGATTACTTAGCCGGGCGCGTAGGTCCCGAACCAAGCCTAAGTACCCCGGGCGTCGGCCGTACCACGGGGTATTAGGGTTTTAGATTGCTTAGCCGGGCGCGTAGGTCCTGAACCAAGCCTAAGTACCCCGGGCGTCGGCTGTACTGTGGGGTATTAGGGTTTTAGATTACTTAGCTGCGCACAGTCATCTTGAAAGAAGAAACTCCTTTTATTACTTGATTTCGCTGCGAGAGCACAAAGAGTCACAGATAGATGTTCTAAATAAATTGCAAATCTTATCCTGCCAAGCAGGATCTGAGACCTTGGCTGGATCAAGACCTCTTGAGTTATTCATCTTTTCTTCAACAGCTACTCCTCCAGGCCTCGTGGGTTCTTCCGAGATTCTGACCGGACCTCTCCGCTGTAGCACCGACGAGACACTAGCTGATCCCCTCGGACTTCCACCACCCGATCACCCACCGGGAACTTGATCTTCTGGTGATAAACAGAAACCACCCCCTGGAAGGTGCTGAGCGCTGGGCGGCCCAAGATGGCATTATAGGAGGAGGGCGCGTCCACGATCAGGAAAGGAGTCCTCCGGGTTTTCTCGAGCCTATCACTGCCCAACGAGAGTGACAAGGTGATCTGCCCCACTGGCTGTATTCGATACCCCATGAAGCCAAACAGTGGGGTCAAGACGGAGAGCAGTTCATCCTCGTCTATCTGCATTTGCTCCCAAGCCGTTTTGTACAGAATGTTCACGGAACTCCCCGTGTCTACGAAGATGCGCTTCACCTCATAATTGGAGATGCGGGCCACTATCACTATGACGTCCTCATGGGGAGCTTCCACTTCTTCAAGGTCGGATGGCCCAAATGAGAATGTAGGGCCAGGCGCCTAGCTTCGGCTGGTCCCGATGGAGTAATTTTCCAACCGCCGGGTGTAAGACTTCCTGGCTCGGTTAGAGTCGATGGATCGAAGATCGAGTGGATGAGTCGGCTCCTCCCTGGTTTCCTCCTTGGCTGCGCGTGGGTTCAGCGCTTGGTTCGGCCCTGCAGTTTGGTTCGGTCCAGCTCGAGTTTGGTCCAGCTTGAGTTTGGTCAGCCAAGCCAGCAGTTGGGTTTGATCAGCCAAGTCAGCTCTTGTGTGCAGCCCAGCAACTAGGTTCGGTCCAACAGATTGAGTCCAGTCAGCCAAGCCATTGGATTCACTCAGCCCAGCATTTGAGTTAACCCAGTCTCAGCCCAGCATTTGGGTTCAGTCCAGACTTGGGTTCGGTCCAGTCAGCCTTTGGTTCAGCCACCAATCTTTAATTCCTTAACAACGGATGGCTGAGATCGATTTGACTTCATCCAACGGTCGGATCTCTTCAGATTTGAACCATACTCCACAGATCCCAATCAATGGTCCTGATCTATCTGTCCTCAGCTCGGATTAACCAGATCAGTGACGGATGGTCCAGATCTTACTTTTTCTTGAATGGATGGTCTAGAACATCTTGAGCTTGATCCAACGGTCAAATTACTTCTAATCTGGCTGAAATTTTCAGATCTTGATCTATTGTCATGATTGATTCTATCTTGAACTCGGATTGACCAGAAGTTGACTGATGACTCAGATCTAGCCGTTCTCTAGAATGGACGGCTCCTATTAATCCGATGCTTGATCCCTTTGATCTGGATCCAGTGCTGACTCAAGTCTGACCCGATTTGATCTAGTTCCATGATCATTTGAAGCCTACAAAATGATATTCAAATTTAGTGCCAAAAATATCCCACATATACAAAGATTTGAATTAAAAGTCAAAATAGAGGAAATACATGAAATCTAATACAATTGCAAACTTAAGCATATAAAATGTGGATCAACATGGATTTTTAGAGCAAAAAATAATCAATAAAATGGTGGTTATCAAACTCCCCCACACTTATTCTTGGGCGTCTCACACAAGTCAACTAGTAAACTAAGGATGTATCCCCCTAGATTATTCTCAATCATAGTTAGAAACAATTGAAAAAAAATTACCTAGGGTTGTCAATTCTCAAAAATCTAAGATCAATGGACTAGAGACTTGTCCTTAAATCAACAACTTAGCATTTTCATCCTTCATGACTCATTGAGATGAATTTTACAAAATCCTTGCAAGGGAAGTTCTAAAGTGGCTCTCTTCCTAAGTTCTACATTTTTGATGAAAAGTGGAGCTCTCTCCAACACAACCATGGTTCTTGCACTACCATAGGCTTGCTAATTATCTACTCTCCACCATTATTCATGAATTGGATCCACACCTACAAAAGCTTATTCAAACAAGTTAAAGAAGATATATTCAATGATAGAGATGAAATAGAAAATTGAGAGACTTGATACTTATGACTCACGATAAAGAAAATAAAGAATATGATATGACAAAAAGATATGGCAAAGCAAAGAAAATAATATGAGAAGGAAACATGGAGAAAAAATATAGCATGATAAGAAAATATGGAAAAAGTTAGGGAAAGTGGAAGACTTAGACACTCAAAAATGTATCCCAATACACTTTGCCCATTTCTTTTGAGTTATCTTGCATGTATCATCGTTGTGGTGGAGTAGGAATTGAAGAACTGCGAAAATTCAGTGTGCCAATTATTTTCCAGCTGTTTTTTTTTCTTTTTTTTTTTAAACAGCTCACACTTTTTTTTTCACTTGGCACATTTTTGCTTCTAATGATAGTATGCTTGCATCCTCCCCCACACTTAAACTTTTGTCCGTCTCGGGCAAACTAACATTAAGAAACATTAAGGTATCCAAGTCCATGCAAAATATTATTATGAACATGAAAAAAAAGGGAAAGGAAATATGGAATAAGAGTGTATCAACAAGGAAATTGCAAAAACGATATAAGAAAAGAAACAAAGTGATTCACCTCTATAAATGTGTTCCACTCATAGAAATATAGCTTTGAAAGAACCTAAGCAAGTTCTAGAGTACAATCACATGTGTGTATCACAAACAAGTTGGCCAATTCCTCACTAGGTGAAAAGAATTCATCTCAATTCATCAATTTAGAATCCAATACTAAGAAGTACTCAAGCAACCAAAAATTTTCATCCAATGACTCAAATCCTAAGTTTTGACAACCAAATTTAATTTGCTTTCAAGAGACTCTAAAATGATATAAGAAAATCTAGATGAATACATTTATTCCTAGTCACGCAAGAAATAAAATGTCAAATGACTAAAATAATATCTTCATTGACTTTTATGCATTCTACTTTACGTAAACATTTATTAGCAAGAACTCATTTGAAAAGAAAGATTACTACTTGTAAACATGAAAATGATATTCACAATGAAATAAGAGGGTAAGAAGAAATAACTCCCCTTCAAATAGGATAAAGGGCACGTAGCATCCATCTTGGGAGAATTATCCTCATGTGATCAATCTCGTAGTGGACAGATTTCTCCCTTATTAATTTTGCATAAGCATCTTCCGGTGGTCGGAGACGATTAAGGTTCAGAGTCCACTTTAGAGGTGAAGTGCTACTAGTCAAAATAAAAGCAACTCCTCCCTCTTGATGTTTTTTGGAAGTCCTTCCAGGAGGTTGGAGTCTGTTTAGATGGAGCACCCACTCCAGAAGCCTACGTGACCCTGCAAAACCATGTAATACCTCTCTCAAGCATACAGGGTAAGAAAGAAATGAAATACCATCAATCTCTATATAAAAAGAATCGAGGTATGTATCACAACCAATAAAATCAACATTGGGTACCTCTATGCCATTTTCACAATTATTTTACACAAAGGATGTATCAAGAATATCATCACCACAAGCAAATTCAACACTAGGTGTGTCCAAACATTCACCACAATGAACAGAATCAATTTTAGATGCCTTTATAGGTTTTTCACAAACAATTTCTACAGAAGATGTGTCAATAAATTCATCACAACAAACAACATCAATTTTGGGCACCTCTAAGAATTTTTCACAATCAGCATTTATATGAGAGGTATCACAACATGCTTCACATTCAACAAATTTAACACTAGGTACCTCAATGAATTTCTCACACTCCAGCTCTACATAAGATGCATCAAGAATTCCATCACAACCCATAAAATCAGTTTTAGGTACATCAATGGATTCTTCTAAACATTGAAGAGAAATACTTACCTGATCATGCTGAAGAATACCTGGAGGTTCTACAAGAGTAGATGTAATTATTGGCTCCTCCTGGTAATGTGCAATCTCTTCTTCAGGTACAGGTTCTGGTGGACACTCAACTGAAACAGGTGATTCTTGGGTTCTTGCTTCCACCATGCAAGTCCCTACACTTTCAGACTTATCCTCTGAATCTTCTAATATATCAAACAATGTTGGTGGTCCATGGGGCTCTGTGCAATCCTCTACACCTGTAGATTCATCTGCAATGCATGCTTCATCAACCATATCTGCAACAACCATATTAGAAAAATTAGGACCAACAATTACAATATTATCACAAAGTAAAAGATGAGAAGGGTCCTGTAGAGCTTCAGATTCGAATTCAAGGCTGTCACAAGCTTTACTGTCAATCCCCTCCAATGCCTCTGTCTCTACTGCATCTTCAACTTTATCTGAGCTAAAATCTCCTCCTACTATGTCAAGTGAAACATCATCAGCGATAAACTCTGTCTCAACAACTTCATCTGAAATATCCATGCTAATGCTAGGAGGATCCTCTCCATGCCCCTCAGAATTAAAAGTGGCTTGAGAAGGTAATTGTCCTGATCCTTGGGCTTGCCTTTGTTCCATTTGATGAACTAATTGTTCAATTTATCTTCCAATGTTTTGAAGCCTTTGTTGCTTTTGTTGTTGTAAACTTTGTTGTTGTTGTTGTAAAATTTGTTGTAACATTTCTTCTACCCTTTGTTGTTGAGCCTCACACTCATTAGGATTCTCAAAGCCTCCTTGATTGGTGTGGAACTCTTGTTGGTCTTGAAATGTAGCACAAGGCTGCTGAAGACCATGAGTAGGCTGTGAATTCTGAAATTGGAACTGTTGGGGTTGCTCAAATGGTTGAATGGGCTAATTAAATTGCTGAAAATTGGGTTGATAGCAAGGATGATGTCGCTGGAAATTATTGTTCTGAAAATTCTGAAGTTGGGGCTGAAATTGTTGATTGAATTGTTGAGATGCTTGAGGGTGAAAATTCTGAGTGTCTTGCTGATAATTCTGACCTTGAAACTGGAAATCTTGATTCGAAAACTGTGAATAATGAAAACCTTGCTGTGAGGGTTGAAATACTTGCTGGCCTTGATAAAAACATTGCTGACCATAATTGAATGGTTGTTGGAAATCTTGGAAATTCTGCTGAAACTGTTGTTGTGGTTGAAAATTTTGTTGAAAATTTGGATTGAACCCTTGCTGAAAATTCTGAAATTGTGATTGAAACTGCTGTGGTGGCTGATTAAATGGTTGCTAAAAATTTTGAAAATTTTGATAAGGTTGCTGCAAATTCTGACAAGGCTGCTGGAAATTCTGAAAAATACTGGTACTCTGCCATGGAACTGCTTGAATGAGTAGAAAAATTTCCAATAGATTCTCAAACTCCCAAGATAACCACCTGCAGTCCTAGCCAAAAACAAACAAAATGGCAGCAACCGTATACAAAAGATAAAGCAATCAGGAATAGAATCAAAAGATATAATTATCAAGAACCACTACATTCCCCGGCAACGGTGCCAAATTTGACAACGCCCCCGTGTCGTACCGCGAGTATCAAATACAATTAAAATATCGAACTCCTCTAAACTAATGTAGCATAAAGTAACTCGAGTCGTCTCCCAACGAATGTAGTTGGTACATGATAAATCTCAGGATTGTATGTTATTGCTTTTGGGTTTTTGATATCAAACTGGGGTTGGATTTGAATGTTAAGACTACGAAAAGAAATAGCAAAGAAGGTATGAAATCTAGTTCTAATTAAGGAAAGACAATGCAGGTAAGGAAATCTAATTTAACCCAACTATAATTGCAGTAAAGAAAAGGCAATATGAAAGAAGCATTCAAGAAATAAAGCATCAATGAAACCTAGACATGGAGCAAAACCTACAGCATTAAAGAAATCTAATTTGACCTAACTTAATTGCATGTAATGAAGTACAAGAACATAAGGAAAACATGAAGCATTCAATTAACAAAACATTGCAAGAATTCAACGAACTTAATTGCAACAATCCAAGTAACACGAATGATTTGGGAATTCCATCAAACACATAATAAGCATAAAGAAAATTGACAGGAGTACATGCAAGTTGAAATATAGGGGATCCATCAAATACAATCATTCACATGAGGATCAATCCAATACATCAAAACCTTGATTAAGAACAATTAACAAACAAAAATTAGATTGCAAGGATGGCTAACGATTGAAATTGTTCTAAGAGGCATTTGACCAAACACCATATAGGCATGCTAAAAATGGCTTCAAGTACGTGCTAATTGATATGGGAAAGATCTATCCAATACAAACATTCATTGAAAGAAACATCTCAACAATCAACACAACCAATTCGTGAAGAAAACCCAAAGCTCAAATGGATCATTGGTTCAAAATTAGCTTGAAGAAGCTGCTACCGTGAGTGAAGATGAAACTACTGTCCAATCTGTTGAATGTGAAGAAGTAGTGCTGTGAAGAGATGGCTGCCAGAAATTGAAAGAAATGGTCTGCTGCCGGAATTTGGATGCTGGAGCTGCTTTGAAGGAAAAATGTGAAGGGAAACTGCTGGATCGGATGATGGAATTGCCGACTGCTGGAAATGAAAAGAGCTGTGGAATCTGCTGGGAAGGAACGCATATGAAGGAAGAAACTGCTATGAAGGAAAAGAAACGGCTGGAAATGCTATAATGAACCGCTACTCGACCCTGTAAAGAAGAAGCGTGAAGAAATTGCTGTAAACAGAAATGCTGTAAAAAAAAAAGGATCTCCGGCGGTGAAGTCAACCAGGGCTCGGAACCCCTGGGCCCTAGCTTGTGATGGAGTGGAGAGCGGATGGAGAAGATCTGATCGAGACGGGAACCCCTCGTCTACGATCGGTCGAAGCTCTGGACGGTGGTGATGAAGTGGGAGGCGATCGCCGGTGGAGGTGGATGGATTTGAGACGGGAACCCCTCGTCTGCGGCGTCGATGGATCGAAGATCGAGTGGATGAGTCGGCTCCTCCCTGGTTTTCTCCCTAGCTGCGCGTGGGTTCAGCGCTTGGTTCAGCCCGGCCGTTTGGTTCAGTCCAGCTCGAGTTTGGTCCTGCTTGAGTTCGGTCAGCCAAGCCAGCAGTTGGGTTCGATCAGCCAAGTCAGCTCTTGTGTGCAGCCCAGCAACTAGGTTCAGTCCAATAGATTGAGTCCAGTCAGCCAAGCCATTGGATTCACTCAGCCCAGCATTTGAGTTAACCCAGTCTCAGCCCAGCATTTGGGTTCAGTCCAGACTTGGGTTCGGTCCAGTCAGCCTTTGGTTCAGCCGCCAATCTTTAATTCCTTAAAACGGACGGCTGAGATCGATTTGACTTCATCCAACGGTCGGATATCTTCAGATCTGAACCAAACTCCACAGATCCCAATCAATGGTCCTGATCTACCTGTCCTCAGCTCGGATTATCTAGATCAATGATGGATGGTCCAGATCTTCCTTTTTCTTGAATGGATGGTCTAGAACATCTTGAGCTTGATCCAACGGTCAAATTACTTCTGATCTGGCTAAAATTTTCAGATCTTGATCTATGGTCATGATTGATTCTCTCTTGAACTCGGATTGACCAGAAGTTGACCGATGGCTCAGATCTAGCCGTTCTCTGGAATGTACGACTCCTATTAATCCGATGCTTGATCCCTTTGATCTGGATCCAGTGCTGACTCAAGTCTGACCCGATTTGATCTAGGTCCATGATCATTTGAAGCCTACAAAATGATATTCAAATTTAGTGCCAAAAATATCCCACGTATACAAAGATTTGAATTAAAAGTCAAAATAGAGGAAATACATGAAACCTAATACAATTGCAAACTTAAGCATATAAAATGTGGATCAACATGGATTTTTAGAGCCAAAAATAATCAATAAAATGTTGGTTATCAGTACGTCCTGTGCCACCCGGTTGAACCTCTGTATGTACTCATTGAGCGGTTCCTTAGGCTTTTGCTTGAGAGTGAATAGGTTAAGTGCTGTCTTCTGGTAGCGTCGGCTACTCGCGAAATGATGGAGAAATGCTGTCTTGTACTTTGCATAGGCGTTGATGGAACCCTGTGGCAACCTCTGGAACCACCGCTGAGCCGCTCCAAACAAAGTGTTCAAGAACACCCAGCACTTCACCCCGTCGGTATACTGGTGTAGAAGTGCCGCATTCTCGAATTTACAGACGTGATCCTCCGGATCCGTCTTCCCATCATATTCAGGTATCCCTGACCCGCGGAACTGCTTCGACATGAGGTCCTCGACAATCTCGGACGAGAAAGGGGTAGAGGGAGTCTTCTGCGAGACCTTGAGTCCATCCCTCTTCCCCGGTCCCTCTTCATGCCTCTGAGCACTGGAGGCCACCGAATGAGCCTTCTCCATATCTCCAAGGGATTCTCTCTGAGGGCCCTGGGCTGCCCCGTCCTGCCGCCCCACTAGGGTGACAGATCTTCGGGAGTGCGAGGCAGAGACTCTGGGAATCTCCTCCCCCGCCAGACCCCCTGGTTGCGGGCCACCTTTTCAACTTGGTGCTGCGCCAGGGCTTCCTTAATGTCATTTGCCACTAGGCGGTCAAGTTCCTCTCTGGTGAGGGTAAGGGGTTGTCCTTCCGATCTTGCCATCGGTGCTCCTCCAGGTGCTTTGCTAAGTTTCCCACAGACGGCGCCAAATTTGTTCCAGAAGGAGTCGTCGACGATGACCAATCACGGAGGCTCGACCCGCATAGAAGTTATTATGCCAGGGAGGAACTTGGGGGCCTGCGAAGTTAACACAAGCGTTAGGGGACACGCCGGCAGGGGTTCGGCGGAGTCCACTCCGATGCTCAAGTTAGTAGGTTGTCCAAAGAATAACTACAGTGAGAAAGAAAGATAGTATGTAAAACGAGAGATTGTAACCCCCTTACCGGAGGGGTTGGATTACCTTTTATACTGATGATGAAGGGATAGACGTGCCCCTGATCGGTGCCGCATCTCCCGCACTTAAGCCACGTCCCCCCCCACTTGTTCGATGGCCATGGGATGTCTTTTTGAAAAGGTCTGCTTCGTTATCGGCTTGCAGCTCGTTGCGAGATTCAGGGGCTGCGAAGGCCTTTCATGACGGGGATGCTTATCTATACCTCGAGAGAGGTCAGCATATGAGGTCGGTTACTGCGGGGAATCCACCCCCCCCCCCCCCCCGAGGAGAGCTCGGGGTTTACGCATGCCACCATTCCCGAGGTGCTCTCGGGGCCTAACTGCCTGGGGTGTTCCCGAGAGGGATCTCCATCTGCCATTCCCGGGCGCGTCTCCCTCGGGGCTTCCAGGGACCACAGACGAAGGGTTGCTTCAGCCTACTGCTATTGTATTGGGCAGCTTCTTCATCCCTTGTCCCGGCCAGGGCTTGTTTAACCCTATCAATACCTATTTATGATTGATTGAATAATACGAAGGGAAGGATGACCAAGTCGAGTATGCCAGGTTGGTTTATTTGTGTGTTCACCAATAAAAGCTTTGATTGAAGAATTTTGAAGATAGGAGAAGCCATTTTTTATTTCTCCAAGAAACACTGTAGTATTTGTCCCTCTATCTTTTATAAAATAATGATTATGATGAAATTCAAAAAAGATATTGTTATCAAGGCAAAACTGACGTATGGAGAGTAAATTTTTAGTAATGGATGGAACATGAAAGATGTTGCGCATGTGAAAAGTACGATTGGAAAAATGAATGTATGTGTTTACAAGATTAGTAATATGCAAACCTGAGCCATCACCTACTTGTATCGTATCCGAACCAGTGTATGGTAGTACTTCTGTAAAGATATTGTAGTCTGATGTGATATGATGAGTTGCTCCAATGTCAAAATACCATTCAGTAGATAAACCTTAGCATCTGGCTTTTTCAACAGGTATTTCAGAGCTGCATGATCAGAAAAAATAATAACATGTGAGCACAACAAATAAGATCTGAATCGATCTAAAGCAAAAACAATGGCAAGAAGCTCCTTTTCAGTGGTGGTGTAGTTTGCTTGGGCAACATCTAGTGTTGGGACCTGGTGCATGTTGACATGGATACGGGTTCGTAATTTTAAAATTTAATTACATGCAGCGGAAGGTTTAGCATAAATAATTTTTCAAATTATTTTAACGACGTATTTAGCATGCAATCTTATGTTGTGGAGACATGATCATACATTTAAAATTTTGCAGAAAGTAAACTAATTTACTTAATACCTCGCGTAACTCGTAGAAAGGGACGAGATCCAACCGTAGCGTCCCTTGGAAGCTCCGCCTCTATTCGCGTCCACGCCGAGTTTTCTTCGGGATGACTTCGCAAAGCCACGAGTTTCGTGCTGACAAGAACTACTAGATTCTCCAAAGGCACGACAAGAATACCAAGAGAGAGATGAAAAACTAACCACCAAACGAAGGACGGAATCAAGATTCCGGGAGGAGGGAAGGAGTCGCGCCTGCTTCTTCTTCTTCTTCGGCTTGTTCTTGGTGGTGGAAGCTCACGGCAAAGGGGAAGGGCTCTAGGGCCGGCGACACTAGAAGAGGGAGAGGGAGAGAAGGAGAGGGAGAGAGGCTAGGCAAGAATCCTTGATCTCTTGGATGATTTCAAAGCCTTGCCTTGGTACCTTTATATAGTAGCCTCTTAATCGCCAAGTCTCCTTTTAACGGAATATATTTTTCATAAGAAATTTATCTTATAAATTTTTCTATGAATTATTCCGTTATGCCAAGTTTTTATTATAACATTATTTATAATAAAAACAACCATGTCTCCCCTTTTATTATGGAAAGAAATTTCTTTATATAAATTTCATTATCATGGTAAATCAATCCATTATTAATTTTATAAAATAAAATAAACCAATCCAAGGTTTATTTTAATTTCCATGAAAATAAATCTCTTTATATAAATTTCTTTATATAAATTTCTTTATCCATAATTTCATAAAACAAACCACGCGCGGTTTATTTTTATAATTTGAACCAAACAATTTGGTTTTCCCTTTTTTATTGTGGTCGGCCAAACAAAGAGGGCGGGGACCCTCTTTGGCCAGCCAAACCAAGCCATGACCTCACGAATTAAACTCATTTAATTCGTCCAATAAGTCTTCAAAAGACTTAGTCATTTTATGCTTCCGATGCGTCTCTGAAAAATTCAGATTCGACTTATCTCTCTTGATCGGAAAATCCAATTTTCAACTCGTTTTAAATCCCTTGGATCACTCGTAGTGCGTGTGACTAAATAGACTTTCGATTTATGTTGGCCGTCTATAATTAACCAATTATAGAACGATCATGAGTGGCACCTAGTAGTACATCATGATCCCCAATTAATCGAAAGATCAACGGTTGACCTCAGAAATAATTCTGAAACCCTTCAGCAGCTCTAATGAATCGTACCTCATTCCCTTCACCATCTTATACCCACTTGGTTCAGGACACGGTCTATGTGTGTCAGTCCCCACTAGCTGACTACGTCACACCTAGCCCAAGTAATGTCTTTCTCGTCCAACGGATTCTAATTACTCATGTTTTGAGAGATTCATACTCGAAACATGTGATGCTCTGGCCAGAGGCTTCGAGTAACAATCCGACGATAGGCCTTGGGTATACATCTCCTCGCAAGGAGTGGTGAATCCTTTGTAGGCTATTCAAACATCTTCGGGCACTTCGGCTTATACCCAATCATCCTGGGTCCACACCTCCTTGGAGATGCTTGCTTAAGATGTCAAAGTATAAGTCATCATGACCAAGATGACTTGAACACCGCAAGTCAAAGGAATATCGCACTTAAGCTGCAGTAATAACTTCATTGACATATCTATATGTAGATTACCATATGAAGTATTACAGCTAGTCACTCCAATGAACTAGTTCCCTTAACTAGCATTCATGTTTATCTCCGGACATCCCAATGTCACCAGCCAGTGAGAATCAGGTGATTAGAGAATAACCCATGCTAGTCTCCACAGAATTGATAGTGTCCGTATTTATCAATTCATCGACTAGGGACAATTTCAATACTTCACAATTGCACATGTAGAGATAATCACTAGTTATGAATTCATCACAAATTCTCTCATGCTGTGAATTATATTGCGGACATTCAGTAAATGAGTTTAAGATCTCAATCAAATACACGAACATGTATACTCAAATAGTGAATATTCATTTATTAAAGTAAATGATTACAATCATAAGGCGATTGCCTTAGGACACTTCTCTCATATTACTAACATCTAGGGTCTTGGAGGCATAACATATGACATGAGGTGCTCCATCCACCCTTTGAGCAAGAACAACTCCCACTGTAAAATTAGATGCATCACACATTAGTTCAAAGGGCAAATTCCAATTAGGTGGTCTAATGATAGGAGCTGAGGTAAGAGTCTCCCTTAATCTGTGAAAAGCTTCTTTGCACTTATCATCAAAACAAAAATCAACATCTTTTTGCAACAGTCTTGTCAAGGGCCGAGCAATATTGCTGAAGTCTCTAATGAATCTATGGTAGAATCCTGCATGTCCAAGAAAGGCACGAACATCCCGTACGCATACGGGGTAAGATAAGGAAGATATAGCACTAATTTTTGCAGGATCTACCTCAATACCTCTCCCAGAGACTATGTGTCCTAGTACAATTTCATGCTCTACCATAAAGTGACATTTTTCAAAATTAAGCACAAGGTTAGTCTCAATGCATCTGTGAAAAACTTTAGACAAGTTATCTAAACATGAATCAAATGAAGTGCCAAAAACTGAAAAGTCATCCATGAAAATCTCCATGTAATGCTCTAACAACTCACCACATATACTTACCATGCATCACTGGAACGTTCCTGGAGCATTGCAAAGTCCAAATGGCATCCGTCTATAGGCAAATGTGCCGAAAGGACAAGTAAAGGTAGTCTTCTCTTGATCCTCTAGGTCTATACAGATCTGGAAATAGCCTGAGTACCCATCCAAGAAGCAGTAATGGGACTTCCCTGCTAGTCTCTCAAGCATCTGATCAATAAATGGCAAAGGGAAGTGATCTTTTCTCGTGACTTTGTTTAGCTTCCTATAGTCAATGCATACTCTCCATGAATTTCTAACTCTGGTGGGCACTAACTCGTTGTTTTCATTTTCCACCACTGTAACTCCAGATTTCTTGGGCACCACATGTATGGGACTAACCCACTGATTATCAGAAATAGGGTAAATGATACCTGCCTGTAGTAGTCGAGTCACCTCTTTCTTAACAACATCCAAAATGAGTGGATTAAGTCTCCTTTGTGGCTGCCTCACTGGTTTGACATTCTCTTTCAAAAATATCTTGTGTATGCAAATAGCTGGGTTGATACCTGGTATATCTGATAAAGTCCACCCAATAGCTTTCTTGTACAGCCTCAGGACTTGCAGTAATTTCTTTTCTTGCTCTGAATCTAGGTGCTGTGCAATAATGACAGGAAAAGTCTGCTCCTCTCCTAGATAGTGTTAGTAATATGAGAGATGTGTCCTAAGGCAATCGCCTTATGATTGTAATCATTTACTTTAATAAATAAATATTCACTATTTGAGTATACATGTTCATGTATTTGATTGAGATCTTAAACTCATTTACTGAATGTCCGCAATACAATTCACAGCATGAGAGAATTTGTGATGAATTCACAACTAGTGATTATCTCTACATGTGCAATTGTGAAGTATTGAAATTGTCCCTAGTCGATGAATTGATAAATACAGACACTATCAATTCTATTGAGACTAGCATGGGTTATTCTCTAATCAGCTGATTCTCACTGGCTGGTGACATTGGGATGTCCGGAGATAAACATGAATGCTAGTTAAGGGAACTAGTTCATTGGAGTGACTAGCTGTAAGACTTCATATGGTAATCTACATATAGATATGTCAATGAAGTTCTTACTGCAGCTTAAGTGCGATGTTCCTTTGACTTGCGGTGTTCAAGTCATCTTGGTCATGAAGACTTATACTTTGACATCTTAAGCAAGCATCTCCAAGGAGGTGTGGACCCAGGATGGTTGGGTATAAGCCGAAGTGCCCGAAGATGTTTGAACAGCCTACAAAGTATTCACCACTCCTTGCGAGGGGATGTATACCCAAGGCCTATCATCGGATTGTTACTCGAAGCCTCTGGCCAATGCATGACATGTTCAGAGTATGAATCTCTTAAATACATGAGAGTAATTAGAATCCGTAGGACGAGAGAACGTTACTTGGGCTAGGTGTGACGTAGTCAGCCTAGTGGGGACTGACACACATAGCCCATGTCCTGAACCAAGAGGGTAAAAGATGGTGAAGGGAATGAGGCATGATTCATTAAAGCTGCTGAAGGGTTTCAGAATAGTTTCTGAGGTCAACCGTTGATCTTTTGATTAATTGGGGATCATGATGTACTACTAGGTGCCACTCATGATCGTTCTATAATTGGTTAATTATAGACGGCCAACATAAATCGAAAGCCTATTTAGTTACACGCACTATGAGTAGTCCGAGGGATTTAAAACGAGTTGAAAATTAGATTTTTCAATCAAGAGAGATAAGTCGAATCTGAATTTTTCAGAGACGCATCGGAAGCATAAAATGGCTAAGTCTTTTGAAAACTTATTGAACGAATTAAATGAGTTTAATTCATGAGATCGTGGCTTGGGTTTGGCCGGCCAAAGAGGGTCCCCACCCTCTTTGTTTGGCCGGCCACAATAAAAAGGGAGAACCAAACTGTTTGGTTCAAATTATAAAATAAACCGCGCGTGGTTTGTTTTATGAAATTATGGATAAAGAAATTTATATAAAGAGATTTATTTTCATGGAAATTAAAATAAATCTTGGATTGGTTTATTTTATTTTATAAAATCCATAATGGATTGATTTACCATGATAAAGAAATTTATATAAAGAAATTTCTTTCCATAATAAAAGGGGAGACATGGTTGTTTTTTATTATAAATTAAGTTATAATAAAAACTTGGCATAACAGAATAATTCATAGAAAAATTTATAAGATAAATTTCTTATGACAAATTTATTCCGTTAAGAGGAGACTTGGCGATTAAGAGGCTACTATATAAAGGTACCAAGGCAAGGCTTGGAAATTAATCTAAGAGATCAAGGATTCTTGCCTAGCCTCTCTCCCTCTCCTTCTCTCCCTCTCCCTCTTCTAGTGCCGCCGGCCCTAGAGCCCTCCCCCTTTGCCGTGAGCTTCCACCACCAAGAAGAAGCCGAAGAAGAAGAAGAAGCGGGCGCGACTCCTTCCCTCCTCCCGGAATATTGATTCCGTTCTTCGTTTGGTGGTTAGTTTTTTATCTCTCTCATGGTATTCGTGTTGTGCCTTTGGAGAATCTAGTAGTTCTTGTCGGCACGAAACTCATGGCTTTGCGAAGTCATCCCGAAGAAAACTTGGCGTGGACGCGAATAGAGGCGGAGCTTCCAAGGGACGCTACGGTTGGATCTCGTCCCTTTCTACGAGTTACGAGAGGTATTAAGTAAATTAGTTTACTTTCTGCAAAATCTTAAATGTATGATCATGTCTCTACAACATAAGGTTGCATGCTAGATACGTGGTTAAAATAATTTGAGAAATTATTTATGCTAAACCTTCCGCTGCACGTAATTAAATTTTAAAATTACGAACCCGTATCCATGTCAACATGCACCCGGTCCCAACAGTGGTATCAGAGCCGGTTAGTGTTCGACATAATCATATAATTGTTTTGCGGAAAACTTTGTCATGATCTCAATTTTGAAAAAATTTTCAATTATGGAAACTTTTTAATTATGATAAATTTTAGATTTAGGAATTTCAAAATTTGGAAATCCTCATGAAATTTCGCAAACTTTTGAAATATCCTAATTTCTGAAATTTTATGATAATTGTGAAAACTTCCCATTTTTGGAATCTTTCCAATTTTGGAAATTTTCTATTTTGGAAATTTTCTAATTTTGGAAATATGTAAGTTTTCTTTGTACCAGAAACTTACAATTATTCTGAAAACCTATTATGAAATCTCGCAATTTTGGGCACTTTTTTTCAAGAAAGTCTAGACAAATTTATGGATTATTAATTGACAATTAAATTCGAATTGATTTTAAATTATTAACAAAATTCTTTATTTTGGATTGAGCCTCGGGGAGCCGTCCAATTTAAAGTTAGTTGTTGTAATTTAATTTCCTATTTTGAATAAAATTGTCATGTTTAATTTGGTTACGCCTCGGGGAGCGGACCAAATTAGATTTACAATAAATTCTTTTTTTTGGGTATCTGAGCCTCGGGGAGCCACCCAAAGAAAATAATTTGTTGAAATTAATAAATCCATAAATAAAATATGCAAACAAATCTTGAAAATTTTGAGGTGATTCTCAAACGATAATTTCCTTATTTGATTTAAGAGGTGATGCTTTTACATATTGTTGTCTCCAAAATTAATTAGGAAAAAGGTTTCCTATAGAGTTTTCTTAAATAAGATTTTCATGAAAATAATATGTGGTTGAATTAAGGGAATCTGTCTCTTAATTTAATAAGATTTGATTTAGAGAAATCAAAGTCTTAAACATATTATTTCCGAAATTGATTATGACAATTTAGGAAATTGTTTCCCAAAACAATTCCTTGAATAAAGTATGAAATTAGAATTAGGAAATCCGGTTCCTAATTCAATTAATGAGACTTGATAAATTAAGTCACATACATACTTTATTAAGGAAATCGTTAATACATGACATAATTATATGTCATGAATGTGCTTAGAAAAGAAAGGATGAGACCCAAAAGCCCTTACAAAATATTAAGGCCAACACCTTCCATTAATATGGTTAGAACCGGAGTTTTGTTTCTCGTTTGGGTTGATGGACACATCCATGCCCGGCTTGAACCTCAACATGTTCAAACCATGGGATTAGATTATGATTAATATAGTTGGAGTCAGAGGTCAATCCTTAGTTTTGGTTGTTGGACACATCCAAGCCTGACAAAACGGTTGAATGAACTCCAACCATATTAAAACTATTTCTTGATTAATGGGTTAGCCTTAAGATTGGAGCATCGATTTGTTGTGCCACAGCCAAGGTCGATGTAAAGAGAGGTGCAGTTGGGTGCTATGTATATTGTTGCATACTTGTTAATGAGTTAACAACCCAATGATTTATGCAAACATTCAATTAGTTGATAGCATAAAGTGATAGTTACATATATGTGATATGTAATTGGTATAATTACCTACCTTCATAGCTAAGAATAACTTGATGGCCACAGCCATGGTTGTTCTTATCTATGGTTGGATATCAACCTATTTGGAGGTGTTCCTACGATCTCCCGAATTGATAAAAAGGGTTATTCAATTCGAAAAATAAATAGGATTTAATTAATGTATGTTGATGCATTCTTTATCATTCTTCTCACATAAGCTCAATTTGTATTTCTAGGATAATCACTCGATCATGTCTTCTCTGAATTTACGTTCCATTTTGGACACCAATAAACTAACTGGGCCAAATTTCATGGACTGGCTTCGAAACCTGAGGATAGTCCTCAAGGCAGAGAAGCTTGCTTATGTCCTTGAAGATCAACTTCCCAACCGTCCTCCAGAAAATGCAACTCCAGACCAGTTAGTGGCCTATCAGAAACATGTGACCGATTCTGAACTTGCGAGTTATATCATGCTAGCTGCTATGGTACCTGAGCTGCAAAAGCAGCATGAGCATATGGATGCTTATACCATCATCTTCCATCTTCATGAGTTATTTGACGAGCAGGTGAGATCCGAAAGGTTCGAGGTCTCCAGACTCCTCTTCACCACTAAATTGCAGGAAGGCACTTCTGTCTCACAGTTTGTGTTGAAGATGTTGGGGTACATTGAGTGACTGGGCACACTCGGTTTTACAATGGATCATGAATTAAGTATTGACTTAATTCTGCATTGTTTGCCCAAAAGTTATTCACAATTTGTGATGAACTATCGGATGAACAAGCTGGAGACTACCATTCCTAAGTTGCTCAACCTGCTGAAGACTGTAGAGCCTTCTGTGAAGTAGGATCAAAAGATGGTACTGTTAGTTGGTTACTCAAAGAAAGGTTCTAAGAGAAAGGCCAAAGAACAGAATCAGGGAAAGAAGAAAAAGGCCAAAAAGACTGAAAAGACACCAAAAGGCACTTGCCATCACTGTGGCAAGGAGGGTCACTGGCGAAGAAACTACAAGGTTTATCTTGAGTCCTTGAAGAAGAAGGCATCCGATGCCCCATCCTCTTCAGGTATCTTCGTCATTGAATGTCACTCTATTTCCTCAACCACCTGGGTACTTAATACTGGGTGTAGCTCACATATATGTAATGACATACAGGGGCTAAGGAATAGAAGAAGACTCGTCAAGGGAGAAGCGAATTTGCGAGTTGGAAATGGAGCAAAGATTGCTGCTGTTGCCATCGGAAGGTATTTGCTAATGCTCCCTACTGGACGTGTCTTAGAATTGGATAATTTTTATTTTGTTCCTTCGTTAATAAAGAACATTATATCTATTTCATGTTTGAATGAAAATGGTTATCATTTAACTTTTAGTAACAATTGTTGTTACATAACTTTAAATGGTGTTCTTTATGGGACCGGAACTTTGGGCAATGGTATCTACACGTTAGATTTATCCGGTGACGTTTTCAATATCGAAGTTAGCAACAAACGTGCTCGATTAGATAATCGAATAGACTCCTATACGTGGCATTGTCGTCTTGGCCATGTAAGTAAGAAACGCATGACCAAATTACACCGATGTGGAATTTTGGAATCATTTGAACCCGGTTCATTTGATACATGCGAATCATACTTGAAAGGCAAGATGACCAAATTACCCTTTTCCGAAAAATGTAATCCAGTGGGAGAATTGCTTGGTCTAATACATACTGATGTATGTGGACCAATGTCAACTCTTGCACAAGGAGGCTATAGCTACTTCATTACCTTTATCGATGATCACTCACGATTCGGGTATGTGTTCTTGATGAAACACAAATCTGAAGCTTTTGAGAAATTCAAAGAGTTCAGAAATGAAGTAGAGAAACAGCTTGGCAAAAGTATTAAGATACTTCGATCCGATCGGGGTGGTGAATACTTAAGTCAAGAGTTTCAAGATTATCTTAGGGACAATGGGATATTGTCTCAATGGACTCCGCCATATACACCACAACATAATGGTATATATGAGAGGCGTAACTGAACCTTGATGGACATGGTTAGATCTATGATGAATCATGCAACTCTTCTAAAATCCATTTGGGGTTATGCGTTTAAGACAGCTGTTTACTTGCTAAACAGAGTCCCGACCAAGGTGGTCTCTACTACTCCATATGAGATGTGGAATAGTAAGAAATCTCACTTAACTCACCTTAAGATATGGGGTTGTCCTGCTTATGTGAAGCGGACTGTATCAGACAAATTGGATGCTAAGTCTGATAAATGTCTATTTATTGAATACCCTAAGGAAACGAAGGGTTACCAATTCTATCCTCCCTTGGAACAAAAGATGTTTGTTTCAAGGCATGCTGTATTTCTGGAAAAAGAATTTCTTATACAAGAAAACAGTGGGAGTGGCATTGAACTTGATGAAGTTCAAGAAACTCCAATAGACATTACAGAGACACCTAGTCTAGACCCACAACCAATAACTCATAATGATGAGCTATCAGTTGAACCTAAAACAACACCACCTCTTCGTAGGTCTGATAGGACACGCAACATTTCAGAGAGATACGGATTTCTCATAAGTGAATCGAACGACGTGTTACTCATAAGCGATGACGAACCTATCAGTTATGAAGATGTTCTGAAAAGTTCAGAAAGGGACAAATGGCTTGAACCCATGAAGTTGGAAATGGATTCCATGTACGAAAATCAAGTATGGGACTTGGTTAACCCACCTGAAGGGATTAAGCCCATAGGGTGCAAGTGGGTTTTCAAGAAGAAAACCGACATGGAAGGTAATGTTGTTACCTTTAAGGCTAGATTAGTGGCAAAAGGATATCGTCATAAACAAGGAATTGATTATGACGAAACCTATTCGCCAGTAGCTATGCTTAAATCCATTCGGATGCTCCTGGCCATAGCAGCTCATTATGATTATGAGATATGACAAATGGATGTGAAAACAACTTTCCTTAATGGAAACCTGCTTGAGGATGTATACATGATACAACCTGAAGGTTTCACATCGGGTTGATAAAACCAAATATGCAAGCTTCGACGATCCATATATGGACTGAAGCAAGCATCAGGAGCTGGAACATCCGTTTTGATGAGACAATCAAAGAGTTTGATTTCTCACAAAATCCTGACGAACCTTGTGTGTACAAGAAGGTTAGTGGGAGTGCAGTCGTATTCCTAGTACTATATGTCGATGACATATTGCTTATAGGAAATGATATATCAGTCTTACAGTCGGTTAAAATTTGGTTGTCCAAAACTTTCTCCATGAAAGACCTGGAAGAAGCAACCTATATCCTTGGGATTAGAATCTATAGAGATAGATCAAAACGGTTGCTTGGTCTTTCGCAGTCTACATATATAGACCGAGTGCTAAAAAGGTTTAGCATGTCGGAATCCAAGAAAGGTTACCTTCCCATCAGGCATGGGATCAACCTTTCAAAGTCTATGTGTCCGCGCACAGAAGACGAGAGGATTTGCATGAATAAGATTCCTTATGCATCCGCGATAGGATCTATCATGTATGCTATGTTATGTACTAGGCCCGATGTATCGTATGCTCTGAGTGTCACGAGCAGATACTAGTCTGATCCAGGAATGGATCATTGGGCGGCTGTCAAGATAATCCTTAAGTACTTAAGAAGAACTAAGGATGTGTTCCTAATATATGGAGAAGGAGATATGGTAATACGTGGGTATACAGATGCCAGTTTCCAGACAGATAAGGATGACTCCAAATCTCAGTCTGGATACGTATTTACTTTGAATGGAGGCGCAATAAGTTGGAAGAGTTCCAAAAAAGACACCGTAGCGGATTCTACCACGGAAGCGGAATATATTGCGGCTTCGGAANTCGATGAGCCTCAAATTTAGATATTTTTATTGAAAACTCTAGCTCACAAATTAAATGTAGTAAAGAGGCCACAGGTCGTATTTTTCCTAGGGCTAGTTTAGGATGTTTGATTCAAGCTCGAATTTATGTGTCGTCAAATGTTTTGGGGTTTTCGATTAACATGGGGGTTTGTTTTGCAATTTAGAATGAAAATATAGTGGAAATAAAATAGGCTTAACTAAGAGAACTTAAACTACGAAATTGCAATTAATGAACACAACCAATTAGGAAATTAAGCAAACCAATATAATTTTGCAAGATTGAAGAGTAAAACTGATATCAAGTGCAATAATACACTAAAAGTTGTGTCTAACTTCGGAAATTAAGACTTGAAACAAACTAAATGCGGAAATCAAGCTTAATTGTAGCAGATAGTTGCCTGACCGGTCGGCTGACCGAACAGAAGCACTCCTGATCGGTCGACAGACCGATCAGATGATGCCTGGGTCGGTCGATGGACCGATCAGAAGCTGAAATGTTATCGGATACAGACTGAAATTGCAAAGAGCAAAATTCAGAAACTAAATTTAACAGAAACAAAACATCAGACTCATCCCTCAGTTTGAATCCTTCTTGTTGTCACTCAAGAAACAGCTTCGAACCCCGTAGCTTGACAAATCAACAGCTCCTCAGCTCCCGCGATCACTTTCATCTTCAACTTTGTCGGCAAGAGAACCAATCCTCCTATTTCTTCAAACTTGATGTATGGGAATGCGATGATGATCCAGGAACCACCAGAGCTACTCAAAGAACCCCTCCGACTTACATCCGGTTGATGAGGATGGAGAACAAGTGTGAATCGATCATGAAGTGGCAAGAACTGGCGAAACCCTCACCTAGCTCTTCTCGGCGACAATTTGATCAGAAAATCTCACGGAGATTGGAACCTAATGATCTGGAACTCAAACCAAGCTTGAATCTGACGGGCCGCGCGATCGGATGAAGAAAACTTAAAGAAAAATGAAGAACACGAAGAAACGGAGCTTGCGGCGAAGACGCGACAACCCTGCGACCTGGGGAATTAATTGCTTATATAGTTAGGAATGGATGGCTGAGATTGTTCTGGCTCAATCCAATGGTCGGATCTTCTCTGATTGGACCCTAAACTCCCAAATCTCAATCTGAAGGTCAGATCTACCTCTCCTCAGCTGGGATCAATCTGATTTACCCTGGATGGCCGAGATCTACTTGCCTTCCGAATAGACAGCTCACGATTCTCCAAAGCTTGATCGCCTTGATCTGAGCCCGAATCTGACCCAATCTTGACACAACTTGGCCTAGGTCCATGTCCCTTCAGCCTACAAAAGTCAGATTCAAATTAGATATCAAAACATCTCAAAATCGCAAAGATTTGCAATTAAACCCAAAATAGAATTAATACATGGAACCTAGGGTAAACTCAAGATTAAGCATGTAAAACATGGGTCAAACATGGATTTTTGAGCCTGAAATAATCAATAAAATAGCAGTTATCAACTCCCCCACACTTAAACTTAGGCGTCTCGCACAAGCTGACTAAATATGTACCCCCCTAGATTATGCTCAATCATAATTAGAAGCAGTTGAAAAGAAATTACATAGGGTTGTCAAATCTCAAAAATCTAAGCTCAATGGACTAGTATCTTATCCTTAAATCAACAACATAGCATATTCATCCTTCATGATTCATTGAGATGAATTGAACTCACAAAGCCTTTCAAGGGAAGTTTGGGAGGCTCTCTTCCTAAGTTCTATGTTCATGAGGAAAGTGGAGCACACTCAAACACATCATGTTTCTTGCACTACCATATGCTTGCTTATTATCTACTCTCCACCATTATTCATGATTCAGATCCATATCTACAAAAGCTTATTCAAACGAGTTAAAGACATATAAAATGGAAGAAATGAAATAAAGGTTTAGCAAAATGGAAAAGTTTAGGAAAGTGGAAGACTTGGATGCTCAAGAATGTTTCTAATGCACTTTGCCCTTTTGGATGGTCCTTTGAATGTAATCAGAGTTGTGGAGGAGCATGGATCAGCTGGTTGGATGAAAAATCTCAAAAACAGCAAAGAATTCAGTGTGCCACTCTTCATATCGGTCCAGAGATCGGTCAGCCACTTACTGATCGGACTGGGGACCGGACTGGGCTACTCCTGATCCTACTGTATTGCCTCTGATTGGTCAGGGGACCGGACTGGATTCTATCTGAATGGGCTGAGACGCTTCTGTTCGATCTGGACTCCTTCTGATCAGTCTGAGGACCGATCAGATGTTGATCATAAGCTGAATTGCTGAACTGAAAGTCTGAAGCTGATCTCTGCCGAGGGTTTTGCTTCTTTTAATGCATAACTCCCACTTAACTGGATTATCAACTTGTTCACATCTTCAAAATCAAAGTCTAACCCATCACTTGATTCCACTTCATGTTTTCTTTTTTTTTCTTCTCTTTTCTTGTATTTTACAGCTGCTGAATTTTTTCTGCTTTTTCTTCTTTTTTTTCTTCACCTGCTATCACAACAATCTTTTCTTCTCAGTTCCTTTTCTTCTTTCCCGACAGATTTGAACCAAGAGCTGATTTTTCTTCTTTCTCTTTTCTTCTGCGACAGTGAAAGTAACAACCAAGAGCTTGAAACATCACATTCCGCATCACTTATAACCTTCTTGTGTAAACTCTCTCTTTTCCCTTTGGAATTTCCTCATAAAGCTTAAAACACCAAATCATAGTTAAAAATCTAAGTGCTCCACATGCAAACTTCACTACCCAATTCTTGTAACTCATTTTTTATACAAACTCCTTCCATTGGCACCTTTGCTTCATATTGCCTCAGTATTTGGTAGAACGCTCGCATCCTCCCCCACACTTGAACTTTTGTCCGTCTCGGGCAAAGTAACATCAAGAACCATCCCAAACAAACAAGTCTATGGAGAAGTATGGTTAAGAGCAGAAAAAATAGGAAGGAAAATAGAATAAATTATGTATCAACTATGATTATTGCCAAAAACTGATATGAAAAGGAAAAACAAAGTGATTAGCCTCTATAGATGTGGTCCAATCATAGAAATATGATTTTGACAGAACCTAAGCAAGTTCTAAAGCACAATTACATGTGTGTATCACAAATAATTAGGCTAAATCCTCACTAGGTAGCAATAATTCATCTCAAGTCATCAATCTAGAATCTATATCCAAGTAGTACTCAAGCATCCAAGAATTCATCCATTAGCTCAAATCCTAAGTTTTAACAACCAAATTTAATTTGCTTTAAAGAGACTCTAAAATGATATGGAGATAACCTAGAGAGATACATTTATTCCTACTCATTAAGAAAAGGTGCCAAAAGAAATAACATGATATTTACAATGTCTATTTATTCATCCTACCCTACCTAAGCATTTATTATCAACAACTCACTTCAAAAAGAATGATTTACTTCTAGAAAACATGAAAATGATATATACAATGAAATAAAAGTGCAAGAAAAGTAAACTCCCCTTAATTTGGGTAGATAGTGTCGTTGATGTCCAATCCATCCACCTCTAGCTCCTTTAATTCTTCAAAGTACTTTTTGAGCCGGTGGCCATTGACTTTCCAAACAAAATTATTGGCTTCATCCTTGATTTCACAAACATCATAAGGGAAAATGTTAGTCACAACAAATGGTCCTTCCCATCTCGACCTCAACTGACCGTTAATCAATTTGAGAGTTGACTTGTATAATAAAACCTTGTCACAAATTTGGAAGTCTTTCTTTAAGATATGCTTGTCATGAAAAATCTTAGTCTTTTCCTTGTAGATCCTTGAGTTCTCAAATGCTTCTAGTCTAATCTCCTCAAGTTCTTGGAGTTGAAGTTTTCTCTCTTCTCCCACCTTGGTAGCATCAAAGTTACAAGCCTTTACCACCCAATATGCTTTGTGCTCTATTTCCACGGGAAGATAACAAGCTTTTCCATACATTAAGCGGTAAGGAGACATTCCAATGGGGGTCTTGTATACCGTTCTCTAGGCCCATAGTCCATCATCAAGCCTCTTGCTCCAATCTTTCTTATTGGGCCCGACGGTCTTTTCCAAAATTGATTTGATCTCTCTGTTAGAAATTTCGGCCTGTCCATTTGTTTGGAGATGGTAGGATGTGTTGGGACCGGGTGCATGTTAACATGGATGTGGGTTCATAATTTTTAAATTTAATTACGTGCAGCGGAAGATTTAGCATAAATAATTTCTCAAATTATCTAACCACACATCTATCATACAACCTTATGTTGTGTGGACATGATCATATATTTAAAATTTTACAGAAACGTAAACTAATTTACTTGTTACCTCGCATAACTCGAAGAAAGGGACGAGATCCAACCGTAGCGTCCCTTGGAAGCTCCGCCTCTATTCGAGTCCACGCCGAGTTTTCTTCGGGATGACTTCGCAAAGCCACGAGTTTCGTGCCGACAAGAACTACTAGATTCTCCAAAGGCACGACAAGAATACCAAGAGAGAGATGGGAAGACTAACCACCAAACGAAGAACGGAATCAAGATTCCGGGAATAAGGAAGGAGATGCACCCTCTTCTTCTTCTTCTTGCGGCGACTTCTTGGTGGCCAAGGGTGGCTGATCGCAGGAGCTTGGACGCCGGAGAAGGAGGCCGGTGGTGGTGGAGCTCACGGCAGTAGGGGCCTCTAGGGTCGCGCGGCACTAGAGAAGGGAGAGGGAGAGAAGGAGAGAGAGGGGGGCTTATTCCTAGATCTCTTGGATTAATCTCCAAGCCTTGCCTTGGTTCCTTTATATAGTAGCCTCTCAATTGCCAAGTCTCCTTTTTATGAAATAAATTTTTATAAGAAATTTATCATATAAATTTTTCTATGAATTATTCCATCATGCTAAGTTTTTATCATAATTTAATTTATGATAAAAACAACCATGTCTCCCTTTTCTTATGGAAAGAAATTTCTTTATATAAATTTCTTTATATAAATTTCTTTATCATGGTAAATCAATCTATAATTGATTTTATAAAATAAAATAAACCAATCCATGGTTCATTTTAATTTCCATGAAAAATAAATCTCTTTATATAAATTTCTTTATATAAATTTCTTTATCCATAATTTTATAAAACAAACCACGCTCGGTTTATTTTATAATTTGAACCAAAAATTCAGTTTTCCCCTTTTGTTGTGGCCGACCAAACAAAGAGGGTGGGGACCCTCTTTGGCCGGCCAAACCCAAGCTAAAACCATACGAATTAAACTCATTTAATTCGTCCAATAAGTCTTCAAAAGACTTAGCCATTTTATGCTTCCGATGCGTCTCTGAAAAACTCAGATTCGACTTATCTCTCTTGATCGGAAAATCTAATTTTCAACTCATTTTAAATCCCTCAGATCACTCATAGTGCGTGTGACTAAATAGGCTTTCGATTTATGTTGGTCGTCTATAATTCACAAATTATAGAACGATCATGAGTGGCACCTAGTAGTACATCATGATCCCCAATTAATCGAAAGATCAACGGTTTGACCTCAGAAGAAATTATTCTGAAACCCTTCAGCAGCTCTAAAGATTCGTGCCCCATTCCCTTCACCATCTTATACCCACTTGGTTCAGGACATGGTCTATGTGTGTCAGTCCCCACTAGGCTGACTACGTCACACCTAGCCCAAGCAATGTCTTTCTCGTCCAACAGATTCTAATTACTCTCATGTATTTAAGAGATTCATACTCCGAACATGTCATGCTCTGGCCAGAGGCTTCGAGTAACAATCCGACGATAGGCCTTGTGTTGGGACCGGGTGCATGTTGACAATGATACGGGTTCGTAAATTTTAAAATATTTACGTGCAGCGGAAGAATTAACATAAATAATTTCTCAAATTATTTTTAACCACGTATCTAGCATGCGACCTTATGATGTGTGGACATGATCATAAATTAAAATTTTGCAAAAAAGTAAACTAATTTACTTTGTACCTCGCGTAACTCGAAGAAAGGGACGAGATCCAACCGTAGCGTCCCTTGGAAGCTCCGCCTCTATTCGCGTCCACGCCGAGTTCTCTTCGGGATGACTTCGCAAAGTCACGAGTTTTGTGCCGACGAGAACTACTAGATTCTCTAAAGGCACAACTAGAAGATCAAGAGAGAAGAAAGGAAACTAACCACCAAGTAACGAAATCAAAATTTCGGGAAAGGAAAGAAGGAGTCGCGATCCGTTTCTTCTTCTTTGGCACCTTCTTGGCAGATGAAGCTCTCGGCCACCCTTGGGATGTGCGCCGGCCCTAAGGGAGAAGAGAGAGTCGGCCCTAGAGAGAGAGAGAGGGGGGTCGACCCTAGAGAGAGAGAGAGTTAGAGAGAGAGAGGGAGCTACTAATCTCTTGATAACTCAATTGAGGAATTCAAGCCTAGCCTTGGTTCCTTTATATAGTAGCCTCTCCCTTGCCATGTCTCCCCTTTAACGGAATTAACGGAATAAATTTTCATAAGAAATTTATCTTATAAATTTTTTTATTAATTATTCCGTTATGCCAAGTTTTATTATACCTAATTTATAATAAAACAAATACATCTCTCTTTTTAATTATGGAATAAATTTTCATAAAATTTATTATATAAATTTTCTCAACATGGAAAAATCAATTCATAATTGATTTTATAAAATAAACCATTTAAAGTTTATTTTAATCTCCATAAAAGGAATAAATTTATTATATAAATTTTTCTTTATCATGGAAAAATCAATTCATAATTGATTTTATAAAATAAAATAAATCAATCCATGGTTCATTTTAATTTCCATAAAAAGAATAAATTTATTATATAAATTTTTCTTATCATGGAAAAATCAATTCATAATTGATTTTATAAAATAAAAATAAACCATTTAAAGTTTATTTTAATTTCCATGAAAATAAATTTATTTATCCATAATTTTTATAAAACAAATCGCGCTTGATTTATTTTATAATTTAAACCAATTAAATTAGTTTCTCTCCTTTAGGTGGCCGGCCAAACCAAAGAGGGTGGGCACCCTCTTTGGCCGGCCACTCCAAGCCCTTCCCTCGCGAATTAAACTCATTTAATTCGCCCAATAAGCCTTCAAAAGACTTAGCCATTTTAAGCTTCCGTTGCTCCTCTGATAAATTCAGATTCGACTTATTTCTCTTGATCGGAAAATCTAATTTTCAACTCGTTTTAAATCCCTCGGATTACTCGTAGTGCGTGTGACTAAATAGGCTTTTGATTTATGTTGGCCGTCTATAATTCATCAATTATAGAACGATCATGAGTGGCACCTAGTAGTACATCATGATCCCCAATTAATCGAAAGATCAACGGTTGACCTCAGAAATTATTCTGAAAACCTTCAGCAGCTCTAATGTATCGTGCCTCATTCCCTTCACCATCTTATACCCACTTGGTTCAGGACATGGTCTGTGTGTGTCAGTCCCCACTAGGCTGACTACGTCACACCTAGCCCAAGTAGTGTCTTTCTCGTCCTTTGGATTTCTAATTACTCTCATGTATTTAAGAGACACATACTCTAAACATGATATGCTCTGGCCAGAGGCTTTGAGTAACAATCTGACGATAGGCCTGGGTATACATCTCCTCGCAAGGAGTGGTGAATCCTTTGTAGGCTGTTCAAACATCTTCGGGCACTTCGGCTTATACCCAACCATCCTGGGTCCACACCTCCTTGGAGATGCTTGCTTAAGATGTTAAAGTATAAGTCTCCATGACCAAGATGACTTGAACACCGCAAGTCAAAGGAACATCGCACTTAAGCTGCGGTAAGAACTTCACTGACCTGTCTATGTATAGACTACCATGTGAAGTTTTACAGTCAGTCACTCCAATGAACTAGTTCCCTTAACTAGCATCCATGTTTATCTCCGAACATCCCAATGTCACCAGCCAGTGAGAATCAGCTGATTAGAGAATAACCCATGCTAGTCTCAACAGAATTGATAGTGTCCGTTTTTATCAATTCATCGACTAGGGATATTTTCAATACTTCACAATTGCACATGTAGAGATAATCACTAGTTGTGATCCCATCACAAATTCTCTTATGCTGTGAATTGTATTGCGGACATTCAATAGATGAGTTTAAGATCCCAATCAAATACACAAATATGTATACTCAAATAGTGAATTTTCATTTATTAAAATAAATGTTTACAATCATAAGGCGATTGCCTTAGGACACTTCTCTCATATCACTAATACCTTGGGTATACATCTCCTCGCAAGGAGTGGTGAATCCTTTGTAGGATGTTCAAACATCTTCGGTCACTTCGGCTTATACCCGACCATCCTGGGTTCACACCTCCTTGGAGATGCTTGCTTAAGATGTCAAAGTATAAGTCTTCATGACCAAGATGACTTGAACACCGCAATTCAAAGGAACATCGCACTTAAGCTGCAATAAGAACTTCACTGACATGTCTATATATAGACTACCATATGAAGTTTTACAGCCAGTCACTCCAATGAACTAGTTCCCTTAACTAGCAATCATGTTTATCTCCGGACATCCCAATGTCACCAGCCAGTGAGAATCAGCTGATTAGAGAATAACCCATGTTAGTCTCAACAGAATTGATAGTGTCCGTATTTATCAATTCATCGACTAGGGACAATTTCAATACTTCATAATTGCACATGTAGAGATAATCACTAGTTGTGAATTCATCTCAAATTCTCTCATGCTGTGAATTGTATTGCGGACATTCAGTGAATGAGTTTAAGATCTCAATCAAATACACAAACATGTACACTCAAATAGTGAATATTCATTTACTAAAGTAAATGATTACAATCATAAGGCGATTGCCTTAGGACACTTCTCTCATATTACTAACAGGATGTAGAAACTTTGTGCACAACCCCATACTTGCCAAGTAGAGCCTTCATGTGTTTATTGCAAAAATGAGATCCTTGATCACTGATTATGGCCCTTGGAATTCCAAACCTGCAGAAAATGTGTGACCTGACAAAGCTAACAACAACACAAGAATCATCAGTCTTGGAGGGAATGACCTCCACCCATTTAGAAACATAATTTACAGCAAGCAAAATATATAGATAACCAAATGATGCAAGAAAAGGTCCCATAAAATCTATTCCCCAAACATTAAATATCTCAACGAAAAGTATAGTGTGTTGGGGCATCTCATTTCTCGCTCCTATGTTCCTAGTTCGTTGACATCTATCACAATTCCTATAGAACAGATATGCATCATGAAATAGAGTGGACCAATACAATTCACACTCTATCACCTTCCTAGCTGTTCTTTGGGGTCCAAAATGCCCCCCTCCAAAAGCAGATGAATGGTAAAATGTAAGGACAGAAGAAAACTCATGGTCGGGTACGCATCTCCTAATTATTTGATCATTACAAAATTTCCATAAATACGGGTCATCTCACACATAGAATTTTGCATCACTTTTGAGTTTATCTTTTTGAGCCTTAGAAAAATGTGTAGAAAAAACACGTGCTACTAAAAAGTTAACAAGGTCTGCATACCAAGGCGACTCTCCATGTATCGCAAGAAGATGCTCGTCTCTAAAATCATCATCAATAGGGGTAGGAGGTCCATCTCTCTCAATTCTGCTCAAGTGATCTGCAACTATGTTTTCTTTGCCACTTCTGTCTCTGATCTCCAGGTCAAATTCTTGGAGCAGTAGCATCCATCTGATTAGTCTAGGCTTAGCATCTGGCTTTTTCAACAGGTATTTCAGAGCTGCATGATCAGAAAAAATAATAACATGTGAGCACAATAGATAAGATCTAAAGTGATCCAAAGCAAAAACAATTGCAAAAAGCTCCTTTTCAGTGGTGGTGTAATTTGTTTAGGCGGCATCTAGCGTCTTGGAGGCATAGCATATGACATGAGGTGCTCCATCCACCCTCTATGCTAAAACAGCTTTCACTGCAAAATTAGATGCATTACACATTAATTCAAATGGCAAATTCCAATCAGGTGATTTAATGATAGGAGTTGAGGTAAGAGCCTCCCTGAGTCTGTGAAAAGCTTCCTTGCACTTATCATCAAAACAAAAATCAACATCTTTTTGCAACAGTCTTGTCAAGGGTCGAGCAATATAGCTGAAGTCTCTAATGAATCTACGGTAGAACCCTGCATGTCCAAGAAAAGCATGAACATCCCGTACGCATATGGGGTAAGATAAAGAAGGCATAGCACTAATTTTTACAGGATCTACCTCTATACCTCTCCTAGAGACTATGTGTCCTAATACAATTCCATGCTCTACCATAAAGTGGCATTTTTCAAAATTAAGCACAAGGTTAGTTTCAATGCATCTGTGTAAAACCCTAGACAAGTTATCTAAACATGAATCAAATGACGTGCCAAAAACTGAAAAGTCATCCATAAAGATCTCCATGCACTGCTCTAACAACTCACCAAATATACTTACCATGTATCGCTGGAATGTTCCTGGAGCGTTGTAGAGTCCAAATAGGATCCGTCTGTAGGCAAATGTGCCGAAAGGACAGGTGAAGGTAGTCTTCTCTTGATCCTCTGGGTCTATGCAGATCTGGAAATAGCCTAAGTACCCATCCAAGAAGCAGTAATGGGACTTCCCTGCCAGTGTCTCAAGCATCTGATCAATAAATGGTAAAGGGAAGTGATCTTTCCTCGTGACTTTGTTTAGCTTTCTATAATCAATGCATACTCTCCAGGAATTCTTAACTCTTGTGGGCACTAGTTCGTTGCTTTCATTTTCTACCACTGTAACTCCAGATTTCTTGGGCACCACATGTATGGGATTAACCCACTATCTATCAGAAATGGGGTAAATGATACTTGCCTGTAGTAGTCGAGTCACCTCTTTCTTAATAACATCCAAAATGAGTGGATTAAGTCTCCTTTGTGGCTGCCTAACTGGTTTGACGTTGTCTTCCAAAAATATCCTGTGCATGCAGATAGCTGGGCTAATACCTGGTATATCTGATAAAGTCCACCCAATAGCTTTCTTGTGTTGCCTCAGGACTTGCAGTAATTTTTCTTCTTGCTCTGAATCTAGGTGTTGACCAATAATGATAGGAAAAGTCTGCTCCTCCCCTAGATAAGCATATTTTAAATGATCGGGCAAAGACTTGAGCTCAATCTAGGCCTGCTCAGTAGATATGAGTGATCCTTGGGGCTCTGTGCAATCCCCTACACTATCATACCTGTGCTCTGAATCTTCTAAAATCTCAATAGAAAGAAGTGATTCTTGGGGCTCTGTGCAATCCCCTATACCTAGAAAATCCTCTCCAGCTGGGAGTGAATCTGAAATTACCTCTGAGTCATCCTCCTCTATAGCAAGTATATCCTCAGCCTCCTCTGAAATGACATCTCTTCTGGAAAAATAATGTGAAACTCCCTCAACCACTGAATCTGTATCAACCAGTTCATCCAGAATGTCAATGCTCATAATAGAGTGATCTTCTCTTGGGTACTTCATGGCATCGAAAATACTAAACTGGACTACTGTGTCCCCCACTTCCATGGACAATGTACCAGCATAAACATCGATCTTTGTCCTAGCAGTCTTCAAAAAGGGTCTCCCAAGGATGAGTGGGGATCTGTGGGCAAGGTAGTCTCCCTCCATGTCCAAAATGTAGAAGTCTGCAGGGAAAATCAACTCCTTTACTTTTACCAAAACATCTTCAATAATACCGGCTAAATCGGTCTGACTCCTGTCTGCCAATTGAATTACCACTCCAGTGGGATGTAGAGGGCCAATACCAAGCATCTGGAAGACTGATCTGGGCATTATATTAATGGAGGCTCCCAAGTCTAACATGGCATCGTGAAACATAGTCCTTCCTATCTCACAAGATACAGTAAAAACCCCTGGGTCTTCACACTTCTGAGGGATGGCATGGATAAGTGCTAAAACAATTTTCCCCAAGCTGACCAACTCATTCTCCTTCAACTTCTTCTTGTGAACACATAAATCTTTCAGGAATTTTGCATACTTAGGAATCTGTTTTATCATGGTCAACAAGGGTACATTGATCTCCATCTTACTAAACAACTTTACAAGCTCATTGTATTCCTTAGCTTTCTCCTCTCCCACTTGCCTTTTGGCTTGAATTTTTCGCTATGGAAAGGGCAAGGGAACCCTTACTTCTGCCTCTTGAACCGAAATTTGAGGGGCTGAATTTTGAGCTGGAATCTCACTTGATGTAGCTACTGTAAAGTCACTTTCGCCACTGATTTCTCCCACATTTTCCATCAAAATCATAGGATTACTTGAGGAAGGAATTGAGCTTGGACTAGGGGTTGAACCAACTGAATTTGAAGTGATTTCATGACTGTTTGGAGCTGGAAAAGTAGGTGTTGTCCTGTTTTTCGTAAAATCAGCCTTTGGACCAATTGAAGTTGAAGTGACCTTCTCACTCCTCAAAGTAATAGCACTAACGTTTCCCTTTGGATTGGGAGTAGCTTGAGAAGGTAGTTGGCTTGATCCTTGGGCTTGCATTTGGTTCATCCCACTAGCCATTGTCCTATTTGTCTCTCAATGTTTTGTAAGGTGGGATCATTTCTTTGTTGTTGCAAAAGTTGTTATAACATCTCTTCTAATCTTTGTTGTTGCGCATTTCCCCCACTAGAGCCTCCTTGATTAGAGTAAGTCTTCGGTTGGCCTTGAAAAGATGAGGTAGGCTGCTGAAAAGTGTTACCCTGCTGTGAATTCTGGAATTGGGTTTGTTGGGGCTGATTGTAGGGCTGAAATGGCTGCTGAAATGGTTGATAATTGAGCTGGAATGGTGGCTGAACTTGCTGAGAATTATAGCCCTGAAAATTTTAGTTTTGAAGTGGAAATGGTTGTGGTGAAGACTGAAATGGAGTGGGCTGAAAATTTTGATTTTGTGGCTGGAAATTTTGGTTGTAGGGCTAGAAACCTTGCTGTGATTGTTGGAATTGTTGTTCTAAGGGTTGAATTTGTTGCTGAAAATTCAGATTCCCTTGAAAAGGTTGCTGGAATTGCTGAAATCCTTGTTAAAATGGCTGAAATTGTGGCTGCCCTTGCTGATTTTGCTGAAAATTCAGTTGGGGTTGTTGATAGGGCTGTTGTGACGGGTTTTGTTGGTAGAAAGAATTGTCGTACTTCAGATTTGGATGATCCCTCCAACCAGGGTTGTAAGTGGATGAGTAGGGGTTATTCCTGGCTTAAAACTATCCCCTAGCCAACGTCGCTATTGTTTCATCATGTTGGAGGTTGGGACATGAATCTGAATTGTGTTCTTGACTAGAACAAATACTACATAACCTCATCACTTGGCTTGATGGTGGAGGTACTGACAAATTGGGATTTTGGCTTGCATTATTTAGAGTCATTTGCTTCACCAATGATGTAAGCTCTACCAAAGAATTCCTGATATCCCTTTGTTCATTAGAAGCCTCCTAGATCTCATTCACTCCTCTGGTGGATAAAGCTTTGCTTCCAAACTTCTGTGAGTTCTCTACCATGTTCGAAATCAACTCTCTGGCTTGGTCTGGTGTCTTGTTTACTAGGGCACCTCCTGTAACGCCCGCTTTTTTTTTCCTAAAGCGGCGTTACGCTGACATACTTAAGGCATGTAACATCATACTGCAGTGGAATAACTTAAACCTTACATATACATGCCCCTACTACCATCCCTCATACAATGACATGGAACTTAACATATGAACATCATGCTTAATCATCATATCATAACATGCTTAACATCATACCATAAGGTTCATATCATATCATACTGGACATTTTATCATAAAGTTTCATAAGTCACTATTCGAGCATATAGGTAGCAAAATAAAGTTCTTAGCATAAACGGTTAACACATTCGATTTCATGGGCCAAGTCACCAACACACACATACTTCAGGCCCTCCTGCTGCTTCCTCGTTATCCCCTTGCATGATCTGCGGTATAAGGAAAGAAGACTATAAGCACACAGGCTTAGTAAGACTCTTTCCTACTCACTAAAACATTCGTCATACATAAACTTTAACATACTTGGTGCTCTACTTAAAGCATAACATCTTAAATCACTTTAGCATGGCATACACATAAACATGGTAAACATTCTAAGCATGGCATAATTCATGGCATACATCATAAACATAGTAGCATGGCATCTTTCATGGCATAAATCATAAACATAGTAGCATGGCATCTTTCATAGCATAAATCATAAACATAGTAGCATGGCATCTTTCATGGCATAAATCATAAACATAGTAGCATGACATCTTTCGTGGCATAAATCATAAACATAGTAGCATGGCATCTTTCATGGCATAAATCATAAACATAGTAGCATGGCATCTTTCATGGCATAAATCATTCATTCTCATGCATACTCTTAACATGAAACGTAAGCATAAAATCTTATCATCATAGCATAATACATAACATGTATGAATGCGTGGGTGGAATGCATATACATATATGGATGCTTAGTTTAAAATCATACTTTTTATGAACATACTTTTTCATAAACATACTTTTTCCATAATGAATGTATGGGCAATGCATATATATCATAAGGATGCTTAATCTTTTAAAAACATACTTTTCATTTCTTAACATAATCATCATAACATCATTTGGGGTCCCCGGCTTGTACCACATACATACATCATAGCGCGCATCCCTAATAAATCCAAGGTAGCTAGCCCCGACCTACTAGGGTAAGGATAGCATAATCGGTAGTCCCCGAACTGAGGCGCTTCTTAAGGAGCCCATCCCTGTTGCACAGCTCCGGTAGTGCCAGAACCGTGGACAGCTGCGGTAGTCCATAACCGGGGCGTTCTTAAGGTGCCCATCCCTTGGACCCATACTTCGGTCCGGTACAAGCCCATACATAAAGTAAAAATACTTTTCATGCTTCATCATTCATAAGTCATTCATAGCATACTTATCATGGCATCATTCTTATCATGAACATGATCATAACATACTTGTCGTAACATCATTCTTATCATGCATAACCATGGCATATCATTCATAAACATGGCATATCATTCATAAGCATAGCATATCATGTATAACCATGGCATATCATTCATAAACATAAATCACATCTTACCATAGGGCCATTGGGACCCTAACTTGGAATAAATCTTAACTCTTATCCTATTAACCCTTATTGGCCGAAACTTATGGAGTCCCAAGGCCATGTGATAATTCACACAATCACCATCCTTCATCCTTATATCATGGCAACACACATAAGCATATGCTTGAAGTTAAAGACTCAACCCTAACCCTTGGGTCCTTGGGGTTGGCCGAACCATATGGGCCTCTAGGGTGCTCCAAAAATTCCCAAAATTTATACTTAACTTATAAACATCATCAGGGAGCATTAAATAACATTATCATGATTTTTAACATGTTTATAGACATTTAAATCATGGTGGCCGAAACCCATAAACATAGGGACCTTGGTTTTGTCCCTTTCATGTTGGCCGAAACCCTAGAGTGTCCTAGGGTACTCCAAAATTTCCCAAAAATTACACTTAACTTCTAAACATCATAAGGGAACATCAAATAACATTATAATGATTTTTAACATATTTATAGATATTTAAATCATGGTGGCCGAAACCCATAAACATAGGGTCCTTGGTTTTGTCCCTTTCATGTTGGCCGAAACCCTAGAGTGTCCTAGGGTACTCAAAAAATTCCCAAAAATTACTCTTAACTTCTAAACATCATAAGGGAACGTCAAATAATATTATCATGATTTTTAACATATTTCTAGACATTTAAACATAGTGGCCGAAACCCTTGAACTAAAGGTTCTGGGTTTTTGCTTCTTCATGTTGGCCGAGACCCTAGGGTGTCCTAGGGTACTCCAAAAATCCCCAAAAATTACAATTAACTTCTAAACATCATAAGGGAACATCAAATAATATTATCATGATTTTTAACATATTTCTAGACATTTAAAACATAGTGGCCGAAACCCTTGAACTAAAGGTTCTGGGTTTTTGCTTCCTCATGTTGGCCGAGACCCTAGGGTGTCCTAGGGTACTCCAAAAATCCCTAAAAATTGCAGTTAACTTCTAAACATCATAAGGGAACATAAAATAATATTATCATGATTTTTAACATAATTTTGGACATTTAAAACATAGTGGCCGAAACCCTTGAACTAAAGGTTCTGGGTTTTTGCTTCCTCATGTTGGATGAGACCCTAGGGTGTCCTAGGTTACTCCAAAAATCCCTAAAAATTTCAATTAACTTCTAAAAATAATAAGGGAACATCAAATAATATTATCATGATTTTTAACATATTTTTAGACATTTAAAACATGGTGGCCGAAACCCTTGAACTTAAGGTTCTGGGTTTTTGCTTCCTCATGTTGGCCGAGACCCTAGGGTATCCTAGGGTACTCCAAAAATCCCTAAAAATTGAAATTAACTTCTAAACATCATAAGGGAATATAAAATAATATTATCATGATTTTTAACATATTTTTAGACATTTAAAACATGGTGGCCGAAACCCTTGAACTTAAGGTTCTGGGTTTTGCTTCTTTCATGTTGGCCGAGACCCTAGGGTGTCCTAGGGTACTCCAAAAATCCCTAAAAATTTCAGTTAACTTCTAAACATCATAAGGGAACATCAAATAATATTATCATGATTTTTAGTATAATTTTGAACCTTTAAAACATGCTGTCCGAAACCTTTGAACATAGGAACCTTGATTTTTGTTTCCCTTCAACATCAAATCCGAAACTCACCCATATATCAAGCCAAAAATCATGGAAAACATTGGTAACTATTATACCACAGGTGAGGGAGTCTTACCTTAGTTTTCTTGATTTTTTGAACCTTGAAAGAGGAGAAGGAAGAGGACTTGGTATCTCTTGACCACAACTAATCCTTGTCACCTTGTAGGAACTTGAGATCTTGAGAGATGAGACCTCTTGTGAAGTTTTCTCCAAGGCACTCCTCCCTTTGGTGCTCGGCAAGAATGGGGAATGAAGAGGAGAGGTAATGCACTTGATTGAGAGAATGAGTAACTCCCAAAACTCCTCTCATTATAACCCATCAAGGAGGCAAATGAAGAGCCTCTCAATGACTCTTCACCTCCTTTTACCTCTTAACTATCCTCCACTTCAATTACTCATAAGAATTCCTTGCTAGGTGAGTTGGTTAAGGCTTACATGGTTGTACAAGAGGTCCAAGGTTCAATCCTTGGCTCATGCACCTTTATTTTTATTTTATTTTCATTTCATTTATTTTATTATTTTTATTTCTTAAATTCCGAAAATCCCCCCTAAAATCACCCATAATTATGCCAATATTCCTAAATAAAATTCTTTTATATTTATATTAATTTTACCTAATTTATATTAATTTTACCTAATTAATACCCATTTTTGGAGCCCTTTTAAAG
Organism: Boesenbergia rotunda; assembly: GCA_024364735.1. NCBI lineage: Eukaryota > Viridiplantae > Streptophyta > Magnoliopsida > Zingiberales > Zingiberaceae > Boesenbergia > Boesenbergia rotunda. The sequence continues at coordinate 35,716 of JAGFNQ010003968.1, read as the reverse complement.
CTCATTAGTACCTAGTTTTTCTCAATTTAAATGAGAAAGCATGGATTTCTAGGTCCAATTTTACATAATTATTTCTGGGCCCCTCGGAAAATTATCTAGACATGCTCAATATTTTCAGAAAATATTAAGAGAATTTTCCGGGTCGTTACACCTCCAGCTGCAGTGTCTATCATGATCCTGTCCATCTGGAGTAGACCCTCTTAGAAGTACTGAATGAGTAGCTGCTCACTGATCTGATGTTGTGGGCAACTAGAGCAAAGCTTGTTGAACCTTTCCCAATAGTCATAAAGAGTCTCTCCCACTACCTGCTGTATTCCACAGATACTCTTTCTGATGATTGCAGTCCTGGAACCTAGGAAGTATTTTTCTAGAAATGCCTTCTTCATAGAAATCCAGCTGGAAACGTGCCCGGTAGGTAAATAGTAAAACCAATCCTTCGCTGCTCCAGTAAGGGAAAATGGGAACGCCCTCAGCTTGATATCTTCCTCTGAAATACCCTGAGGCTTCATGGTGGAGCAGACTATGTGAAATTCATGAAGATGTCTGTTTGGATCCTCTCCAGATAATCCTTGAAATTTAGGCAACAAATGGATGAGTCCTGATCTAAGCTTAAAATGGCCAGTAAGCTCTGGATAAGCAATGCTGGAGTACTGGAAAGTGTCATCTGGTGCTGCAAGTTCTTCCATAGTCTTCTGGGGGTCTGCCATAATAGTGCCTAAATGAGTAGAAATGGTCTGAAGAGGAGGAATATCAATAGCCTCTGAAATTCTGCCTTGGTTCCTCCTTGCTTTGAAAGTCCTCTCAATTTTAGGGTCAAGTTATTCGAGATCACCACCTGCGGACCTGGTCATAAAACACACAAATCGCAGCAAATATATATGGAAAAATAAAACAAGTAAAATAGATCACAGAATATGGTAATAAGCACGCAAGCAAAAATCAAACAAACTCAACTAGTTAAAGTCCCCGGCAACGGCGCCAAAAATTTGATGGGTCCACAACAGGTGTCACGATGAGCCTCAAATTTAGATATTTTAACTAAAAACCCTAGCTCACAAATTAAATGTAGTAAAGGGGTCACAGGTCGTATTTTTCCTAGGGCTAGTCTAGGATGTTTGATTCAAGCTGGAATTTATGTGTCGTCAAATGTTTTGGGATTTTCGATTAACGTGGGGGTTTGTTTTGCAATTTAGAATGAAAATATAGTGGAAATAAAATAGGCTTAACTAAGCAAACTTAAACTACGAAATTGCAATTAATGAACTCAACCAATTAGGAAATTAAGCAAACCAATATAATTTTGCAAGATTGAAGAGTAAAACTGATATCAAGTGCAATAATATACTAAAAGTTGTGTCTAACTTTGGAAATTAAGACATGAAACAAACTAAATGCGGAAACCGGGCTTAATTGTAGCAGATAGTTGACTGATCGGTCGGCTGACCGAACAGAAGCACTCCTGATCGGTCGGCTGACCGAATAGAAGCACTCCTGATCAGTTGACAGACCGATCAGATGATGCCTGGGTCGGTCAACGGACCGATCATAAGCTGAAATGTTATCGGATACAGAATGAAATTGCGAAGAACAGAATTCAGAAACTAAATTTAATAGAAACTAAACATCAGACTCATCCCTCAATTTGAATCCTTCTTGTTGTCACTCAAGAAACAGCTTCGAACCCCGTAGCTTGACAAATCAATAGCTCCTCAGCTCCCGCGATCAATTTCAGCTTCAATTTTGCCGGCAAGAGAACCAATCCTCCGATTTCTTCAAACTTGATGTATGGGAATGCGATGATGATTCAGGAACCACCAGAGCAACTCAAAGAACCCCTCCAACTTGCATCCGGTTGATGAGGATGGAGAACAAGTGTGATTCGATCGGGAAGTGGCAAGAACTGGCGAAACCCTCACCTAGCTCTTCTCGGCGACAATTTGATCAGAAAATCTCACGGAGATTGGAACCTGATGATCTGGAACTCAAACCAAGCTTGAATCTAACGGGTCGCTCGATCGGATGAAAAAAAACTTAAAGAAAAATGAAGAACACGAAGAAACGGAGCTTGCGACGAAGACGCGACGACCTTGTGACCTGGGGAATTAATTGCTTATATAGTTAGGAATGGATGGTTGAGATTGTTTTGACTCAATCCAACGGTCGAATCTTCTCTGATTGGACCCTAAACTCCCAGATCTAAATCTGATGGTTAGATCTACCTCTCCTCGGCTGGGATCAATCTGATTTACCCTGGATGGCCCAGATCTACTTGCTATCCGAATGGATGGCTCACGGTTCTCCAAAGCTTGATCGCCTTGATCTGAGCCCGATTCTAACCCAACCTTGACCCAACTTGACCTAGGTCCATGTCCCTTAAGCCTACAAAAGTCAGATTCAAATTAGATATCAAAACATCTCAAAATCGCAAAGATTTGCAATTAAACCCAAAATAGAATTAATACTTGGAACCTAGGATAAATTCAAGATTAAGCATGTAAAACATGAGTCAAACATGAATTTTTGAGCGTGAAATAATCAATAAAATAGCAGGGAGTGGGTATTCTCTAGGAAGACGACAAATCTCGAGCTGGAGCGCCAACCGGCCACCCTGAGTGAGACCTGGCCATGTGGCCGATACCCCTTGGATGAGAATAAGATACTCCCAGGATTAAGGAGCGCTCGGGCTCGGCCAATCAGACTTATCTCAGAGTCGGGTGGTCAGGGCATAAGAAGACTACTGCTTGGATGCCAACATGATGATGTTCGGGCGTTCTCAGGCTTGGTAGTCGATATCCCTCACTGAGGGCTAATGAAGTGTGCATCTCGGGTGGCGGACGGGGTCGGACATTCGGCGTTTGCCAGAGAGATCAGGTCGGGATACATTTGACCGACCACTCAGTCGTGCGCCCCGGGCCGACTGGGCCTCAGGCTCATGACCCAGCCAGCTATTTCGAGCTATCCATACCCCCTGACCCCTACCTAACCGGATGTGGCGCCAGGTTAACCGACCGAGCTACACGTGAGCTAGGAAGGGATCAGCCACTACTGCTGTACTGTGCCTTGTTCAACCACTTTTCCTCTCTTGTCTTGTTGTCTAAATATCTTAAGCATTGATGCATAACAATTTAATGGGGATAGATTTGTTATAGAAATCTAAACTATGACAGATAATTAAATCGCTTAAATGAGTTGGCATTCCATTGCATCAGTGTCATGTCAGAAACCTAACAATTGATCTATATGTATGTGCATTCTTTAAGTACTATAATAATTGCTGCAAAGACCTATGGGAATAGTTGAAAGGCCTAAGTCCATATAAAACACAGAGGAATACACAGCCAAAAGCCACTGCTGCAGAGAAAAAAGTACTTTTCTTTCTTTGCCTCCTCCAACATCAACACCAGCTGCAGTAAACATCATACACCAACTTTCCTTTCTAGTCTCTCAGCAGTCAGCGAGTACAAAGAAAAGATGTTTCCTTAATTCAGTGCTCCAGTGCAGGAAAAAAAATCAACCCTAGTAACTTGTGTGGGAGTTGAATTATAGTGACAAAGAAATAATTAGAAGGAGATCCAAAAGAGGGAGGGGTGGGATGGGTAAATCAATGGTAGATTGATAGGTAGGGTTTGGAAGCTAAGTACCGTGGTCCAAGGCCTATAGTTTTACATTGTGGGGATTGTGGGGATGGACATATATGCATTAATGGTGTTCCCAGAGATGAGCAGGGTTGATATAGTAAGACCCTGTACTCTCACTTCATATTAGATATGAGAAGGAGAGAGGTAGCAAGGCAAGCTAATGGTGCACCATCAAAAGCATGCCATGTCACCCTCTTCAACCCCATCCCCACCCTACTTTATAGGCCTCACAAGTTTCTCCTCTCTCTCTCTCTCTCTCTCTCTCTCTCTCTCTCGTATTCCATGTTTCAAGTCATCATATTCAGCATGAAAAGTTTAGCTTGATGTTTTTGTTTCTGAAGTAGTGAATTGATGATATTGGGGCAAGTGAAGGGGTGGGTTTGAAGATTTTCAATTCTGTAATGGGTTTCATAGGTCTCAGTTATTGTACAATATAATTCTTTTAGACCTGTGAAATGGCTTATTCAGGAATTATTTGTCATCCCTGTCTATACATTTGAAGACACAAAAAGAAAAATGCCAGCATGAACAGATTACAATTCATCCCAGTAAAAGTGAAGGAGAGAGCTAGAACTGAAGTAATTGCTTGGTAGTACATCAAAGGCTGAAATCTTCTTTATTTGAATGAAAAAGAAAGAAAGAGAAAAAAAGGAAATTTTATGTTTATATTCTCTTCTTTAACCTTCCTTATCTATAAGTGTTAAAGCATTGATAGAACAAATTAGTAGTGCAATAATGATATAGAACAAAGAACACAAAATACATGTAATTTTTCTTACAAAATACAAAATGAGATTAATGGTACTAGATTGGATAGAATAAGATGCCTCATTTTAGTGCTCATCATCGTCTCCTTAATATTTGATGGCTACAAATTGTGCATATTCTTCAGATGAAAACAATGTTGATAATCTTGAAATATTCCTCCAAATTGCTACTAGGATCTTTAGAATTTTGCACTAAAAAATCTCTCCAAAATCAGCTACAAGGGATGGAGTCATTTCATAAAGGAGTACAACTAACTAAAAGTGGTTCGATGTGAAGTTACATTTATAGAGAGAATTTAAGTTTGTAAAATATGAGAACAAAAGTATAATTAAAATTCTACTATATATATATATATATATATATATAATCTTCATCTTTCTTGGTAGAACATCATAAAGATAAACAAATACAAGATCAATCTAATGGAAGCCCATATCCACACAAAAGAATTCAAGTAGATTTTTAGATAGATGAATTTTAGTGAAAGTAAGAGATCAAAGATTCCTCATTACTTTTAATCCTCGTTACGTTTTCTCACCATCCATTTATTCAAGTAAATATGATTTACAAATCTAACGAGCATAATTTTTTATATAGATTTGTCTAGTAGCATTTTAGAGCTGGTTGGTAGTGAAACAAGATTTAGGTTACTAAATTGAAATAAAATAACATGATTCAAACTAGTGATCTTAGAGATGGAACCGAATCCCAAAGCCACAGCTCTTTTTAATCTTTGACGTTTACAAATGCTCTTAGTGATCTCCACATATATAAACAAATTGTGATTGTTCTTTGGATGAAAACAAAGTTGAAAGTCAAGAAATATCCCTCCAAATTTCTACTAAGATATTCTTTGAAATTTTTTTGCCGGAAGAATCTATCTAAAATTAGTTGCAAGGGATGGAATCAATTCATGAAGGAGAGATATATTGTTGGGATACAATCAAAATCCCACATTAGTAAGACAGAAAAAATCACGGATTTAAAAGGATGTAAAATATTTTCATTGGCATGATGCCTTTTGGGTAGAACCCAAAAGTAAAACCATGATGACTTAGGCTTAAAGTGAGTAATATCATGTCATTGGAGAGATATACAAATCCTTGAGTCTCAACAAATGGTATCAGAGTCATAATCTAGATCGGGTGTCATGTGGGGGTCGTTGAACGAAGTTAAGAGGAAGCTCAGAGCAAGTCAAAAGTGATCAGATGCTCTCGGGGAGGCCCGAAGCAGGTCAAACGCTCTCGGGGAGGCCCGAAACAGGTCAAACGTTATCGGATGATTGCGGGGAAGCCCAGACCATGAGGGTAATGGTGGCCCTTCATTTGAGAGGAAAATTATTCGGGATAACATTGGTAAGATATGGAAAAGATCATGAGTGGTCTCAATAAATAGTATCAGAGTCATAGTCTAGACTGAGTGTCATGTGGGGGTCGTTGAACAATGTTGAGGTGAATGCTTGTTTGGAGGCCTTGATAATGGTGGTCATTTGTTTGAGGGAAAAATTATTGGAAATACAATTAAATGTTAGTAAGAGCCCTAGAGCCAATCATGTGATGATTGACTAGAGGCATTTTGTATCATATTCTATTATTAATAAAGGCATTTTGGTTATTATACTTATTTTGTATTATGTGCCGAATGACTAAGTATAATAATGTCCTTGTGTAGTAGATTCTTATCTACATTATATCGATTGGTTGAATCGATAGTGAGATAATGTAGAGAACACTACACTAAATTATTCCTAGTCGAGCATTAATATTCAGGGACAATATTAATGCATGGAGACTAGCATGTAGGTCAACTGATGACTTGAGCTCACAAGTCATGGATATGTGATATCAAGTTGACACATGGGTATACATTGGAGAATATGTACTGAATGACCCGCCATGAGAAAGTTTCATAGATTGTCATAGACTTTCTCATGTGACTATTAGTATGAATAGTCCTTAGACCTGAAGTCACCATGGTTCCCTACATAAGGAGTTATGTACTTTGGTATCGTCAAACGTCACCCGTAATAGGGTGGACTATAAAGGCGATCACTGGGTATGTAATGAATTATGCGGAGGGATGTGAGTGATGTAGATAAGATCTATCCCTCCCATATGACAGAAGTGATATCTGTGGGTCCCTTGATCGAGTAGGACTACTGAAACGCATGGTCATGCTCAAATGAGTCAGTATGAAATATTGAGCTCATTTGCTTGAGTGAGTCTACTCGGGGATTTAGAAACACAAGATTGATTGAGGATGACACGGTCTATGCCTCATTGGTCAATCTAGATATCAAGGATAGAAGGACAAGGTCATACACTATCATAGTCACGAAGGTTTAGTCGGATCTCGACTTTTCTTGTTACTTGGGTAGCAATGATGCATTGCTAGATGCCGCTCATTGCTTATGTGTCTAAGGTGTTAGGCGCATTGCCAATGTCGCAAGAACCTATTGGGTCACACACAAAGGACACAATGTTTCGGAAATTCTATTCGGCAGATAGCCCGAGTTGGGGAACTCGGGAATCCGATCCCGAGTTGGGAACTCGGGAAGTCCGAGCCCGAGTTAGGGAACTCGGGGTGTCCGAGCCCGAGTTGGAGAACTCGGAAGTCCGAGCCCGAGTTGGAGAAATCGAGAGTCCGAGCCCGAGTTGGAGAACTCAGGAGTCCGAGCCCGAGTTGGGGAACTCGGGAGTCCGAGCCCGAGTTGGAGAACTCGGAAGTCCGAGCCCAAGTTGGGAACTCGGGAGATCTGAGCTCGAGTTGGGAACTCGGGGGCGCAGGTCGGGAGCTCGACGCTCGGCAGACTGAGTCGGAACTCGGCTGACTGGATCGACACTCGGCAGACTGGGTCGGCACTCGGCAGACTGGGTCGACACTCGGCAGTTGGGGCTCGGCACTCGGCAGTCGGAGCTCGCCACTCGAGAGATTTGGTCGACAGACCGAGTCGGATGCCCGAGAGGCCCGGTCGGATTTGCATGCAGGAAAGAGAGAAGTCTCTCTTCATTTGATGAAGAGAAGATGAAGAGTCACATGGAAAGATGTGCTCTTTATTGGCTTTAATGAAGGGAAGGCAAAGAGACAAATGCCCCTTGGTATTCATGGGATGAATATAAAAGGGGTCAAGTCATTTTCGAACCAAAAAAAAAATGTGTGTGCTTTCTTCTTCCCTTCCTCTCTTCTTCCTCTCTTCCCTTCTTGGCCGAAACTCTATTGTAGAGTTCTTGGTGTTTTCGAGCTACCTCAAGTTGCTAGCACAACTAAGGTAGCTCTCCCGAAGTTGAGAGATTGTGTCTGTGTGGATACGAATAGAGGCACGGACATTTGAACGTGCAAGAGATCCGGCGCATCTTGGACGAGCGGGATATTCGAAGGGCACGCTTCAAAGGTATAAACAGTAGATAAATCTATTAGATAGATAGCTTTGTACGAGTTTTCTTTCGCTTGGATCGCTCGTGGGTTCTTGTTTCCGCTGCGTTTTTATTGTTTTGTGCCGGGAGAACCCAACATTAAAGTCCTATATTGATAAGACACGAAAAAGATCATGAGTTTAGAAGAATATAAGATATTTCCATTGGCATAAGACCTTTTGAAAAAAAAATCAAAAAATAAAATCATCAGGACTTAGGCCCAAAGTAGATAATAAATATGTAAACTTTCTTGGGTTTCAACATATCTCTAGTCTAAGGATGCCACATCTTATCTCCATGTCAGTGTCAACACAACTATAGCACCAATTGTCACCTCTTCGTATTGGGATCACACGTACGTCTTTGCTAGTACCACTAAATGAAGTTGGAGACAATTATAACCCCACTTAATTTGAATTTTTCAACCTAAATTATGCAATTGTAAATTTAAATTTAGTCCATCTAATATGCAATTAAACCTCCACTAGAAGATCATATATGTCATAGAAGTTTCATCTTTGTTGGTAGAACATCACAAACCTAAACAAATACAACAGAAGTTAAATGTAGTGTAAGCCTATATACATACAAAAAGAATTCAAATCTAGATAATAGGAAAGCTAAAGGATCACAAAAATTGAAAAAGATGTCAACCTTTCAAATTTCTCTACACTTCTCCATCAACTCTCCATTCATAGAAAAGTGAAAAACCTAAGTTCATCTACTTCCTAAACCTTTGTAATTAAAGAATAAACATAATTAATTAGAACCCATTCCTAAGTTTAGGGGTTATGAAACAAGTTCAACATTGATATCCAAGTAAGTATTTAGTTTCTTGAATTTTAGGCAAGAAATAATTAGAAGAATTGAGATAGAATAACTATAATCATTGCTTTCCAATTCATCATCATGAATAGAATAGCTACCTGGGAACCAAACCTATAGTAATTAAAACCATCCTGATTCAAAAGCAATACAAGAATGATAAATGTGTACTGCAACTGCAAAGAAAAGCATGGAGATGATTCCTGTAGCTACAGTATTATAAAGGCTTCAGTGTTTGATTACACTTCTCTCATCTGTTCCTGGGTTAGCTAACAATTTATCATGTTAATCAAATACATATAGGATGATGAAAACTTCAAAATTTTAGGATATATTAGGTATTAGTTTCAAGTTATTTGTCACTGCCATCAGATCTTTAGAGAATATAATTGCTGTCCTTTTAAACTTTAATTTCATGCATGTTCTTCTCCACCTTCTTTTGAGGGGCACAGTGGGCCCGCACACAGTGGCAAACTACTCCCATTCCTGCCCTAAAGTCAAAAGCATCCAAAACTACAGCACATACACCAACAAGTTGAAACCCTATCTCTTTGATTAATGTACTCTTCCCCTCCACAGCTCATTTATATCTTTATCCCTACCTAGCTAGGTGCATCAAGTTTGTGTGCACATATATAGAACTCAATTATATATCCACGGTTACTTTGTGTAAAACAAAATCAAATAAATTTATCAAAGTCATATATTACAAGTTGACCTTATCATAAAAAGGTAGATTCGAATCATATAGTGAATAACACAATAGCACCGCACTTACTCATGTGAGTCTAACTGTGAATAACCTTATGAAGTTGTTTGTTGTTGCATATATATTAACCTAAAAGGCATAGGAAATTTGCTAGCTAGCTAGCTTTTGTAATGACATGGCATGCATGCATGTTACAAGTTTTTCGTATCAACTGAGAGTTAATTGGGACAAGATCTTCCATTCTAGCTCTTCTATGGCAGATTCTCTAGTGTTTTGGTTGTAGCTTGGTACCACTATCATCACATGAGCTAAAAGTTAAACTAATTAACCTATTTGGAAGGCAACCCCTATATATGTGGATAGCCATAGTTAACATGGTGATGGAGTGTCTATTTGTCTTACATTGTCACCCAAACACACATGAAACACACATGAAGCGAAAATAGCTAGTGATATGATATAGAGTTTGGTGAGTTAATACTGCATCAATGAGATGATGATAAGGATGTAGCTAGCCTCAGTTGGCATGGTCCCCTTTCTAGCTATACCCTATGCATGATTCCATCTATCTCCCATTCCCGGCCCTTTTCCTCCACCACCTCTTCTTTCTACTTCTCTTCTTAACTCAATCAATTTTTTCATCTTTTCTTCTTTCTTTCTCTCTTTTAGATCTTTAATAGATCTTGAAGAAATTAAGCCTCTCAACGAATTATAATATATTTGTGTAGTAAGATCGCATCTAATATGGAAGCATTTCGAGTGGTGCTACAACCTACACCTTCCTCCTCCTCTTCTTCTCCCTCCTTGGTGTCTTCTCTGTGGAGGCCTGAATTCGGCACCATGGTGGCGGCAGATGGCGGCCACGGGCGGAGGGAGCACATGTTCGACAAGGTGGTGACGCCGAGTGACGTCGGGAAGCTGAACAGGCTGGTAATCCCCAAGCAGTACGCTGAGAGGTTCTTCCCGTTGGAGCCGGATATGGCCGACAAGGGGGTGTTGCTTTGTTTCGAGGACGCAGCCGGCGAGCGGTGGAGCTTCCGCTACTCCTACTGGCACAGCAGTCAAAGCTACGTGATGACCAAGGGATGGAGCCGCTTCGTGAAGGAGAAGCACCTCCACGCCGGGGACACCGTCTCCTTCCTCCGCTCCCCTGCCACGGGTGCCGGCCACCGCCTCTTCATCGACCTTCACTGCAGCAGGCACTTCTACCATCCGCTGATTCCTTACGATGTCTTTCGGCCGCGGGGAGTAGTGTCTTGGGGAGGGAATACAGTGACGGCGGCTGCGGACCAGATCTTATGCTACAACAGAACGCTTCCGGGCATTCCCCGGCAGAACATCACCAGACTCAAAGAACCAGCTTATGACGACGATGACACAGTGCTGGACTCGGTACCTGTGGTCATCGGCGGCATGACAGCTACAACCAAGGCCACGCCAAAGCGGGTCAGGCTTTTCGGAGTGAATCTAGAGTGCCCTGAGCTTCCCGCGCCGCCAGAGGATGGCAGCAATAACACCGGCCGGTGGAGGAATTGCAGCAGAAGCGGAGAGAAGGAAGAAAGATGAAGATTTAAGAAGAATTTTCATCCCATATATATATATATATATATCTATCTATCTATCTATCTATATATATATATATATATATATATATATGTCCTTTCTGCATAACATATATATCACAACTACTTCCAGTAGAGAGGAGGAATTATGTTAATTAATTCTGTAATAAATTTTGTTTCATTTCTAGAAAATATTTGATGCATCTGCTAGCCAAAATAATATATTGATCTCTGTTAATTATGTAAGACCATAATGATCTTTACTAAAAGTATTTTGAGTCATCTGTTTTTTGTTGTTATTTTCAGGGTTTTCCAGCTTTAGCCATATCAACAGTAAGAATCAATGCTGTGAACTTTCTTTGAATTGCTGAAGAAGCATACAACAAGCATGTGAGCTCTCTCTCTCTCTCTCTCTCTCTCTTCTCTCTCTCTCTCTCTCTCTCTCACACACACACACACACAGTACTCTAATGTCTTATGAATTGGGTTAAATTACTTGCTAATAAATAAAAAATTGACAGTCTTACAATTTGTGGTTTCAACAAGAACATATAATGAAGATTTTTTTTTTGAGTTTCCAAACACCAACAAAAGCCCTAAATTTTTTTTGTTTAAACTGTACTTATTTCTTAAATTAGTTGTCCTCTACTTATTGGTTCATAAATTTGGATGGAATTAAATAATGCTTAGTTACTACTTGAAGCTTTTACTCATAAAATTGGCTCATGGAATACTACTGTCTGTCTCATTCTTTTTATCATAATAAGAGATTTATTTGCAAGAGTTTGTATTTTGTTGATGTTATTTCCCCTAATACCTACCTAGCTAAAGAATTGGAACTTAGTGCGCGCTCAGACGTTCATGCATACGAAACACATACACATGGACAATCAAACTTCATATCATTTTAAGATTATGACCGAACTATATGTAGGTTAAGTGTAAGCACTAACCTCTCATACCTAGCTAAAGAGTTTGAAGGAAATTTAATTTTGTAGGTGCACACTCACACTCACAATATATTTCATATATTTTTGGATTTGATATTAGACTTTTTCTTTATCTTAAATAGTTAGGAACCCTACCTATGTTCAATGTGAGGAGTCGATTGATCCCCATATATATATGCACTCATGCTTAAGTCTATGTGCTACTTAAGCTTTTGTTGATCATAAAGTACTTAATCATATGTAAATTATATATCTACTTAACCCTAGAGTTGCAAGCTATTCGTGATCAAAACAAAACTTATCAAAGAGTTCCGATTATCAAAAAAATAATAATAATAAGGAATGATCTTAGTGCTAGCTCATTATTGAAACAAGATCTTTCAAATAATTATAATAAATTGTTATTATTGTATTAACTGTAAAAAGAATGTATGATGAAATTAAATTTAAGCACCAGTTGTTTAAGTGCTACTTTTCACATTTATTGATTATGCTTCACAATTATTGATTATGATGCAAAATTATCTTATACTTGTAATTAAGAAGATCAATATCATGATATATTAGGAAATATTGTTGTCTTATGTAGCATGCGGATCACATTTGTCTCATGTAATTAATGATATAAATTTGGTTTTTGCTTTATTTATCCACATGCTTTCTATCAAGAAATAATCTTGACATAAACTTGCCCCTTGTATTTTCGAAAGTTGATTTGAAATGCATTAGACTAAAGATTATTGATGACTATTTTTAAAACATATGTTTTACTAAATCATGCCCCTTGTATTAATCCTCAATTTATTATCAGTTTTCAACTTTCTCCTCAACTCAAAAGAGGTTGCAACATATCTTATGGCCAATAATTAGATTTATTAGGTTTCTAATTAAGTACCTTTTCATGTTAGATCGTCAAATTAGATCTCTCTTGCATTTTAATTTTGCATAGAATTTAAGTTTGATGCATAAATTGATTTGCAAGTAGTTGGCATGGCTATAAATTGTATAGAATGACCTATTCGCTAATTTACAAATTAGCTTAGCGGATGATAAGTGAAAAAACTTAGAGTAACTTTTTGGATTCCTTCCAACTTAAGATGTTAATCAAAGAGCCAACCATCTCATTATGTATAACTTTAAAATTTTGAGCATGAAAATTGATTTGCAAATCATTTTGCATAGTGAAAAAAATGCTTCGATCAATTTAGGACCTCTCACAAAGTTTTAGGTTGATTTTGAATAATTTTTATTCAAAATCTATTTGTTCAAATTTTCTTAACAAACCCTAAGAAATTACCTAGCCTAATTAAATATAGACTTGATCATTTGTAAATCTATTGAGACAACTAAATGGTAAATACTCATTTTCACTCCTTTTCTTGTTAATGTATTGAGTCAAAGGAGATTGATGAGGGGGAGTGACTAAGGTAAACATTGTAACTTTCCGACCATCTAGTACTTAATCTTGTGGATCGTTCAACAGTTGATTTAATTGATTGTGTACAGATTCACTCAACATTCTTTTTTAGTGCTTTGACATTTTTATTATATTGAAACATTTCCTTTTGGCCTCATAGGTGAAACATTTACAAGCTTGTAGTAGTCTTTAAATTTTTTTTTCTTACTCCCCAAGTTTATCTCGTATATAAAAGTATCTTCGCAAATCTTTAAGATCATATTAGTTTTTGCTTCCTTTTAAGATAATCATTTCATGTATCTTGAGTAATTCACTTCTACTCATTTGTGGTAAATTCCTTATTAAAAGAAAGTTCTCTAACAATGTACTTGGACTATATAACATATATAATACCTATTTGCCGACTTGCCCTTCCTCTTCATTTAGCATCACAAAGATGAAGTTATGCACTCCAAATCATCTTTATCTCTAGTCTATGTCTCTAGCGCTCCAAATGTTCTTGCCATATCAGTAATTACCAAAGCACCTAATTATCTCACTTGTTTTACTTTAACCAAATGCTTAAGTTTCCTTCAGTACTAAAGATATGCACAAACTTAGCTGTAAGCTGTGATGATGCACGTATGCATCACAGACTTTGAAGCAGGTGTAGTGTTATAAGTTAACGTTGGTCAAAAGGGACAGCCTCTGTGTGTGTCGACATGCATGCATCTGCTTAGCTTGTTGCCGAGGCGTGCCAACAAACTACAGTAGAAAGCATGCGATTATTTTGCTTGCGTGAGATACTCCTTCACCATAAACAGGCATAGAGATGAAGAAAAAACAAACGTACAGCAATAATACTGTCAGAAGGAATTTAATCTTGTCATGTTCGATCTCCCTGAATAATAATAATAATAATAATCTTATATTTAATATGATAATTAAGTTTTCACTTCTATATATATATATATATATATATATATATATATATATATATATATATATATATATATATATATATATATATATATATATATATATATCGAGTTTTTATATCTTTCACCAAAAGATTCTTTCTTAATTATATTTGGGCTGAAAAACATGAGATCTTAAGTAATGCTCCCGAAAACTTTTAGATGATGAATGATTGGATTTTTTTCTTTTATTTTTGGCATTGTTGATTGATTTATAAGAATGTAAATGGTTGTGTGAATTGTTTTAGCTTGAAAATAGTTAGAAACATCTTTTCTCTTCATCGTACTTTTCATCATTTTAGAGCCATACTGTTCTTCGTCTCAGCTATTTTATTTTATTTTATTGAGGCTCTTCTTTTAATAGTGTGGAGTTATGTTGGACAATGTTTCTTTCTTAATTATATATTTTTTTGTCGTGACTTTGATGTTTTAATTTAAAGTTAGAAATGATACAAAATGCTTCTAATTCTTAAACGATAACCATTTATTTTAGTAAAATCATTTATAATCTAAAGCATCATTCAAGAGTTTATCATGATACTTTTCTTGTGGCGTGGTTGGCTCTGCGAAAATAACACATGTTATAGTATTCGTCGGAAATTATCTCGATGAGATCCTTCTTATATCTAAGGCATGCTATAAGATTGATACAAACATTGAAGATGAAGAGGATTACGAATATGATTAATGTATCTTTCATCATAATTATCTACACTATTTATAACCTTATCTTTCCAAATCCTAACGAGCTAGCCGATCACGGGTTGTTGATTGCGGGTAATGAAGGGGTAATATTATCAGGGATAATATAAGAATCCCCTCCATGTTGAGTTGAGGAGTTATGTGAACGATACTTGATTTAGAGTCCTAAGCATAGACGATTTTGGAACATCAGCCTGCATGCCTGGACAAAATAGAAAAAATGAAATACATTTAATTATTGTCATGCAAAGGAATTCTTGAAGGAATATAAGTATCGAGATGCACTTATCCAAAACTTTCATTAGCTCTCAATACAATTTTTTGGGCAAAAATCATAGGAACGCCCCATTTTTTTTAGAATTGTCAAAGTATTATCTCACTTTGATTTTTTTATCAAAAGGGCACCACATTCATTTATAAAATGAATATAGATGTCATCCGACACGCTGCATGCACACTCCTGCCTAAATTTGATCAAGTTATAGCAGCTACAAAATCATAGCTACTACAACTGAGTAGCAAACTATGTTGTAAAAGTAATGAAATCATAGCTGCTACAACTGTGCAAAAAACTATATTGTAACAATTATGATTTTGTATTTGTTACAATCGGTGAATTAAATATATCATAATTATTCAATTAATTATTGAATCACTTAGAACCTATGAGTTTCTCTTTTAATATTTTCTTTCGTTCAGTAGTGTTACAGAGACCACTACAAGAAAAACACTAATTAACAACGATTTTCAACCGTTATCGTAGGCCCAAAAAATTATTGTTAAAAGATGTATTGTTAAAAGAGATGTTCAAAGATAACGGTTAAAAACTATTATCTTAATTTGGTCAACGATAACGGTTTTTCACCGTTGCATTTTAGTGCTTTAGACAACGGTCTCACAACGTATATAAACCATTGTTTTTGAATCGAATAGACAACAATTTGACAACAAAAAATAATTGATGTATTTTGTTTTAGGTAGACAACAGTTTAAGACTCTTATTTTTTGTTGTGTTTTGCATCATATTAAAACCGTTGTCTTGTTTAAATAATATATTTACAAAATCATTCTCTTATATTTAAAAAAAATATTTAAGAAATTAAAAAATATTAGGCTAACAACACTTCAAACTATATATCGATCAAACATTATATATGAAATCAATCCAAACATTATTAAAGTATTATTAATCAAGAACCTACATGCATGAATTACAAAGTAACACATCAAAGTCACCCTAAAGCAACCGTAGTAAATAGTCCCAAATCCTCCCTTACCAATACTCTTTTAAACTTGTTTGTGATAGTCTTTATAACTTCGTAAGTGAACCGAAAATCTCTTTGGATAATGTTCTATTCTCTGAAATTGTTTCTAAACCAACTTCATTACATCTTCCTATTTCTGGCTTTGGACTTTCAATAGGTACTTCAAGATCAATTATAAAAGTGTCGGTGCAGTTTGTACTAACGGTCAAACTCGTGTTTTGATGAATGACAAATAGATTAAAATTGTTAGGATGTATACTAAGAGTCTAATCTTTTTGTATGAACATCTACATTTTGGATTAAGAATCACATGATCATGATTGCATTTTATATCTGTATATATGTGTGTGCATGTTGTCTAATACTTTACACTGTAGATAACATAGTGTGCGGTGTCACACAGAAGATCATGTTATCAATCCCTTATAGAGTATAAGAAGAGACTCACAACCTAGATGGTCTTGGATAAACCATTGCCATGGTTGTAGTGTAATTTGATATGGTCTGTCTTGACCATAGAGTTACACTAGTACACTCTCAGTGTATTGAGCGGACCAACTTTGAGATGATTCAATTTATACTGACTATATAATTGAATCAGACCTCAAGATATTATTTTGTGCATGCTCTTAATCCCGATATAATAACGGACACATGTACTTAGTATTTATTTCTTTGATTTACCAGTGGGCGAGATTTATTTATTAAATCGATAGGCTCGAAAAATTCGGAAATAGTATTATTTGCATGGTGTGCCGTTGATTATAGGAGGAAATCGTGTCCTATTTTAGGATGATGATGTCCCCTTGAGGAGCTCATAAAGTTTATCATGTAAACCCTGCAGGTGGACTTAGTCCGGCATGATAATAAGGTTGAGTGGTACTACTCATGGAGTTAGAAGTTAATTAATTAATTACCAGATTAATTAATTAATTAACAGACATACGATATCTTAAACACGGGGAGAATTTTATACAAATAATATATTGGAGCCCATATATTATTATGGAGGTTGGTGAGGTAATTAAATAATGATCCTTTAGTGGATCAGATCATTATTAACAGATCTGGTTTTGTGGCTAAAACTTTTTGTAGCTAAAAACTTTTTTGTGGCTAAAAAATTTTTGTGGCTAAAAAAATCTGTTAAGTGGCCAAAAAAGAACTCCTCCTCATGGTTCCTGATAGGGTTGGAAAACTCGTGTCGGGCATAAGGGATGAAGAAGTCGGGACCCGGTGGGACCTTTTATCTAGGGAGGGTCAGGCCCCTTCCTCGAGGGGGAGGACCCCGAGAACATTCCAGGAAATAGCGAACCTGAAAAACCCTGAACTCACCTCGGGAGGCAGAGTCCTCGTAATTCCCGACCTCGCGAGCCCCGGGCGCCACGACTAAAGGAAAAAGGATAAGGACCCAGACTATTTCAAAAGAATATCCCTCTGTCACCGAAAGCGACGGAGGCGGCCTGAATCTCGAAAGACGTGCTCACCGTAAAGGATGCATGATCAGGCGTCCTGCCGGGATATAAAAGGTGGTTCTATCCCTCTGGTAAGGGGGGGGGGGCGCTCTCTCAAATTTACATCTTTCCTCTATTTAGCACATTTGTTCGGCTACCTTACTAACTTGAGCGTCGGAGTGGACTCCGCCGGACCATGGCTGGCGTGTTCCCTAACACTTGTGTTATTGTCACAGGATCCTCTCGTTCCTCGGCAACACCACAACCTCCGCAGGGGCTGATCCTCCGCCCCCGACCATCGTCGACGACTCATTTAGGAACAAATTTGGCGACGTCTATGGGAAATTAGAGAGCACCTGAAAGAGCACCGATGGCAGGACCAGAGGAACAAACCCTCACCCTCACCCTCACCCTCACACGAGAGGAATTTGACCGCCGGGTGGCTAACGCCGTTAAAGAGGCCTTGGAGCAATACCACATCGAGCAGGCAACCCTGCAGTCAGTAGCGCCAGCAAGGGAAGAAATCCCCAGGATCTCCGCCTCGCCCTCCAGACGGTCCGTGACTCCAGCCGGGGGGGGGGGGGGGGCGACATGATGGTGCAGCCCAAGGCCCTCGCAGAGAATCCCCTATAGAGGGGGACAAGGCTCACTCGGTAGCCTCTAGTGCTCAGAGGCATGAGGATGGACTGGGAAGGAGGGCTGGACCCAAGATCTTCTAGAAGACTCCATCCACTCCTTTCTCGTCAGAGATTGTGGAAGACCCTATGCCAAAGCAGTTTCGTGGGCCGCGGATCGCTGAGTATGACGGGAAGGCAGATACATAAGATCACATCTGCAAGTTCCAAAATGCGGTGCTTCTACACCAGTATACCGATGGAGTAAAGTGCCAGGTGTTTTTGAACACCTTATTTGGCGCAGCGCAACGGTGGTTTCAGAGGCTGCCCCAAGGTTCTATCAATTCCTTTGCGGAGTTCAAAACGACCTTCCTGCACCATTTCGCAAGTACCCGGCGCTACCAGAAGACAGCGCTCAACCCGTTCGCTCTTAAGCAAAAACCTAAGGAGCCGCTCAAGGAGTACATACAGAGGTTCAACCGGGTGCCACAGGATGTACCAAGCGCAACATCGGAGATACTCATAAGTGCCTGCACCCAAGGGATCGCGGAAGGAGACTTCTTTCGATCCTTGGTAAAGAAGCCCTCCGCTAGTTTCGACGACTTGCTAGGACGCTCGGTCAAGCATGTCAACGTGGAGGAAGTACAGTACGCCCCCGCGCAAGGACCCAGTCGGAGCTTCACCCCTCGCAGCCCCTCGACTGGATAGGAAGGAGCCACCAGCTCCGATGAGGGGAAAGGACCTACCCCCCGGAAAGGATCACTAGATTGGCAGGCGTCGATTGGTGGAGACTGTAGACGTCGAGCCACCAGAGGCATTGCCCAAGTACTACAGTTTTCATGGTAGTTCGACTCATTCCACAGAAGAATGCCACGCCCTGAAAAAGAAGTTCCTTGAGGAAGCAGACGCTAAACCACGGAGAAAATGGAACAAGTCAGGGCATCACAAGTCAGGACCTCTTTCTTAATTGTAGATGCGCCTTCCTCCTACAATGACATCTTGGGTCGACCAGCGCTCAGTACCTTTCAGGCGGTGGTCTCTGTATACCACCAAAAGATCAAGTTCCCGGTGGGTGATCGAGTGGTGGAAGTCCGAGGAGATCAACTTGTTTCACGAAGGTGCTACAGCGGTGAGGTCTGGACCGAGTCCAGGAAAAATCCCTGAGGGCTGGAGGACTAGCTGCAGAAGAAGGTCTTAGACTGGCTAAGGGTCCCGGTCCATAATGCCCTAGTAACATCCAGAATTTATTTAGTGCAATTGTTCCTGTCTTGCTGTTTGCAGTCGAATCAAGTAATAAAACGAAAAGTTTCCTTTCGAAATGATCTACGCGCCCCTCCAAGTAATTCTAAACCCTAAATGCCTCGCAGTTCAGTCGACACCCGGGGTACTTAGGCTTGGCTCGGGACCTACGTGTCCGTCCAAGTAATTCTAAACCCTAAATGACCCGCGGTTCAGCCGACGCCCGGGGTACTTAGGCTTAGCTCGGGACCTACGCGCCCATCCAAGTAATTCTAAACCCTAATGTCCCGTGGTTCAGCCGACGCCTGGGGTACTTAGGCTTGGATTGGGACCTACGCGTCCGTCCAAGTAATTCTAAACCCTGATGTCCCGCGGTTCAGCCGACGCCCGGGGTACTTAGGCTTGGCTCGGGACCTACGCGCTCGTCCAAGTAATTCTAAACCCTAAATGCCTCGCGGTTCAGCTGACGCCCGAGGTACATAGGCTTGGCTCGGGACCTACGCGCCCGTCCAAGTAATTCTAAACCCTAATGCCCCGCGGTTCAGCCGCCACCTGGGGTACTTAGGCTTGGCTGGGGACCTACGCGCCCGTCTAAGTAATTCTAAACCCTAATGTCCCGCGGTTCAGCCGACGCCCGAGGTACTTAGGCTTGGCTCGGAACCTATGCACCCGTCCAAGTAATTCTAAACCCTAATGCCCTGCGGTTCAGCTGCCACCCGTGGTACTTAGGCTTGTCTCGGGACCTTCGCGCCCGTCCAAGTAATTCTAAACCCTAATGTCCCGCGGTTCAGCCGTCGCCTGGGGTACTTAGGCTTGGCTTAGGACCTACGCGCTCGTCCAAGTAATCCTAAACCCTAATGCCCCGCGGTTCAGCCGATGCCCAGGTACGTTGGCTTGGCTCAGAACCTATACGCTCGTAACCCAAAATCCTAAGAACCCGCGAGGTACTCATACTGGGATCGGGATTTACACACTCGTTACAGTAATACCCAACCCGAAGGTCCCGCAGATCAGATGTCACCGGGAGCGGTCAGACCCAACCGAGGGTCTACACCACCACGCGAGTGACTAAGAATCAAAGGAGAACTTAATCGATTCCAAAGCAGGAAACAAAACACTTTCGGAAGAACCCACAGCTTATTGGAATATCAGGCAATCATACATACAGGACCCGTATACAAAAGTAATTAATCATTTACATAATCAAATACATGAAGAAATGCATCTTGATATCCTAGGACGAAAATGGACGCCTGAGGTAATACATGAGTAGCTCGGATATTTCTGACAGACAATCCAGAATGAAGATTGATGCCTGAAGCAACGCGTGCGGAGTCCGGCCCCATCAAGACATCCTCAATCTTCGCCGTAGATAAACAGAAGAAACAGGAGGGGGTAGGGGCTGCCTCAACTCCTTCCCGGGTCGTGTAAAGACACAAAGAAGAATTGCATTAACAGGGCCAGGAGGAAGGAGCCGCCGCGATTTCTCTCCGGAGCACGATAAGACATAGCTCCAGGCCACCACCCAAGTACAGGTCGAGAAAAAACACAAAGGGGTGGGATGGCAAAACAAATGGAAATATTCTCGATCCCACGGCATCCCCCGATAACGACGTACCCTAGGATGCCCTCGTCTTCTCGGGAAGTCGATGGTGCATGGGGTACACCGCCCTCGGCCGACCAGGGGCATGAGGGTCAACATGAGTATGTCATCTCCCCCATGCCCCCTGGAGAGCCACATATGGTCCTTTTCGTACTCCACGGACAAGCGGGGAGTTCCACCTCCCCCAGAATCTTCAGCGAGACCCTGGGCATCATCTCCGCCATGCTCCCTAGCAAAGGAGAGGACGCCATGGCTTCTACCCCTATCTAGTCCTTCCAGCAGGCACGACCCCGGGGTTCGCACGAGAAGCATGCATGGAAGACGCACGTACTAGAAAGAGGAAACCGGAGGGATAAGGAAGGCTGGTGCCTCCCATCCCCTACTTATAGTGTGGGGATCCTCCACAAACAGTTAATGCGCGGCGGGTGCCATAACTCCATGCGTCTTTTCGACTGACGCATCATTAATGTGCCTAGGAACCAACGACTCTTAATGGTCCAATCAAGGATATTGCGAATAAAACGGAGGAGACAGTTCGAGATACACCCCTACACCCTAGCAAGCAGGGGCTAGCGATGAGACTTCGCCGATCTAAATTCCTCGTGCAGGGATAGGACTCCTAGTATCCGCCTCGAGGATGGCTGTTCGGTGGAGCCCATGCGCGAGGACAAAAAACACATCATATTAGAATTCGCATGCCAAGGGAAAAGACAGACAAATTTTTTTCCGTAAGCAGGTCGTTCAGGGCCTCAAGCAGAGACCTGCACACAGGTCGAAGGGTGTTTACATTCTTAGGCCATGGTCGAGAGGTTAGAATTTTCCTTTCTTTTGCCTGCCGAGGGCCCCATGAAAGCCCTGCTATAAACACGCCATTACTTGGTCGGCTACGATGGCGTGAAACTCCTCCGAGCCCAGGAACTTTGCCTTGAAGCCCCTCTCCGCTGTTAGATCGATCGGCGTGCTAGAGGGGGGGGGTGTATAGCGTTTCGAACCCCTTACTTCCTACACGGTTAGTTTGCACAGTGGAATATATAATAAAAATAGTCAAACAAATACTAGCCAATGCTAACACGGAGATTTACTTGGTATCCACGCCGGTCGGGTGACTAATCCAAGAATCCGTCGGAGGATCACTCCCCGGATAACCTCCGGCTAGCTCTCGTCGCTCCTTGTGGGTGGAGAACCTCACCACAACACCTTGAGAACCTCTAACCATAAAGACTATTGTTTGGCTCTTAACCAAGACCAAACTCGTTAAAAATCTCAGCCACCACGAAGTCCTCTTTAAATAGGACTCGGGCTGAAACCCTTGCCACCAGTCGACTGCCCCCAGGGCAGTTGACTGGTGCCACTGAAATTCGACCGTTGCACCGCAACGTTCAAATTCTCAGCCAACTCACCTGCCACCTACCAGTCAACTGCCCCCAGAGCAGTCGACTGGTCCCCAGCTGAAACCTTCCCGTGTACAATCACACACCACTCGCACCCTCACGACTCGACTGACTCCTTTTCCACAGCCTCGACTATTGCCTTCACGCCCTCTTCATCTTCGGCTCTCGTCCCTCGGACGCACGCAAGCCTCCAGCTTGCCTCCATGCCATCCTTCACGCATGCCTCGAAGTCCGAGCCTATCAGCTCATCGTCCCTGCTCTCCAAGGTCCCTCGGGTGCACACAAGCCTCCAACTTGTCTCCATGCCACCCTTCACCGTACCGAGGTCGTCCAGCCAAGTCCATATGTGTACATGTACAACCTGCACACTCAACATACATATATAAGAACACAAGGGTAAACCTAACTTAAACCCTTTGCCCAAACATCAAAACACTTGGTCACTCCGGACCACATATTGCCTCAACAATCTCCCCCTTTTTGATGTTTGGCAATACGTTTAAGTTAAGGAAAGCAAAATAGTAGTCAATAGCAAAAACCATGCTAAATAAATGCATATGCAATTCATACATGGATCCTATCCCAAGGCATCCTATACCTAACCCTCCAAGTTAGGACTTTTTTACACACCTAGCCCTCCAAGCTAGGACTTTCACAACCTAACCCTCCAAGTTAGGATTTTCACCACCTAACCCTCCAAGTTAGGATTTTCCACAAGACGGGCTTTTTAAAGCTTCTCCCAAGCTCCCCCTACATTGGACTTACAAAGGTTTTTTAAGAACCTCTCCAAGGTCCCCCTTATGCCAAGGATGGAGCAACTATGCTCCCCCTTTATCTTTGCTCCCCCTAAACCTAGGGTTTCTAGCAAAGGTGTGCTTGGTTTCCCAACTTAAACCCAACACTTCTCCCCCTTTGCCTAACATCAAAAAGAACCCAACAATATCCCAATTATTTGTTCTTCTAATCCCTAATGATCCTAAACACAGTGTACTGACCCCCCGTACACTTGTTTTCCATCATTTGGACACATGTCAACTGCTGGATACTCACACTAGCCCTGACCAGTCGACTGCCCTTAGGTCAGTCGACTGATACTCTGAATTATCAGTTTTCTGGCCAATTTCATAATTGCGCCAGAAATTCTACAAATCTCCAAAAATTTCTAAATTTTATGGAATACTTTGTGGTACCCATACCTACTTGGGAAAAATATATTTACCCATGTATCTATCACAATTCCTAAGTTTGACACAAAACCCAAAAATTATCTATAAACATTAAGGCAACTAGGAGGCAAACTCCCCCTTAACCTATGCCTTTTTCAATTTTCAATTTACCTAGGTGAAGTTCTACCCAACTTAACAGCATAGCACCATGTTGAGTTATACCCAACCCAACACCCGAATTCTTCCCCCTTGGGCACCATTAACGGCTTGCTCCCAAGCAACCTTACCCCTAGGGCCACAAGAACTCATCAAACCCAGAAAAACTCTAACGATTTGCAAGCACACTTGCTAGGATATACTCTATCCTAGAAAAATATGACTCCATGAAAATCACAAATGTGCTTGACTTTTGGTACAACTCCTAATTTCCTCAAAAGTTTTTGTATCAATTTTCAAATGTATCTCTAATTCCATGTGTTTGTCAAATTTACTCATCATAATTCGACACATGGAATTATCCTCAATTCTTTCCTTTCCATTCATCAAGCATTTATCATTTGATATCATTTATTGAATTTAAAGCCCTCACCAATTTTTCTTAAATTCCATGATATCCACATAGCCTCATTTTATGTAATCACCATTAACTCATGAGGCAAGGCATTATTTAAAAAGTATAACCAAGGATTTAACTTTAAGGACATATCTTATCATCCAAAATACCTTTTCTCTGTAGCCCTAGTGGATCAGTCGACTGCCCCTCAGGCAGTCGACTCCCAAAACTCACAAATTGTTTCTGGGCTGAGACCAGTCGACTGCCCCTGAGGTAGTCGACTGATACCTGAATTTTAGATATTTCAGTCCAATTTCAGTAATGCCTAAATAATTCCATAAATCTCCAAAAATTCTAAAATTTCGTGGGGAGATTTGTGGGGCCAATGTCTACTTGGAAAAAATACGTTTCCAAATAAATGCACTCCAGATCCCAAGATTGGAATGTAACTCAACTTTCTCTAAAATGTATAATTTAAACTCATCTCAAAAGTCCTAATTGTAGCCTTTCCTTGATATATCTTCTAATATTTGGTCATGATACATTTTTAGCACTCAATTATATGGTATTTGCTCATTAAACCTTAATTTTAACGATTATAACCTCATTTTCATCTTTTTCTCCTTAAATCCTTTTTTTAATGTGCCAAAACCTAGGATTAAGACTTACCCAAGTCTTCCAACCCTATTTGGCACATTTAACCTAATTTCCTAGGAGAGAAACTTTTGAAATCCATTTACCATGGACCCCAAAGACTCCTAGAGCTCCCTCTTGAGCTCTGAGTCCTAGCCACCTCCCTAGGTGACTCGATCCATACTAGACCACACCGGTGTGCCCCCGGTGACTCTTGGCCTACAAAATGAACCTTCTTAACCGTAGACACTTTGTCTTTGGTCAAGTTGTCCTTTTTACCCTTGGATGGCACCCCCTTGCCATCCTTTGACTTCTCCTTCTTGCCATGATCATATGCCTTCCCAGCATATTTCTTTTTGTTGGCATTGGAGGTCTTAGACCGGTATCCCAACCCCGATCTATCATAGTTGGGTTTTAAGCTACCCAACACCATGTCTAAGCCCTTAGATGCAACCGTGAATCTTTCTAGGTCTTTTTTTAATGTGTCAAGCCTTGTCCTCAAGGCTTGATTTTCCCTCTCTAGACCTTTAACTTTGGAGTCCATGTGTCCACTTTGGTCATTCCTAGAACTACCCATTTTCCTAGGCACATTCCTTTCCTTCTTAGGATTAGTGCCTTGATTCTTAGGTACAAGGGTCCTAGGTTTCTCATGATGCATGCTTTTGTTAATGTTTTGACCTACCTTATTATCCCTATTCCTAACATTATATTTGAAACCATGATTATGCACAAGTAAGCAATTTTCATGTATTCTAGCATGCATGGAGGAATAATTAACATTATTCTTAATATGCAAGGAGGAATTCAAATTTGAATTACATTTTAATTTAGGGTTAGGAATTACCTCCCTTACCCTTGACGTTCCTCCTTGATGTGAGCTCCTTTTCTCTCTTTGCTCCTTTTCCCATCTTCTCAAATGTCCCATTTTCTTGAGCTCTTTCTTCCTTGGACACTTGGTGTGGTAGTGCCCTAGCTCTCCACACGTGAAGCATCTAATCTTCTTTCTTTTAGCTTGAGCTTCCTCATCCCTACACCTCATGTTAAAATTTAATTGAATTGAAGTTGGTTTAGGGGCTACCTCCTTTTTCTTACCCTTTAGACACTTATCCTTGTAGTGTCCCTTTCCGTTGCACCCAAAGCATACACTGTGTTCCTTTTTCCTTGCTTTGGTGGAGGTAGAGGCTAGGTTGACTTCTTCTTAAACCTTGGATGAGGTAGATGCTTCCTCTTGTTCTAGCATGGAAGTGGGTCTCTCCTCCCCCTCAATCCTTGAGGTGGTGACTTCTTCCTCTTCTTCTCTTGAGGAGGTTGATGATCTTTCACTTAAATCCTCCTCCTTACTTGAAAAGTTGACACTTCTCTTTCTTCTTTTTCTTCTTGACCCATTTGACTTTTCTCCTTGGGCTCTTGAATTTGTGTAGGATTTTCATGACACTTTTCCAATTTATTCCACAACTCATATGCATTTTTATAATTTCCTACATCACTCAAAATGTTATTAGGCAAAATCTTTATTAAAATGCTAATTACCTTCTTATTGGCCCTTGCTTGTTCTTGTTGCTCCTTGGTCCAATACCTAGGTTGGAGCTTCTTTCCATGCTTGTCCTTAGGGGTCTCAAATGGTTCTTCAAGCACGATTCGACATGCCCACTCCATCCCGAACCAAGTCTCGATTCTCGCCCTCCAAAAGTTGAAGTCCTCATGATCGTAGGGCGGAGGAGTGTAGATGTCTTCCCCCAACTTATCTTCCATTGTTTTTCTTCCTCTAGTGTGTGCTCCCTCGGCGGTTAGTCCGATCAAGAGCGGTCCTTTGCTCTGATACCAACTGTTAGATCGATCGGCGTGCTAGAGGGGGGGGGGGTGAATAGCGTTTCGAACCCCTTGCTTCCTATACGGTTAGTTTGCACAGTGGAATATACAATAAAAATAGTCAAACAAATACTAACCAATGCTAACACGAGGATTTACATGATATCCACCCGGTCGGGTGACTAATCCAAGAATCCGTCGGTGGATCACTCCCCGGATAACCTCCGACTAGCTCTCATCGCTCTTTATGGGTAGAGAAACCTCACCACAACACCTTGAGAACCTCTAAGAACAAAGACTACTGTTTGGCCCTCAACCAAGACCAAACTCGTCAAAAATCTCAGCCACCACGAAGTCCTCTTTAAATAGGACTTGGGTTGAAACCCTTGCCACCAATCGACTGCCCCAAGGGCAGTTGACTGGTGCCACTGAAATTCGACCGTTGCACCCAACGTTCGAATTCTCAGCCAACTCACCAGCCACCTACCAGTCGACTGCCCCCAGAGCAGTCGACTGGTCCCCAGCTGAACCCTTCCCTAAAACAATCACACAACACTCGTACACTCACGACTCGACTGACTCCTCATCTGTAGCCTCGACTATTGCCGTCGTGCCCTCTTCATCTTCGGCTCCCGTCCCTCGGATGCATGCAAGCCTCCAGCTTGCCTCCATGCCATCCTTCACGCATACCTCGAAGTCCGCAACCATTAGCTAATCGTCCTTGCTCTCCAAGGTCCCTCGGGTGCACAGAAGCCTCTAGCTTGTCTCCATGCCACCCTTCACAGTACCGAGGTCATCCAGCCAAGTCCATATGTGTACCTGTACAACCTGCACACTCAACATACACATATAAGTGTTGGGACCAGGTGCATGTTGACATGGATACGGGTTCATAATTTTAAAATTTAATTACGTGCAGCGGAAGGTTTAGCATAAATAATTTCTCAAATTATTTTAACCACGTATCTAGCATGCAACCTTATGTTGTGGAGACATGATCATACATTTAAAATTTTACAGAAAGTAAACTAATTTACTTAATACCTCGCGTAACTCGTAGAAAGGGACGAGATCCAACCGTAGCGTCCCTTGGAAGCTCCGCCTCTATTCGCGTCCACGCCGAGTTTTCTTCGGGATGACTTCGCAAAGCCACGAGTTTCGTACCGACAAGAACTACTAGATTCTCCAAAGGCACGACAAGAATACCAAGAGAGAGATGAAAAACTAACCACCAAACGAAGAACAGAATCAAGATTCCAGGAGGAAGGAAGAAGTCGCTCCCGCTTCTTCATCTTCTTCGGCTTCTTCTTGGTGGTGGAAGCTCACGGCAAAGGAGGAGGGCTCTAGGGCCGGCGGCACTAGAAGAGGGAGAGGGAGAGAAGGAGAGGGAGAGAGGCTAGGCAAGAATCCTTGATCTCTTGGATCTTTTTTTCAAGCCTTGCCTTGATACCTTTATATAGTAGCCTCTTAATCGCCAAGTCTCCTCTTAACAGAATATATTTTTCATAAGAAATTTATCTTATAAATTTTTTATGAATTATTCCGTTATGCCAAGTTTTATTATAACTTAATTTATAATAAAACAACCATGTCTCCCCTTTTATTATGGAAAGAAATTTCTTTATATAAATTTCTTTATATAAATTTCTTTATCATGGTAAATCAATCTATTATTGATTTTATAAATTAAAATAAACCAATCCAAGGTTTATTTTAATTTCCATGAAAAATAAATCTCTTTATATAAATTTTTTTATATAAATTTTTTTATATAAATTTCTTTATCCATAAATTTATAAGACAAACCACGCGCGGTTTATTTTATAAATTTGAACCAAACAATTTGGTTCTTCCCTCTTATTGTGGCCGGCCAAACAAAGAGGGTGGGGACCCTCTTTGGCCGGCCAAACCCAAGCCGAAACCGTACGAATTAAACTCATTTAATTCGTCCAATAAGTCTTTAAAAGACTTAGCCATTTTATGCTTCCGATGCGTCTCTGAAAAATTCAGATTCGACTTATCTCTCTTGATCGGAAAATCTAATTTTTAACTCGTTTTAAATCCCTCGGATTACTCGTAGTGCGTGTGACTAAATAGGCTTTCGATTTATGTTGGCCGTCTATAATTAACCAATTATAGAACGATCATGAGTGGCACCTAGTAGTACATCATGATCCCCAATTAATCGAAAGATCAACGGTTGACCTCAGAAATAATTCTGAAACCCTTTAGCAGCTTTAATGAATCGTGGCTCATTCCCTTCACCATCTTATACCCACTTGGTTCAGGACACGGTCTATGTTTGTCAGTCCCCACTAGGCTGACTACGTCACACCTAGCCCAAGTAGTGTCTTTCTCGTCCAACGGATTCTAATTACTCTCATGTTTCTGAGAGATTCATACTCGGAATATGTGATCCTCTGGCCAGAGGCTTCGAGTAACAATCCGACGATAGACCTTGGCTATACATCTCCTCGCAAGGTGTGGTGAATCCTTTGTAGGCTGTTCAAACATCTTCGGGCACTTCGGCTTATACCCAATCATCCTGGGTCCACACCTCCTTGGAGATGCTTGCTTAAGATGTCAAAGTATAAGTCTTCATGACCAAGATGACTTGAACACCGCAAGTCAAAGGAACATCGCACTTAAGCTGCAGTAAGAACTTCATTGACATATCTATATGTAGATCACCATATGAAGCTTTACAGCTAGTCACTCCAATGAACTAGTTCCCTTAACTAGCATTCATGTATATCTACGGACATCCCAATGTCACCATCCAGTGAGAATCAGCTGATTAGAGAATAACCCATGCTAGTCTCCACAGAATTGATAGTGTCCGTTTTTATCAATTCATCGACTAGGGATAATTTCAATACTTCACAATTGCACATGTAGATATAATCACTAGTTGTGAATTCATCACAAATTCTCTCATGCTGTGAATTGTATTGCGGATATTCAGTAAATGAGTTTAAGATCTCAATCAAATACACGAACATGTATACTCAAATAGTGAATATTCATTTATTAAAGTAAATGATTACAATCATAAGGCGATTGCCTTAGGACACTTCTCTCATATTACTAACAAACTCCCACTTGGCCTAATGCCAATCACTACGGTATCCAATACCACAGGCTCTAACATGTCCCTCAAACTTGCTTTGAGGCAAGGCCTTAGTTAATGGATCCGCTAAATTCCTTTCAGTGGAAATTTTCTCAATTTGTATGTCATTCCTAACTTATAATCTCTCTGATCAGATGATAACGGCGAAGCTCATGTTTGGATCATTGATGAGACCTTGGTTCCTTTGCTTGTGCAATAGCTCCATTGTTGTCGCAATAAACCGGTTTTGCTTCATCAATGGATGGAACCACACCAAGTTATGAGATAAACTACTTGATCCAGACTGCTTCCTTTGCTGCTTCCGAAGCTGCAATATATTCCGCTTCCGTGGTAGAATCCGCTACGGTGTCTTATTTGGAACTCTTCCAACTTATTGTGCCTCCATTCAAAGTAAATACGTATCCAGACTGAGATTTGGAGTCATCCTTATCTGTCTGGAAACTGGCATCTGTATACCCACGTATTACCATATCTCCTTCTCCATATATTAGGAGCACATCCTTAGTTCTTCTTAAGTACTAAAGGATTGTCTTGACAGCCACCCAATGATCCATTCCTGGATCAGACTGGTATCTGCTTGTGATGCTCAGAGCATACGATACATCGGGCCTAGTACATAACATAGCATACATGATAGATCCTATCGCGGATGCATAAGAAATCTTATTCATGCAAATCCTCTCGTCTTCTGTGCGCGGACACATAGACTTTGAAAGGTTGATCCCATGCCTGATAGGAAGGTAACCTTTCTTAGATTCCGACATGCTAAACCTTTTTAGCACTCGGTCTATATATGTAGACTGCGAAAGACCAAGCAACCATTTTGATCTATCTCTCTCTATAGATTCTAATCCCAAGGATATAGGTTGCTTCTCCCAGGTCTTTCATGGAGAAAGTTTTGGACAACCAAATTTTTAACCGACTGTAAGACTGATATATCGTTTCCTATAAGTAATATGTCATCGACATATAATACTAGGAATACGACTGCACTCCCACTAACCTTCTTGTACACACAAGGTTCGTCAGGATTTTGTGAGAAATCAAACTCTTTGATTGTCTCATCAAAACGGATGTTCCAGCTCCTGAATGTTTGCTTCAGTCCATATATGGATCGCCGAAGCTTGCATATTGTGGTTTTGTCAACCAATATGAAACCTTCAGGTTGTATCATGTATACATCCTCAACCAGGTTTCCATTAAGGAAAGCTGTTTTCACATCCATTTGCCATATCTCATAATCATAATGAGCTGCTATGTCCAGGAGCATCCGAATGGATTTAAGCATAATTACCTTCCATGTCGGTTTTCTTCTTAAAACTCACTTGCACCCTATGGGCTTAATCCCTTCAGGTGGGTTAACCAAGTCCCATATTTGATTTTCGTACATGGAATCCATTTCCGACTTCATGGCTTCAAGCCATTTGTCCCTTTCTGAACATTTCAGAACATCTTCATAACTGATAGGTTCGTCATCGCTTATGAGTAACACGTCGTTCGATTCACTTAAGAGAAATCCATATCTCTCTGGAATATTGCGTGTCCTATCAGACCTACGAAGAGGTGGTGTTGTTTTAGGTTCAACTGATAGCTCATCATTATGAGTTATTGGTTGTGGGTCTAGACTAGGTGTCTCTGTAATGTCTATTGGAGTTTCTTAAACTTCATCAAGTTCAATGCCACTCCCACTTTTATCTTGTAAAAGAAATTCTTTTCCAGAAATACAGCATGCCTTGAAACAAACACCTTTTGTTCCAAGGGATGATAGAATAGGTAACCCTTTGTTTCCTTAGGGTATCCAATAAATAGACATTTATCAGACTTAGCATCCAGTTTGTCTGATACAGTCTGCTTCACATAAGCAGGACAACCCCATATCTTAAGGTGAGTTAAGTGAGGTTTCTTACTATTCCATGTCTCATATGGAGTAGTAGAGACTACCTTGGTCGGGACTCTGTTTAGCAAGTAAACAGCTGTCTTAAGTGCATAGCCCCAAAAGGATTTTGGAAGAGTTGCATGATTCATCATGGATCTAACCATGTCCATCAAGGTTCGGTTACGTCTCTCAGATACACCATTATGCTTTGGTGTATATGGCGGAGTCCATTGAGACAATATCCCATTGTCCCTAAGGTAATCTTGAAACTCTTGACTTAAGTATTCACCACCCCGATCGGATTGAAGTATCTTAATACTTTTGCCAAGCTGTTTCTCTACTTCATTTCTGAATTCTTTGAATTTCTCAAAAGCTTCAGATTTGTGTTTCATCAAGAACACATACCCGAATCGTGAGTGATCATCGATAAAGGTAATGAAGTAGCTATAGCCTCCTTGTGCAAGAGTTGACATTGGTCCACATACATCAGTATGTATTAGACCAAGCAATTCTCCCACTAGATCACCTTTTCCGGAAAAGGGTAATTTGGCCATCTTGCCTTTTAAGCATTATTCGCATGTATCAAATGAACCGGGTTCAAATGATTCCAGAATTCCACATCGGTGTAATTTGGTCATGCGTTTCTTACTTACATGGCCAAGACGACAATGCCACGTATAGGAGTCTATTCGATTATCTATTCGAGCACGTTTGTTGCTAACTTCGATATTGAAAGCGTCACCGGATAAATCTATCGTGTAGATACCATTGCACAATGTTCCAGTCCCATAAAGAACGTCATTTAAAGTTATGTAACAACAATTGTTACTAAAAGTTAAATGACAACCCTTTTCATTCAAACATGAAATAGATACAATGTTTTTTATTAACGAAGGAACAAAATAACAATTATCCAATTCTAAGACGCGTCCAGCAGGGAGCTTTAGCAAATATGTTCCAATGGCAATAGCAGCAATCTTTGCTCCATTTCCAACTCGCAAATTCGCTTCTCCCTTGACGAGTCTACTTCTATTCCTTAGCCCTGTATGTCATAACATATATGTGAGCTACACCCAGTATCAAGTACCCAGGTGTATGAGGAAATATAGTGACATTCAATAACGAAGATACCTGAAGAGGATGAGGCATCAGATGCCTTCTTCTTCAAGGACTCAAGATAAACCTTGCAGTTTCTTCGCCAGTGACCCTCCTTGCCACAGTGATGGCAAGTGCCTTTTGCGGTCTTTTCAGTCTTTTTGGCCTTTTTCTTCTTTCCCTTATTATGTTCTTTAGCCTTCCTCTTAGATCCTTTCTTTGAGGAACCAACTAATAGTACCGTCTTTTGATCCTGCTTCACAGAAGGCTCTACAGTCTTCAGCAGATTGAGCAACTCAGGAATGGTAGTCTCCAGCTTGTTCATCCGATAGTTCATCACAAATTATGAATAACTTTTGGGCAAACAATGCAGAATTAAGTCAATACTTAGTTCGTGATCCATTGCAAAACCGAGTGTGCCCAATCGCTCAATGTACCCCAACATCTTCAATATAAACTGTGAGACAGAAGTGCCTTCCTGCATCTTAGAGGTGAAGAGGAGTCTGGAGACCTGGATCTCGCCTGCTCGTCAAATAACTCATGAAGATGGAAGATGATGGTATAAGCATCCATATGCTCATGCTGCTTTTGCAGCTCAGGTACCATAGCGGCTAGCATGATGCAACTCGCAAGTTCAGAATTGGTCACATGTTTCTGATAGGCCACTAACTGGTCTGGAGTTGCATCTTCTGGAGGACGGTTGGGAAGTTGATCTTCAAGGACATAAGCAAGCTTTTCTGCCTTGAGGACTATCCTCAGGTTTCGAAGCCAGTCCATGAAGTTTGGCCCAGTCAGCTTATTGGTGTCTAAAATGGAATGCAAATTTAGAGAAGACATGATCGAGTGATTATCCTAGAAATACAAATTGAGCTTATGTGAGAAGAATGATAAAGAATGCATCAACATATATTAATTAAATCCTATTTATTTTTTGAATTGAATAACCCTTTTTATCAATTCGGGAGATCGTAGGATCATCTCCAAATAGGTTGATATCCAACCATAAATAAGAACAAGCATGGTTGTGGCCATCAAGTTATTCTTAGCTATGAAGGTAGGTAATTATACGATTACGTATCACATATATATAACTATCACTTTATGCTATCAACTAATTGAATGTTTGCATAAATCATTGGGTTGTTAACTCATTAACAAGTATGCAACAATACACATAGCACCCAACTGCACCTCTCATTACATCGACTTTGGCTGTGGCACAACAAATCGATGCTCCGAGCTTAAGACTGACCCATTAATCAAGAAATAGTTTTAATATGGTTGGAGCTCATTCAACCGTTTAGTCAGACTTGGATGTGTCCAACAACCAAAACTAAGGATTGACCTCTGACTCCAACTATATTAATCATAAACTAATTCCATGGTTTGAACATGTTGAGGTTCAAGCCGGGCATGGATGTGTCCATCAACCCAAACGAGAAACAAAATTCTGGTTCTAACCATATTAATGGAAGGTGTTGGCCTTAATATTTTATAAGGGGTTTTGGGTCTCATCCTTTCTTTTCTAAGCACATTCATGACATATAATTATGTCATGTACTAACGATTTCCTTAATAAAGTATGTATGTGACTTAATTTATCAAGTCTCATTAATTGAATTAGGAACCGGATTTCCTAATTCTAATTTCATACTTTATTCAAGGAATTATTTTGGGAAACAATTTCCTAAATTGTCATAATAGATTTCGGAAATAATATGTTTAAGACTTTGATTTCTCTAAATCAAATCTTATTAAATTAAGAGACAGATTCCCTTAATTCAACCACATATTATTTTCATGAAAATCTTATTTAAGAAAACTCTATAGGAAATAATTTTCCTAATTGATTTTGGAGACAACAATATGTAAGAGCATCACCTCTTAAATCAAATAAGGAAATTATCATTTGAGAATCACCTCAAAATTTCCATGATTTGATTACATATTTTATTTATGAATTTATTAATTACAACAAATTATTTTCTTTGGGTGGCTCTCCGAGGCTCAGATACCCAAAAAAAAGGAATTTGTTGTAAATCTAATTTGGTCCGCTCCCCGAGGCGCAACCAAATTAAACATGACAATTTTATTCAAAAATGGAAATTAAATTACAACAACTAAATTTAAATTGGATGGCTCTCCGAAGCTCAATCTAAAATAAAGAATATTATTAATAATTTAAAACCAATTCGAATTTAATTGTCAATTAATGATCCATAAATTTATCTAGACTTTCTTGAAAGAAAGTGCCCAAAATTACGAGATTTCATAATAGGTTTTCAGAATAATTGTAATTTTCAGGTACAAAGAAAACTTACATATTTCCAAAATTGAAAAATTTCCAAAATAGGAAATTTCCAAAATTGGAAAGTTTCCAAAATGGGAAGTTTTTCACAATTATCATAAAATTTTAGAAACTAGGATATTTCAAAAGTTTGCGAAATTTCATGACGATTTCCAAATTTTGAAATTCCTAAATCTAAAATTTATCATAATTGGAAAGTTTCCATAATTGGAAAATTTTCCAAAATTGAGATCATGACAAAGTTTTTCGCAAAACAATTATATGATTATGTCGAACACTAACCGGCTCTGATACCACTGTTGGGACCGGGTGCATGTTGACATGGATACGGGTTCGTAATTTTAAAATTTAATTACGTGCAGCGGAAGATTTAGATTCGACTTATCTCTCTTGATCGAAAAATCTAATTTTCAACTCGTTTTAAATCTCTCAGATTACTCATAGTGCGTGTGACTAAATAGTCTTTCGATTTATGTTGGACGTCTATAATTAACCAATTATAGAACGATCATGAGTGGCACCTAGTAGTACATCATGATCCCCAATTAATCGAAAGATCAACGGTTGACCTCAGAAATAATTCTGAAACCCTTCAGCAGCTTTAATGAATCGTGCCTCATTCCATTCACCATCTTATACCCAC
>JAGFNQ010003967.1:179985-265510 GCA_024364735.1 Boesenbergia rotunda | reverse complement strand
CAAATCTTTAGAGGTGGTGGCTCGGGAGAGTAAGGCAAGAAGCATACCTCATTCAGTAGAAGAAACTGAAGCCAGGGAATTTCCCAGGCACAAGTAAACCATGGGATGCTTAAGCATGGTTCAAAACGTTGGAAAGAATAGTAGGGCTACTGGACTGGCATGAGGTAGAGAAGATAAAGTGTGCATCTTTCTGCCTTACGGGAGATGCTAGAATATAGTGGAAGAGAGTCAAGGCCAAGAGAAATGTCAGCCAGATGACATGGGCCGACTTCGAGACTGAGTTCTTCGAAGAGTACTTTCACATGCAAGTAACCAACAAGCATTATGATGAATTCACGGAGTTCAGACAAGGAGAACTATCCGTGGATGAAGCAGTGAAGATGTTTAAGCGGTTAGCTCATCTGTGCCCAGAGCTAGTTAGCACAGAAAAAAGAAGATGTTAGGCTAATGCTCAAGATGTTAAGGCCTGAGATAGCGTTAAAGGGGCTAGCAGTGTTAAGAGGCCACAAACCTCCGAAGAACTAATACGTGGTGCTTTGATCACTGAGCACTACTTAAACAGTATAAAGGCCACCAGAAAGGTTGAACGATGAAGTTCTTAACAACCTTACCGTCAGGGGAAGAAATGACCTCTACTCAGAGGCTAAGGGCAGTACCAATCTGGATTTCCAACCGAGAGCTCTATAGTGACTGGATAGTCCTTGAGATGAAGGATTATGATATCATGTTAGGGAGGGATTTCTTCAGTAAGTACAGCGCTTCAGTGGACTGCCGTAGAAGGAAGGTGGTTTTCAGTCCAGAAGGAGAACCACCATTCGAGTTTCAAGGAGCCCCAAAGAGGAAGACTCAGAAATTCCTCTCAGCCTTGGCAGCCCACCAGATGCTAGAGCAAGGGTGTGCTGGTTTTCTTGCACACATAGTGGACTCAGAAGCGAGGAAAGAACTCAAGCAGGAGGATGTACGGGTAGTCTGCGAATATCCAGAAGTGTTCCCAGAAGAACTACCTGGACTACCGCCCAACAGGGAGGTGGAATTTGAGATTGAGCTGGTGCCAGGTACCGGTCCGGTCTCAAAAGCCCCATATCGTATGTCTCCTGCAGAGCTGAAAGAATTACAAGAGCAACTTCAGGAGCTACTAGACAAGGGCTTCATCCGCCCGAGTCATTCACCCTAGGGAGCTCCTGTACTTTTCGTCAAGAAGAAGGATGGGTCTATGCGCCTGTGCATAGACTACAGAGCTTGAACAAGGTAACCATCAAGAACAAGTACCCCCTTCCCAGAATAGATGATTTATTTGATCAACTCAAAGGGCTACAGTGTTCTCGAAGATAGATCTGCGTTCTGGGTATCATCAGCTAAAGGTTAAAGAAAGTGACATCCCCAGGACGGCCTTCAGGACAAGATACGGCCACTACGAATTTGTAGTGATGCCTTTTGGAGTAACCAATGCTCCAGCAGTCTTATGGAGCTGATGAACCACATCTTCAGGGATATCTCGATAAATTCGTCATTGTATTTATTGAGATATTCTCATATACTCACAGACTCCAGAGGACCATGCTACACACTTGAGGATAGTGCTGCAGATCCTTCAGCAGGAGAAGCTCTATGCAAAATTCTCAAAGTGTGAGTTTTGGCTAGATCAGGTGACCTTCCTAGGTCACATTGTATCCAAAGAAGGCATTCAAGTTGATCCAGGCCAAGATAGAAGCAGTCAGCAACTGGTGTAGACCCAAGAATGCCAGTGAGATCAGAAGCTTCTTAGGCCTGGCAGGATATTACAGAAAATTTGTGGAGGACTTTTCCAGGATAGCCTCTCCACTCACAGCCTTGACCAGAAAGAACAAGAAGTTTGAATGGTCAGATAAATGCGAGCACAGTTTTCTAGAGCTGAAGAAGAGACTGACCAGTGCTCCCATCCTGACTGTTCCAGAGAGTGACAAGGCCTTTGACATCTACAGTGATGCATCCAAGATGGGCCTTGGAGCTGTCCTCATGCAAGATGGTAAAGTAATAGCATATGCCTCCAGACAGCTCAAGGACTATGAGAAGAATTACCCTACCCACGACCTTGAGCTAGCAGCTGTGGTTTTTGCACTGAAGCTTTGGAGACACTACCTGTATGGAGTGCAGTGCAGGATCTTCACAGACCATCAGAGTTTGAAGTACTTCTTCACTCAGAAGGACCTGAATATGAGGCAGCGCAGGTGGCTAGAGTTAGTCAAGGATTATGACTGTGAAATCCTCTACCACCCAGGTAAAGCTAATAAGGTGGCAGATGCACTGAGCAGAAAATCCTGTGCAGCATTGATGTCCCTATCATCACTGTCTCTACCACTTCAGAAAGAAATAAAAGATTTTGGAGTCGAAGTAATAGTTGGGCAATTTTCTGCATTGACCCTAGAGTCAACCCTGCTTATAGATATACAAGAAAAGCAAAGTCAAGACCCAGAGATCCAGAAGATCAAGCAGGGGATCTAAGAGGCAGAAAATTCAGAGTTTCGAGTATCAGACAGTGGCATACTCTATTTTGGAGACCGCCTTTGCGTCCCCAATGATGAGGAACTAAGAAAGAATATTTTAGAAGAAGCCCACAGTACCCCGTACTCTATGCATCCTGGTTCTACTAAGATGTATCAAGATTTAAAGAAAGGATTCTGGTGGTCTGGACTCAAGCGAGACGTGGCCAGATATATCAGTACCTGCTTGACCTGCTAGAGAGTCAAAGCAGAACACCAGAGACCAGGAGGAGTTCTACAGCCACTTCCCATTCCAGAGTGGAAATGGGAAGAAATATCCATGGACTTTATCACAGGTCTTCCAAGAACCACCCATGGACACGATGCAATTTGGGTGATAGTGGATAGATTAACCAAGTCTGCCCACTTCCTAGCCATCAAGTTGTCGCATTCGGTAGAGCAGTTAGCACAGCTGTACGTGAAAGAAGTAATCAGGCTTCACGGAGTTCCGAGGTCGATCGTGTCTGACAGAGATGGACGATTCACCTCCCATTTTTGGAAGTGTGTTCAGGACGCCCTAGGCACCAGACTTCAGTTCAGCACAGCTTTCCATCCCCAGACAGATGGACAAACAGAGAGAGTAAATCAGATTTTAGAAGACATACTCAGAGCTTGTGCATTGGACTTTAAAGGCAGTTGGTGCAAATTTCTATGCTTAGCTGAGTTTGCCTACAACAATAGCTATTAGGCCACTATCAAAATGGCACCTTATGAGGCATTATATGGCAGGAAATGTAGATCACCCATATGTTGGCAAGAAGCTGGTGAGAAGAAAGAGATGGAGTCAGGACTAGACAGCCAGACTGAGCTTATAGATGAGACCACTCAGGCTATCCAGACGATCCGCCAGAGGATTGAGACTGCCCAGAGTAGACAGAAAAGTTATGCTGACACACGCCGTAGGCCACTTGAATTCCAAGTTGGAGAATCAGTATTTCTCAAGGTCGCTCCCATGAAGGGAGTGGTGAGATTTGGCAAGAAGGGCAAGCTAAGTCCTCGCTACATAGGACCCTACAAGATCATAAAGAGGGTTGGTAAGGTAGCATATGAGCTGGACCTACCAGAGGATATGTCAGCTATCCACAGTACCTTTCATGTCTCTATGCTAAAGAAGTGTATTCACGACCCTAGCCAAGTGATTCAGCCTCAGTCAGTACATATCCAAGAAGATCTTAGCTATGAGAGTAGACCGACACAAATAGTGGACAAAGCAGTTAAAAGATTAAGAAACAAAGAAGTGCCACTAGTGAAGGTCATCTGGCAGAATCAAAAGCATGAAGAGGCTACTTGGGAATGTGAGGACAGCATGAGAGAACGATATCCAGAGTTATTCTAAGTTCGAGGACGAACTTTTTATAAGGTATGGGGGATTGTAACGCCCCAAAATTTCCATTTTTAGTTCTTAAAGTCCTTAGAATTATTTAGAAATGGTTTAGAAATATTCTAGATATTTTTAGGAATTTTTAGAGTATTTTTATGGAATTTTCCGAGTCCGTTTGGTATTTATGGAAAAAGAAAAAGAAAAAGGAAAAAGAAAGCCAAAAAAGGAAAAAATCACTTAAGGGCAGCGGGCGCTCGAACCCGCGACCACCACGAGACCAAGGGAGCGCGCGACCAGCTGGGCTAGGTATCAAGCACAGAAAAGGATGGAGAGACCTTTATTTAAGGTGTAGTTAGGTTAATCCGCCCCATAAGTATAAATAGGTAATTAAAGAGAGAAGTTTTATTTTCTCTCCTCTCCAAACCCTCACGCCGACCCCTCCTATTCTGGGCGAAACTACACCAAGCTCTAGGGGGCCGGTCAAGGCTCTTTTCCAAGAGATATTCTTATATTCGGGATCCCCACGACGAGAGGAACGCGTAGGCGCGAAGAATTCGTCGAGATCTCAAGTTTCTTCCGAGCTCTAGACATTAATCTTGGTTGTAAGTCCAAGATATCAATGTAAGTACTGCTCACCTGCAGTAAGAGGCGGTTTTTCCGCAAGAATTTCCCTTAAAAGTTTTTAAAAGTGATATTTACTTCTTGTTAAGATTTTTGCATGTGATCTTAGTTCATTATATGCTTATATATTTTATTGAGTGCCCTATATGAGATTAGGGTCCAAGAAAAGCTATGAGAAAAGAAAAGAGAAGATAAAGATAAGAAAAGAAAAGGCCAAGGCCTTAAGAAATCCCCAAAAGTCAAGACTTAGGGATTTTAGCACGCAAGGTGCTCCAGAAAATGCCAAGGCATTTACAGATAAGAAAGAAAAGAAAGAAAAACTATTTTATTTTCTAAGGCCAGTACCCGGCGTCCAAGGGCGTCGTTAAAGAAATCCAGGTGTCCAATTCCAAGGTCTTGGCCCTGGTAGACCAAGGTCTGCTCTATTAGGATTGGTGGCTCGCTACCCCAACCTTTTAGGGAACGCGCATGAGATGGTACTTACGTCTTCAGTGGATCCAAGTGATTAGTATTTTCAAGTATATGCTTTAGCAAAGTTTTCGAAAATTTAAAGAGTTTTCTAAAAGTTAAAGAATAGCTAAAGTTTCAAGTTGAGCCAAGAAAAGTAAATTGAGATTTATTATTGCTTGAGTATGCATGTTTTGAGCTATACATGTTCTTAGTTTTCTTTCAAGCATATCAGTATCTCATATGATGTTCAGTTTGATCTAGAAGCATGTTTGCACATTTCGAGTTTTTTGTGAGCTAGATAGTACTTACTAAGCTTTTCGCTTATAGATGCATTTCCTCTTATTGCAGATAAAGGTAAAGGCAAGCAATTCTGAAGGAAGACGACGAGGCGGTGCTGAGTAGAGTGTGTGTGGTGGCTGATTATGGAGAGATCTTTGGCGCAAGACAATTTAGCTATTAATTCATAATGTTATAGTTCATTTGAATTTCATGTTCTTGCTTTATGGAGTTTAGCGAATATTTAAGTTATGGATAGTTTTATATGCTCAATTTCTTAGAGTAAAGATTCCATGTCATTTCTTTTAGTCTATATATTTTTATGATTGCATTGGATGAGTAGAAATATGAGTAGATGGAAGTATTGATACTATGTTAGAAAAATAGATGCATGTACCAAGATAGTATCAATTTCTTCTTTGAATTAAGTTTCATTGCTTAAATTTGTTTAGAAAGGTTGCAACCACATTTCATAATGCTTTAGCAAGGTCATAGAACATGCATTTGGTGCTATGAATGTATAGAAGTCAAGATTGGTACAAACTTTAGTGTTAAAATTCATATAACTTGAATAGTTTAATTTCTTCCGCAAAAGTCCTAATTTCAAGTTTAGGGATTCGTTTTGATTGACTAAGCTCATTTGAAAACTGTCATAGAGTGTAGAAATGGTGTCATGATTCCATATGGCTCGAAATTATGGGTTTGATGGAGCTGTGAAGCAACTGCCGAAAGCTGAACTTTCAGCTCACAGGCGTACCAGTCGACTGCCACGTCACCAGTCGACTGGTACCCGACAGTTCAGTTGGGTGAGGCAGGTTTCAAAGTGTACCATTCGCGAGCTTTTGAGAAAGGAAGTGTGATACGTCATTGTGTATGATTGCTTGAATTAGAATATAATTGTTAGATGAATTTATAAGTTTAAAAAAAAAAGATTTCCGCATTTTTTTCTTTAAACATGTATCAAGTAAGTAGAGAAGTAGAGAAATGTAACGATCCGTCTAAGGCAGTAAGAAGGCGGGTCGCTACAAAGGGCACCTCACAATCCAGAGCTCCCTCATCCTCTTCAAGATTTCAAAATATCCATTACGCACTAGCCTTTGAATATCACACTTTCAAACTCATGCCCTGTCGCACTGTGGACAGAGCATTCATTTATGAACATTGTCCGTCGGTACGATGAATCATTGAATTTTATGAACTTCAGTCCATTCTCTTTCTTGAAAGGCCAATCAACTTTGATTTAGTCTCCGAATTCTATAACAACATGGTCAGTGGAGAGGGTTCGGGATGGAGGACCTGTGTTGCCGGTATCACCCTCAATTTTAATTTATCAGCCTTCACTGCATTTCTTGATTGTCGACGATCTGATAATGACTTTCCACTTTACCCTTATCTTCCAAATCCTCTACCGGTTCCCTTCGATGGAGTCACACCTGACTCTATCCATGAACACTTTTTCGGTCATCCAAGGCCAGGGGGTCACGGTGAGCCCGCTGGTGATTTCCCCACCTTTGCTGCTCTCCGCCTTTCCCCCGCCGATTATGTCTTGTTTAAGATTATCACTAACTGTCTGATACCTACTACTTCAAAGCACTTAGACGAAATTCACTCATTCAATTGCTTGATGCTCTACGAGATGCATCAGCAGTTAGATTTTGACATAGTAACCACCATCTACTTCTCCATTATCACCTATAGTCAGATCTATAGTCAGACGGTTTACATGCCATTTGGCCATATCATTACCGCTTGGCTCCATTCGGTCAGGATTGACGTATCACAAGGCAGGATCGTGCCGATGGTTCGGCAGGACTGGCGACTTGACCGACGCACATTGGCTCAGTCTGACATTGTTGTCGGAGCACAAGGGCTAAGGTGGAAGGATAGGAGAAGTGCAGGGGAGTTACCAAGAGCAGCCCATGATCAGATGCATCAGGAGCTGCCCACTGCTGTAGAGGGCTACTATGAGTCGGATCCAGACCTTTGTTGGCAGATTGCCGAGCTGGAGCAGACGATCCAGCATGGTCT
Source organism: Boesenbergia rotunda (assembly GCA_024364735.1). Classification (NCBI taxonomy): domain Eukaryota; kingdom Viridiplantae; phylum Streptophyta; class Magnoliopsida; order Zingiberales; family Zingiberaceae; genus Boesenbergia; species Boesenbergia rotunda. Next base: position 258,295 of record JAGFNQ010003967.1, on the reverse strand, counting down.
GCATGTCTCAGAGGTCTGGAGACAGGAGGTCCGATCTGAGTTTCAGTCTTTTGACCGTAGAATACACGCGTTAGAGTTTGACGTTTCTGGGATTCGCTCCCGGCAGGAGACATGGCATGAGGAGTGGCACAGTTGGGCAGCTGGTCATCCGTACCAGCCTTCATCCTCTGGAGCGGTGCCTTCCAGTAGCACTGTACCAGGGAGCGTTATATATATTGATGATACATCTGATGATGACCCTCCTGAGGATTGATTTGATCTTGGTTTCATGATTTGTGATGACTATTTTGACTTGATGGCGATATGTCTGTGGTTTGACTATCATGCTTTCGTGCTGCACTTGACTTTGATGCTGTATTATGCATCTGATTTTATGACTGATTTCCGTGTATGCCTTGCCATATTATGCTTATTGCTAGTTCACATGTTTGTTCATATGATAGATATCTTCAGGTATGCCTTGCTATATTATGCATTGCTATGCATATTCGTACTCCATGTTCATATAATACATATGATTGTTTTGTCATGCTTTATATTTGACATATGGCTTCATATGCTTTCAAATTCAATCATACCTTTGTTGTTTTAGGATAACCCCTAGGATTGAGGGGGAGGTTTTATGGTTAAACTTAACAACCCCTTTAGACCCTTTTCGGTGTTTGACAAAGGGGGAGAGTGTGGTTGGTTAAGTTTAGGACGATTACAAGCTTAATTATTGTAGGGGGAGGATCCTGATTCCCCTATGAGTGTGAAATTTGCAACTATAGATTTCAAATCCCTAAACTTAAATCGGGTTGTCAAACAACAAAAAGGGGGAGATTGTTGATGCAGTCTGACCCTGATTGTTGTTTTGGTGTTGACACCGATTTTAGTTTAGGTTGATGAGATTATTATGATTAAGTCTTGGTCGTGGACTAGGAATACCTAGTGGGACTAGGTTTGATGAAACCCTGGCTTGGAGGGCCAGGTCCTAGCTTGGAGGGCTAGGTGGATGAAAGCCTAACTTGGAGGGTTAGGTGTGGAAAAGTCATAGCTTGGAGGGCTAGGTGGATAAAATCCTAACTTGGAGGGTTAGGTGTGGAAAAGTCCTAGCTTGGAGGGCTAGGTGGATGAAATCCTAACTTGGAGGGTTAGGTGTGGAAAAGTCCTAGCTTGGAGGGCTAGGTGGATGAAAGCCTAACTTGGAGGGTTAGGTGTGGAAAAGTCCTAGCGTGGAGGGCTAGGTGTGGAAATTCCTAACTCGGAAGGTTAGGTGATTGGAAATCCCGGTAAGTGAAGTCGGGTCCTGGTGAGTGAAGCCAGGTTGACTGAAGTCCTGGTGAGTGAAGCTGGGTACGGAGTCTTGGTCCGAGGGACTGAGCACGAGTCAGGGGAGGCTGGGAGTCAGTTCTCTTGACATAGAGTGGGTTTGGCCTAGCCTAGATCAGTCTGGTGACCGATCAAGGAAGTTGGCACGGAGTTCCCTCGTGGATCGGTCTGGTGACCGATCCAGCGATGTGTGATCAGTCTGGTGACCGATCAGGGAACATACGGTGACTTTGGCAAACCTACTGATCGGCTCCTGATCGGTCTGGTGACCGATCAGGGAGCATACAGTGAGTTTGGAAAACTTTCTGTGCGGCTCCTGATCGGTCTGGTGACTGATCAGGGTTACTATTCAGATCGTTCTAGTGAACGATCAAATGTCGCGAGTTCCTCACTATGACCGATCAGGATGAAGCCTGATCGGTATGAGCATGTCCTGATGTAACGACCCAGAAAATTCTCTTAATATTTTCTTAAAATATTGAGCATGTCTAGATAATTTTCTGAGGGACCTAGAAATATTAACACAAAATTTGGCCTAGAAATCCATGTTTTCTCATTTAAATTGAGAAAACTAAGTACTAATGGGCCTTATATGGGCTTTTTAATACCATAATTATTGGAGAATTTTAGGTAAAAACTAATATAAATATAAAGGGGTTTTAATGAGAAATATTAACATAATTATGGGAGAATTTCTAGAGAATTTTCGGAATTTTGGGGAAAATAATAGAAAATAAAATGAAAAATAAAATAAAAAATTAGTGCATGGACCAAGGATTTGAACCTTAGACCTCTTGTACAACCATGCATGCTCTAACCAATTCACCTAGCAAGGGAGTGCTATGAGGAAATGAAATGGAGTTTGGTTAAGGCTTAGGGGAAGAGGAAGAGACACCATGACTCTTCACTTACCCTCCTTAATGTGTTATAAAGAAGGGGATTTGGGAGTTACCTTCTTCCTTCCATCAATTGCACTTTCTTTCCTCCTCCTTCCTCATTCTATCCGAACACCACAAGAGAGGTTCTCCATTGGAAAAGCTCCACAAGAAGGTCTCATCACCAAGATCTAAAGGTTTTCCAAGGCTACAAGGGCAAGGGGGTTCAAGTGTCCAAGGGATTTACAAGTTCCTTCTCTTTTAAGGTCTAAAAATCAAGATTAACCAAGGTAAGACTCCCTCACCTGTGGTATAATAGTTCCTTTTGGATTTTAGCATAATATGAAGTTGTTTGAGATTTTATGTTGGGAAAAAAAAAGAAAAGAAGGCATGAACCCCAACCTAGGTTTCGGCCACTAGGATTTTTGGGTCCATGATGATGCTAAAAATCTTCATCATGTTTTCTAATGTGCTCTCATGATGTTTAGAGATTAAATATAATTTTTGAGAATGTTTGGGGTACCCTAGGACCCCCTAGGGTTTCGGCCAATCCCATGAACCCATGGGTAGGGTTGAATCTAAACCCTCAAGCATGTGTTTTGTGTATTATCATGATATAAGGGAGATTGAGGGTGACTTATGTGAACTTTTACAAAGCTTTGTGACCCCACAAGTTTCGGCCAAGTTGGATAGTAGGGCAAAAGATAGGGCTTTCCTCAAGTAATGGCCCTAATGGCCCCTATGGTATGGTATGGTTGGTGTTTAATGGTTGATTGGGGATTTTAATAGAATTTTTCCATGCACCCATGCCCTTATATGTTTCGGTCAGCCCTAGGAAGGAGGGCTAAAGGTTAGGATTAACCCTAATCATGAGCCCTAATGGCTTCCTATGGTCTTATGGATAAGGTATGGTTGTTCCTTTACCTTATGCTATCTTACATGTTCATGGAATTGATGGAACTCCTCCTTATAGGATTCGGCCAAGCCATGTATCTAGGGTTTGGGGGTGGAGTTAGGGTTCGAAGAATGATGGTTTATGCTTATTATGAAGTATATATATAGGTTCAAGCATGTGGTAGAAATTAAGTTACCTATAACCCTAACCTCGAGCACCATGTTTTATGTTTGTATGTTTATGATTGGATGCCATGCTTAATAGGGTTATTTATGAAGGTCTTATGTTCTATGCCATGCGCTTGGATAGTAGGTAACATGTTTATGGAAGTCCTACCTATGTATGCTTATGTTATGTTAAGAACCATGCTATGTTATATGCTCATATTATGTTAAGAACCATGCTATATCATTGTGTATGTTCATGATAAGAATGATGTCATGATAAGGATGTTAGGTTTATGTTCATGATAAGAATGATGCCATGATAAGTAGGTTAGGTTTATGTTCATGATAAGAATGATACCATGATAAGTATGTTATGTTAATGTTCATGATAAGAACGATGCCATGATAAGTATGTTATGTTTATGTTCATGATAAGAATGATGCATGCCATGTTGTATGAATAGAGATGCATGTCATATTTATGAAAGAAGATGCATACCATGTTTATGAATGAAGATAATGCTCATGCCTTCCAGGCATCATGATGCTATGCAATAAGTATGAACAATGAAAGGACAAGCATGTGTTAAGTCATGCTTTATGTAACATGGTTATGCTATGAATGTCTTATGAATGACGAAACATGTAAAGTATTTTACTTTATGAATGGGCTTGTACCGGACCGAAGTATGGGTCCAAGGGATGGGCACCTTAAGAACGCCCCGGTTCTGGACTACCGACTATGTTGTCCACGGTTCTGGCACTACCGAAGCTGTGCAACATGGATGGGCACCTTAAGAACTCCCCGATTCTGGGACTACCGACTATGTTATCCTTACCCTAGTAGGTCGGGGCTCACGACCTCGTATTTACTTAGGGATGCACACTTATGATGTATGTATGTGGTACAAGCCGGGGACCCCAATGATATGATGATTATGTTTAAGCATTTAAAAGTATGTTTTTAAAAGTTAAGCATCCTTATGTATATGTATTCCACTCATGCATTCATTCATGTTATGCATTATGCTATGCTAATAATGTTTTATGCTTATGCTTCATGTTAAGAAATATGCATGAGAGTAAATGTTCTATGTCATGATTATGTTAAGAAGATGCTCATATGCTATGATAGGAAGTATGCCTATATTTATGCCATACAGGTTGGTTTACACTTTATAGACATGTTTATACCATGTATTATGCCATGCTAGGAATGTTTATTATGTTATGTTTATACCATGTATTATGCCATGCTAGGAATGTTTATTATGTTATGTTTATACCATGTATTATGCCATGCTAGGAATGTTTATTATGTTTATGTTTATGCCATGTAGCATGCCATGCTTAGAATGTTTACTATGTTTACGTTTATGCCATGTCTCATGCTATGCTAGGAATGTTCACTTATGTTTATGTTCATGCCATGTCAAGTATATGATAAGTGATTCAAGTTGTTATGTTCTAAATAGAGCACCAAGTATGTTAATGTTTCATGTGCTCATTATGAAATGATGAATGATTTTTGTGAGTAGGAAAGAGTCTTACTAAGCCTGTGTGCTTATAGTCTTAATTCCTTATACCGCAGATCATTCAAGGGGACAATGAGGAAGCAGCAGGAGGGCAAGAACGCATGTGTGTGGTAGTGACTTGGCCCAAGAAACCATATGTTTACCGTTTATGCTAGAACTTTACTTTGGTTACTTATAGGCTTGAATGCTTGAATAATGACTTATGGAACTCTATGATGTGATGTTAAGTACGACATGATATGATGCTTAAGTATGAAGTCAATATGCTAAGTTTCCATGTCATTATGTTATGAATGGTAGTAAGGCATGTATGTGTAAGAATAAAGTTATTCCGCTGCCTTATGATGTCTACATGCCCTAAGTATGTTAACGTAACGCCGCTTTATGAAAAAAAAAAAAAAGCGGGCGTTACACCTGATCGGTCTGGTGACCAATCAGGAGGTTTGGACTGCGAAGCTAGGAAATCACCCTGCAAAGGGGTGGATCGATCCACGACTTGGGATCAGTCTGGTGATCAGTCCCGGAGAAGTCGCAATTTCTAATTATGCATTGGGGACCGATCAGGATGGATCCTGATCGGTCTGAACCCAGCCTAATCGGTCTGGTGACCGATCAGGAGTCACTCTGATAGGTCTGGTGACCGATCAGTAGCTGGCAGCTTTAATTCAAAAACGCTGTTAGAGCTCTGATTACGTCTGTTTCTCTGCTGATTCGCTACTAATCTCTGCTCCTATCTTCTAATTGTTGATACTACATTGATTTGCTGAGCTAATGAGATGCTAAGTGTGCAGGTGACTTAGAGATCATCCAAGGGAAGTCAAACAAAGGTTTTCGCTACAGCAGGTTTGTCCGTTTGTTTCCGTAGGTTGTAACATCCTCTGGTGCAAGCTGCAGCGACTGAGGAGCTGATGACCTGGGGCTCAACTGGAGGGGTTTCGGTGAGTCCAGAGGAGGTCAGGGGTAGCTGGCTGTTGCAGGTGAGCAGCTGGGAGCTGCTGCAGAGGAGCGTGTGACTTGGCAATGGAAGCAGGATAAGCCAAGGAGTGGAGAAGGAGCTGGAGAATGCTGGTGACATCTCTTGTTCTGCTCTTGTGACAACTTTGATCTGTTGAGCATCACTCTGAATCTTGAAGCAACCTGCTGTTACTTGAGCACTTGGGAAGAAGAAACAAGAAGCTTGGCGAGTCCATCAGCAAGAAGACACGAAGAAGGGAGTTCTTGCATGAGATCTGTGCTGAGTGGAGCTCGGTGAGGAGTTTGTTTGTGTTCTTGAGGTTCTAAGTGCTCAGTAAGATTTCTTCTTGTGTTTCCTGTACTTAATACTTCATTCATCTTGAAACGCTGTGGAGAGGTTACTCCACTGAGACGGAGGTTGCTTTCTATCCAGATTTTCCGAGGCTTGATCTACCGACGATCAAGGGATCGCCCACCTTAAGGGCACGCCAAGGAGTAGGGGCAAGTTATCCCCGAACCTTGTAAATCCTCTTTGTTAGCGTTTGTAGTTTGCTTTCCATTTCTGCATTTATACTCTGTTTTGTTCTTGCTTCCGCTGTTGCTGCTAACATTCACGTGCAGAAATCCTAAATGCGAAAGAAGTTTTGTGTCTGGCTACAATCACCCCCCCTCTAGCCATCCAAGTTCCATCAGAGTGAACTTGAAGGCATACGTGAAGGGTGGTCTTCGGAGTGAGGAGGAGTGAATATGTAAGCTGGGCAGTCGACTAGGGATGGATCAGTCGAATGCCAGCGGGAAAACTTGAACTCACAGAAACATCAATCGACTAGTCCAGGACCAGTCGACTGATCAGGTCAAAAATCTAGCCGTTGAGTTAGCCATTGGATAGCTATTGCGGTGGGATCAGTCGACTACCCTAGGGGCAGTCGACTGGTATCGGGCTGGACAGCTTGAGGAGTTGTCCTTTACTCTATTTAAAGGGAGACTTTTGAGCAGGTCAAGGTTGCGGTTCTAGAGAGTAGAATCAGGTCCTTAGTGCTCAAAATCTCCAGCTCTTCCTCTCACTTTCATTTTATCATTGTAAAGAGGAAGAGTGTCATTTGTGAAGGTTTCTCCACCTTGAAGGAGATATTCATAGTGGAGCTCGTGCATATGTATGGATCCTTGGATTAGTCACCTCTTTGAGGTGGATACCAAGTAAATCAAGGGGTTAGCATTGCTTTTATTGTTTTTATTGATTTTGTTTGTGTTTAGCTAACAATCATTGTAGACAAAATCGAAAGAAAGCTATTCACCCCCCCTCTTGCTTGACGCCGCGATCCTAACATCCTAGAACTAGGTTCAGCCTCAAGTCTGGTTGGTTGGTTTGGTTCAGGGATCGGTTCAACTACTTGGGTTGGCTCAACTATTGGTTCAATTGATGACTCAGTAGTTGGTTCAATTAATGGTTCAATTAATGGTTCAATTGATGGTTCAATTAATGGTTCAATTTCTTCTTGATCTTGATTTGAAGTATTTAGGCTTGGTGGGTTGTTTAGGTTGATAGTAGGTTTTGTTACATTTTCTTCATCGAATATTAAATTTGTGGTTTCTTCAATTTTGAGGGTTTGTTTATTGTAAACCCTATATGTCCTACTTGTTGCTGAGTATCCTATAAAAGTTCCTGGGGTTGATTTTGATTGGAATTTTCCTAGGTAATCCTTAGTATTCAAAATGTGTACTTTACACCCAAATACCCTTAGATAATGCAAATTTGGTAGTCTGTGGTAATAAAGGGGCGCTTGGTATATATTCGGCAATGGGAATAGTAATGGGTTTTGATTGAGGGATTTATGTGTTTAGTGATAACCTAGTGGGTGTTGGGTTATAAAATCAAGGGTATCATATCCATATTTTGATTCCGATTCTCGTATACTAAGCATCATAAATGGGAATGAAATAGATTTCATTCCCATTCCTGCCTTCTAAACCCGCTTACCAAGCGCCCCCTAAATTTCATAAGGGGTTTTGTTGTGTCTTTTATTTATTATGACCCTATTTTGAATGTAATAGGCTGTGTTTATCGCTTCTGCCCTAAATTGATTAGATAAGTTGTATTCGTTGAGAATGATCCTAGTGTCTTCCTGAAGGGTTCTATTTTTCCTCTCGACTATTCCATTTTGTTGGGGGGTTCTAGGGCATGAAAATTCATGGATGTACCCATTAATTTTACAGAATTCAGTAAATCTCTGATTTTCAAATTCTCCCCCGTGGTCACTCCTAAGTCTTTTAATTTGTGTGCCATTTTGATTTTCTAGCATTTTACACAAATTGTTGAATGAGTCAAATGTTTCATCTTTGGTTTTTAAGAATCTAACCCAGGTAAATCTTGAGTAATCATCGATAACTACTATGCAGTACCGATTCCCGCTTAGCGACTTGGCTCCATGAGAATCAAATAGGTCTAAGTGTAGGAGCTCAAGTGTGACTTGGGTTAAGTCTAATTGGGTTGATTTGTGGGTTATCTTGGTTTGTTTACCTTGTTGACATGGATTACAGATGATATTTTCAAATTTTTTAATTTTTGGTATCCCTTTAACTAGTCAAGATGACTTAGTTTTGAAATTAACTTTGTATGGGTGTGACCTAGTTTTCTATGCCATAAATTGGTTTCTTCTAGTTGAGTTAGAAAACATTTAGGTGTTACGGGTAAATTAATCGTATAGACATTGTTCTTTCTATTACCCTTAAGTGTAATTTCTAGGTCTTGTAGATTCCTAATCAGGCAATCAGAGTTGGTAAAGGTAACTACATAACCAGTATCACATAGTTGGCTAATGATAAGTAGGTTAAATTTAATGTTATCAACTAGCAACACCTTTTTGATAATGAAATCAGAGTTTTGTTCAATATTACCAACCCAATTATCTTAAGTGTGACATTGTTGCCAAATGCCACTAAGCCTAGGTCTTTGAACTTGATTTTAGTGAATTTCAATTTATCCCCAGTCATGTGTCTGGAGCATCCACTATCCAACATCCACTGGTCCAAATCTTTATGTTCCTACACATAAAGTATTTTTGATTTGGATCCATTTATGTAGAAGTAAGGATAGATTGATTGAATTTCACTGTCTAATCTGTCTCACCCATATCTAAGGTTATCAAGCATGTTGATCTTGTGGGTTCCTATTGTGAGATAGGATTTTAGCTTAGGTTCAAAATTTAAGTTTTTAATTAATTGAAGTTTTGAAAAATTAAGTTTGAATTAATTTTGAAAATATTAAGTTGAATTTTAATTTTGAAAAATATTAAGTTGAATTTTAATTTTGAAAATATTAAGTTGAATTTTAATTTTGAAAAATATTAAGTTGAATTTTAATTTTGGTTTTGCAATTTGTTAAATTTGATTAAATGTATATTAAGGGTAGCATTAATTTGGTTGGTTGGGTTGGACTACATTATTAGGTCCTAGATATCTCACCTATTTCTAAGTAACAAAACAGTGTAACCTTATTTGTTTTGTGAGATCTATTATTTTTTAACTTTTGATTTTATGTTAATTCTATGATTTAATTGAAGCTTGTGTTAGATTTGAGTTTAACAAATAGTAATTTAAAAGTGAGTTTCGATAATTGACTTCCAAGTCTTGGCGAGGCACAGAGGCCTTCTTTGGCCATGGCCTTATTGGATCAACAACCCTTTCCTAGACAAAGCCTTTTAAAGAAAGATCATTTTCAAATTACTTTTTGAGACACTCTGGTCTAACTAGCTTAGGATTTGGAGAGGTAGCTTCGGCTAGTTCCACCGGACTAAACAAACCAAGTAGGGTACGCCTTACCCTACCTAACTCCGTAGACAGACTTCCCTAACGTACTATCATCTCACTCATCCTAATACTATGTTGTTCAAGTTTCAATTAAGTCTGATCCTTAACTAACCATTCCTAAGTCTAAGCAGAATAATATTGAAAAAAATAAACAAACATCAAGCAATAATTCAAGAAAAGAAAGAAAAAAATCATTTAAGTTCAAAAATGATTTTTATATTGGCTCCCCCTGTACTGAAGCCTCGATATGGGCTAGGCAAGATGTGAATCTTGTCCTTGAGGATCCAATATTGGTTTGGTCCAGCTTGTTTGTTCAAACTCAGCTTAGAGACCCATGCATGGACTCATGTTCTAGTTTGGTTCAATATAGAATAGTAAGATCTGTATCGTGGTTGGTTCAATAGCCAAGTCCGGATCGATTTAGAACTGACTTCTGTTTTCCAAGAATCATGTCAAGATTCTTGGAACCCGAAGTGAACCGTTCTAACGCGACTCTGAGTTCCTTGACTTGAGTTTTCAAGGAGGAATTCTCTTCTTTAGCTTTTGAACTTGAGTTGAGTTTCTTTCTTAAACTGACTCAGTTAAGGAACTCGAGTTGACTTCCTCTTTCAGAATTTAGACTTCCTGTCGGAGGGTATCAACCTGAATGTTAGCTTTCGCCAACTTGTGAGACATATATAAAATTAAATTGTAAAGCTGCGATTCGGGATAGCCTCTTACCGTTATTCATCCGTCCTTTGAGATCGATAGCTTTCTGGTGCCGACGTCTTCTTCCAATTCCGATTCAGATTCGGAGTCGAGATCTTCCGAGGCGGTTAGTGCGAGAAGATTGTAGTGCGGGGCCACTTCTTCATCTTCCGAAGACAATTCGTCCCAGGTGGTTTGTAGTGCCTTCTTCCTCCGAGTTTTCTTGTTTTCTTTCAAGTTGGGACACTCTGATTTGAAGTGACACTTCTTGTTGCACCCATAACAGGTTACGTCGCTCTTCGTTTTTTGGCTTGTGGAAGGTTCAACTGGATCATCCTTCTTTGGTGCAGTCTTCTTCTTTTGCTTTTGCTTCTTCAGCAACTTATAGTAGTTGCGAGCAATCTGGACCAGTTCTAGATGATCGATTCTGTCATCGTCGGATTTCGAATCGGAATCTGACTCGGGTATCGATTGTAATTATTTCTTTTTTGGTTTTCCTTGAGTTTTACCTACAAATAAAGCCATACTTTTCTCAAGCTGTGCAGTATTAGTTTGTTCATGTAACTCTAATTCGGAAAATAATTCATCATGTTTTATGTCTGAAAGGTTCCTAGAAACCTTGTAAGCATCTACCATAGATGCACACAATGAGTTCCTTGGGAACGAGTTCATAGTGTACCTTATTAGGTCACGATTTTCCACCTTATGACCTATAGTGTGTAGTCCATTCATCAGCTCCTGGATCCTTGCATGGAGATGTGCTACTGTTTCCCCATCCTACATCTTGATGGTCTACAACTTGTTGAGTAGTAGATCACGTTTGCTGATCCGCGTATCCGACGTACCCTCGTGCAGCTCGATCAACTTGTTCCAAAGCTCCTTTACACTGCTGAAGGGGCCGACGTGGTTGAGCTCTTCCTTTGTGGCTTTTGTGTCTGCTTCAATCTTCTTCTTGAGTGGAGCATCCCACTCTGAGTATCCTTGCACTTCACCTTGTGCAATTTTAGGGATCTCCAGTCCGGGTTGGATGATGATCCATATGTCCACCTGAGTGTTCAGGTGGACCTCCATCCTGCTCTTCCAGTAGGAGAAATCATCTCCTGAGAAGTGTGGTGGTCTCAAGGTGTTGTAGCCTTCTTGCATGACCAGAGAAATTTTTAATCAGAAAAATTACAAAAAAAAAACTTTGTTCCAAGACTAAGTCTTGGATTAGCAGTGCGGTATGAAAAAGAAATGAAAATCGAGTGATGTTGCACCAACCTCGAATAACGAGAAAATCATGAACGATAGACTTTTTACGAATGAAAAAAAATCCGAACATTGCTCAATTGGTGGTTGCACCAAATTTGAGCCACTCGCTTTGATACCACTTGTGGGATCATTTAGAATCGATAGAGGGGGGGTGGTGAATATCGATAAAAATAAATTCAGATATGTAAGAGCAATGCGCAACGGAAAATACAACAATGCTAACTCTATTTGTTTTTACTTGGTTCGGTGTCTTAAATGGCTCCTACTCCAAGGCCCATGGTCCTTGACTATTCTCGTTGGCAATTCTATATTTTAAAAAAGGTATTATAAAATTTTAATTAGCAAATATAAAATTGAAAACAACTTGAAATTATACCGATGATCGGAAAGAAATCTGAAGAACGGAGCACCAGGTCGTCGATCTTGACGTTGTTGAAGCTTGGAACTCAGGCACAGAGAGAAATGAACTGAGCATTTGAGTGCTTGAGTACTTGAGAGAAGATTTATTTGGAAGCAGGGGGGTGAACCCCCTTTTATACTAGTGTCCAGGGCGCCTGTGTTGCTTGGGGCGCTTGCCACGTCAGCCGGTTTGGGGGCAAGCTTATCTGCAGACTCGGCCAACGTCTATGCACCATCCAGGGTGTTGGTGCCGGAAGCACCAAAGTTAAACCTGTGTTTTGATAATGACAATGGGTTCAGAAGTTAAGGTTTTGTTGTGATCAGATAATGCTAATCAAGTGTGCAGGAAAAGTCCTAGGTACACTAGGCATGAATTCCTGGTTCTAAGAATTGGGCACTAAGTCCTGGCCATGGGCTGGCCACCTAAGTCTTGACGAAAAGATGGGCAATAAGTCCTGGCCGAGGGTTGGGCACCGAAGACCTGGTGAGTGAAACAGGGCAATATGTCCTAGTCGCGGACTGGGCACGATGACTTGGTGAGTGAAGCTGGACCCAAAAGAGGCTGTCACGAATGTGGGTCTCAAATTTAGATATTTGTAAAGCTGGAAACCCTTTTTGCTAGCAAAGATAAAAACGTAGTAAAGGGGCCACAGGTTGTATTTTTCCTAGGGCTAGTTGAGGGTGTTTGATTCAAGCTCGAGTTTATGTATCGTTCATATTTTTGGGTTTTAAGTAAAATCTGGATTTGGTTTGAAATTCGGAAATGAAAACACAATTCAAAAGTAAGAAACTTAACTAAATGAATTCAAACTAGGTAGTATCAACTAAGGAACTCAATTAATGGAAACTTGATTAACCATTGCAACCTAGCCGAATTTGGAAGAGCAAATCTGAATTCAAATGCAACTAAATACTAAACAAAGGAATGAAAATAGTGGCTGAATTTTCAATTGAACTAATGCAAGAACATACCTCCGGAATCAAACTCAAAACAAGCAAATGAAAGCTAGCTATAGAATTCAGGAGAAAACTAATGCATACATGATGAGAAGGTTCCGAAACAACCAAATGTAAATGGAACTGAAATCAAGGGCAAGAGCTCACTAAGGATTGAGTTAAACTTAGTACCACTCAAAGCTGAATTCTTCACTTGATACAAGTGCAGAAATGAAACTACTTGGATATGCAGAAAAAGAAAGCTGATGTGCCGGAAGCTGATACTTCATGCAAGAATGAGGACTCAATTCAGAAATGAAACTAATCTATTCAGCGTGAAAAACAAATCTTCCAGTGAAATGATAAGTAAGAATGACTCAATGACTTCAGAAATCAAAGGCTGAAAACTCAGAAATGGAAACTGCAATTCAGAAATAAATTCAGAACCGAAATCAACAACCAAATGTAATGCAACAAAACCAACTGGAATCAGTTCACCAATCTAGATCTCAGACAAGTTTTGGAAATCTAGTATCTAATTGACAAGAATTCAGAAACTAAACTGGACTCGCAGGAATGAATTTGATACACAGATTAAAAACTTCTATGCAACAAACTGAGCTAGACTTTCAAAAATAAAACTAATGCAAGTAAGCTGATCAAGCTGAGAGTAATTGCTCGAGTCTAATGTTCAAACAAGATGTAGAAAATCCAAGGTTCTCTCGACACAAACTTTAGAAATTTGAAATTGTAAAGGGACAAACAAACTAACTGATACACAGAATAGAAGTTGGTACGCAGCAGCTAAACAGAAATGCAGGAATAAAACTGAATTTAGAACTCACAAAGCAAACTAAGATCTAATTCACAGAACATATGTTCGAAGAAGATTAAGAAGGACTGATGTTTACTTGCTACGAACTTAAGAAGTTGTAAACCAAACTTGCTGAAACTGAAAACTATAATTCAGAAACGAAATCTGATACGCAAGCAATAAAACAAGAATTAAACTGAAATTGCAAACTATTGTTCACTAAACAAACTCCCTAACTGATTACCTTGTAGAATGGAACCTTATTAAGGCTGGAAAAGTTCAAAAATGAAAACGAAACAGCTGATACAAAGACAGAATAGAAATGAATTGCAGAAGTTGAAATTACAGCTAAGGCAAAAGAAATGCATTAAGAAAGTAAGCCTCGATCTATCCCTTAGCATCAAAATCTCCTTGCCGTCACACAAGAGCAAGCCAATAACCCCTTCAGCTCCGCAAATCAATGGAAAAATGGCTTCGATTTCAACTCTGCTCACAGATTGCACTCAGCTAGGAAAACCCATCCGATCTCCTCGATCTCGCGATGTATAAATGTGATGAAGATTTGGTGATGATCAGAGTGTATCAGAAGACCCTTCAGATAGCTCCGATTGAAGAAAATGGCACACGATCGCAATCAAATCGATCAGATCACAGAAATTGATGAAACCCTCAATCAACTCTGTTCCGGTGCAAATCCGAGCTTGAATCTCCACAGATACCTCTTTCCAATGATCCAGATCTTGTTCCAAGGTCGAAATCGAGTTGGTCACGCCCTCTGATGAAGAAAACTACAAACGAATCGAAGAACTGATGAAGAAACTCGAAGAACTCAGCTACGACTGGCAAAGACACGACCCCTCTTCTGCGGAGGGAATTTTCCATTTAATCTTATGCCATTTAATTTGGACGGCTGAGATTGTTCAAAGCTCATCGAATGGTTGATCTTAATCCAATCTGAACCAAAACTCTCAGATGTTGATCAAAGGTCAGGATCTGTCTCTCAGTTGCTCGGATCTTCCAAATTTGCAATGGATGGCTCAGATCAAACTAATCTTTGAACGGACGGTCTAGACCCCTCTAATCTTGATCTAATGGCTAGATGAGCTCCGATTTACCCCTAAACTTTCAGATCTCATTATGAAGGTCAGATCTACCTTTCCTCATATGGGATCCATCTGATTTGCTCTGGATGATCCAGATCTACTTATCTTCTGAATGGACGACTCACAATTCTCCATAGCTTGATCGCCTTGATCTAAGCCTGATTCCGACCATTCTTGACCTCGGTTCGTGATCCTTTCAAAGCCTGCAAACATAGATTAATAATTAAGTTCCAAAATATCCCAATGGATTAGTATCTCGTCCTTAAATCAACAACTTAGCAATTTCATCCTTCGTGATTCATTGAGAAGAATCTCACTCACTAAGACTTTCAAGGGAAATTTTGGTGGCTCTCTTCTTGAGTTCTAAGTGTATGATGGAAATGGAGCTCACTCATACACACATGCTTTTTGCACTACCATAGGCTTGCTTGTTATCTACTCTCTACCATTATTCATGATTAGGATCAACATCTACAAAAGTTCATCCAAACAAGTGAAGAACATATGAAATGGTAAAAATGAGGTAAAAACTAAGAAAATAGCAAATTTGATAAAGTGGAAGACTTGGATGCTCAAGGATATTTTCAATGCACTTTGCTCTCTTTAGTGTCTTCTATTGAAATCAGAATTGAATGGTGGGGTAAGACTTGGATAATGCCTTTGATTCGGATGAAAAAAACTTCTTTGACTTCATTGTGCCAATTTCTCTATTGCGTGCCAACCTTGCTTTCTTCTCTTTTCTTATTTTTTTCTCTTCTTTTTTTTCCTAGTAAAATCAGACAAGATAGTGGAGCAAAGCTTTGATTCGGATGAGAGTATCTTCACTAGTGTCATGATGCCAACATCTCATTGTGTGCCAACTTTGTTCCTTCTTCTTTTTTTTTCTAGAACTATTTTCTTTCTTTTTTTTCTCAACCCTTCTAATGGATCATTTCTGATCAGAATTTGTATCAGGAATCCTGAGACATCGAATAACAATTAGGGACAAAAACTTGATGCTCCACATATAACCTTCACTAACTCTTGCTCTCACTTTTGATACATATCCTTCAAGTTGGCACACTTCTACTTTTATTCTCTCTTTTTTTCTGTTTCAAAGTCCAGCTCCAAGGCAATTCATTTCAGAATCCCGAACCATCAAGCTCTTCATCCGTGCAATTTCTTGGTTTCTTATCAGCAAGTAGCTCAGCTAGTAGTGGAGAATTAAGTCCAAACTGTTTTGGATTCCAGCTTCACTACAGGTTTTTTTTCTGTTCTGATCTAAAACATCCAAGCAGCCACATTCTTCTTTATTCTGATCAGCATGATGTGCTCAACACTTTTTTGACACATTGATGAACTTAGTTCCCTGATTCATAGCCTATAAAACCAAATTTCAGCTTCCTCTTGATACAAAACTGATTTTATGGAGACATATCCTTCTGATTTTTTTCCCCACTACATTTTCAACTTATATTCTCAACCTTGTTGTCGAGTGGTTTCCTCCTTAATCCTTGCAGCAACCATATTAGTTTCAGATCAGTTCCTCTGCTTTTCAATTACTGAACTGCACAGAATTTTTTTCTTCTTCTGTTTTTGGCACAGATTTCCTGCAATTGTCTCAGATTTTCTGTATTCTTCTGCTTCAATGCAGACTTAAGCATGATGTTCCTAATTTCCATAGTAAATAACAGCTGCAATTAGCTTCTAGCAGGGTGGCCAAACAACTTCTTTTACTTTTTGGCACAGATTTTTCTTAGCTTCAAATTTCTCAGCTTGTGTCCAGCTTCTTCTCAGCTATACTCAGCTTCAATTCAACTTTACAGCCTTCAATTCAGACTTCAGCAGAGTGTAGCTAATCTTGATCTCAGATTTTTCCATTTGTGATACAAGCTTCATTACCCTCAGATTTTTCCTTGGCACAGCTTTCCTTTTCTTTGTGTGCCATTTTTTTCATTGCAGATTTTTCTATTGCGTGTCACTTGAATTTTCAAAGTATAATAAGAAATCTAGATCACCAATTGGAACTAACCTCTTGCTCATTCTTGACACCAAACTCCACTCAACTTGGCACCTTTTGGCTTCAACTTGAAATGAAATGAATCTTTTTGATACAAAATGTTTCCAACACACTAGCCACTCCCCCACACTTAATCCTTTGTCTGTTTCGGGTAAAATAACATCAAATAACATCCCCAAACAAACAAGTCCCTATAAAAGTATGGTTAAGAGTAGAAGATTTGGAAAGAAAAATAGAATAACATGATTATTGCCAAGAATTGATATGGAAAGGTAAACAAATTGATTACCCTCTATAGATGTGATCTAATCATTGAAATTTGGTTTTGAAAGAACCTAAGCAAGTTCTAGAGTACAATCACATGTATGTGTTACAAAAATAAGGCTAATCCTCACTAGGTACAAATGATTCATCTCAAGTCATCAATTAAGAATCTAAAGTCAAGTAGTACTCAAGCATTCAAGATTTCATCCATGAGCTCAACCCCCTAAGTTTTAACAACCAAATTTAATTTATTTTCAAGAGACTCTAAAATGACATGAGAACAACCTAGAGGGATACATTTATTCCTACTCATTAAGAAAATTTGTCAAAAGAAATAACATGGTATTTACAATGTCTATTTATTCATTCTACACTACTCAAACATTTATTAGCAAAGACTCTTTTAAAAGAAAATTCTACTTCTTGAAAACATAAAAATGAAACATGCAAAGAAAGAAAATACAAGAAAGAACAAACTCCCCTTTATTTCTGGCGGTTGGAGTCTATCAAGAAATAACCTCCATCGTGGTAGTGGAGGAGTATGGGTAGTTAAGAGAGCTGCCTTCATGTGATCTATATCATGGTGCATGTCTCCCCCACACTTAGACTTTACAGCAAAATGTTCAGGTGGCCGAAGGTGATTGAGGTACAAGAGCCATTTAAGAGGTAGAGTGCTTCGGATTAAAGTAAGATCATCTCTTCCCTCTTGATGCTTTTTGGAAATCCTTCCAGGAGGTTGAAGACTATTTAGATGGAGTACCCACTCAAGAAATCTTTGAGACCCTGCAAAACCATGTAATACCTTTCTCATGCGTGTAGGGTAAGATAGAAATGTAATACCATCAATTTTTACATAGAATGTATCCAAAAATGCATCACATCCAATAAAATCAATTTTCGGCACCTCAAAGAATTTTTCACAATTAAAAACCACCAAAGGTATATCAAGAAACTTATCACCACAAATGAAATCTATTTTGGATATTTTAATGGAATTTTCATAATTATTTCCCACCAAGGATGTATCAAGCAATGCATTGCAATCAATGAAATCAACTTTATGTACCTCTATCGAATTTTCACAAACAGTTTCTACATAAGGTATATTAAGAAATTTTTCACAGCCAATAAAATCAATCACGGGTACCTCCATAATTTTTTCACACTCAACCTCAGCATAAGATATAGCAAGAGATTCATCAAAATAAACAACATCAATTTCAGGTTCTTCTAAAAATTTTTCACAATTAAAATCCACCAAAGGTATATCAAGAAATGTTTCACAACCAATAAAATCAATCACGGGTACCTCCATAAGTTTTTCACACTCAACTTCAGCATAAGATATAGCAAGAGATTCATCAAAATAAACCACATCAATTTCAGGTTCTTCTAAAAAAATTTCACAATCAGATTCAGCATAATATATATCAAAAATATCATCGCAATGAATAAAATCAAGCCTGGGTGCCTCTATAGAATTTTCATCATTATTTTTCACAAAAGATGTATCAAGACATGCTTCACATGCAATTCTAGACACCTCTCTGAAATTTTCTAAAGAAAAAGGAGAAATACTTACCTGATCGTGCTCAAGTTCTGGTGGACACTCAACTGGAATAGGTGATCCTTGGGTTCTTGCTCCCAACATGTAAGTCCCTACACTTTCTGGCTTGTCCTCTAAATTCTCTAATGTATCAGTCAATTTTGGTGGTCCCTGGGGCTCTGTGCAATCCCCTACACCTATAGAATCATCTCCCGTGCATGCTTCCTCAGTAATATCTGCAACAACCGTATTAGAAAAATTAGGACTATCAATAGCAATATCGTCACAAAATAAAAGATAAGAAGAGTCCTGTAATGCTTCAGTTTCGAATTCAAGGCTGTCACGTGCTTTTCCATCCATCTCCTCTAATGACTTCACAACTGAAGCATCCTCAGCTTTCTCTGAAATCAAATCTCCTCCTGCTATGTCAAATGCAACATCATCAGCAATTAACTGTGTCTCAACAGTCTCAACTGGGGTGTCCATGCTCATAATAGAGTGATCTCCCCTAGGGTCCTTCATGGTATCGAAAATACTAAACTGGACTACTGTGTCCCCCACTTCCATCGAAAGTGTGTCAGCATAAACATCAATTTTTGTTCTGGCAGTCTTCAGAAAAGGCCTTCCAAGGATAAGTGGGGATTTACGTGTAAGATATTCTCCTTCCATGTCTAGAATGTAAAAGTCTGCAGGGAAAATCAACTCCTTCACTTTTACCAAAACATCTTCAATAACTCCTGCCGGGTGGGTCTGACTTCTGTCCGCTAACTGAATCACAATGCCAGTGGGATATAGAGGGCCAATGCCAAGCATCTAGAAGACCGACCTGGGCATCACATTAATGGAAGCTCCTAAATCCAGCATGGCATCATGGAACGTGGTGCTCCCTATCTCACAAGATACAGTAAACATTCCAGGGTCTTCACATTTCTGAGGTATGGCATGGATGAGTGATGAAACATTTTTCCCCAGGCTGACCAACTCATTTTCCTTAAGCTTCTTCTTGTGAACACATAGATCTTTCAGGAACTTCGCATATTTAAGAATCTGTTTAATCATGGTCAACAAGGGTACATTAATTTCTACTTTGCTAAAAAGGTTTACCAGCTTATTGTACTATTTGGTTTTCTCCTCCTCCACTTGTCTTTTGGATTGAGTTTTCCGCTGTGGGAAGGGCAAGGGCACCCTAATTTCTTCCTCTTGAACCGAAGATGGAGGGGTTGATTTGTGAGTTGCTGTCCCATTCGGTGAAGCTGCTGTAGAATTGGTTTTGGGGCTGATTTGTGCTTCATTTTCCACCAAAATTATAGGATTGCTCGATGAAGGAGTTAGGCTCGGACTAGGGGTGGAACCAACTGAATTTGGAGTGATTTCCTGACTGTTTTGGGCTGGAAATGAAGGTGTTATCCTGTTTTCAGTAAATTCAGCTCTTGAACCATTTTGAGATGAAGTAACCTTCCCACTCCTCAAATAAATAGCGCTAACGTTTCCCTTTGGGATAGGAATAACTTGAGAGGGTAATTGGCTTGATCCTTGAGCTTGACTTTGATTTATCCCACTAGCCAATTGTCCCATTTGCCTTTCGAGGTTTTGTATGGCCGCAAAAATATTACCTTGCTGTGATTGTTGGAATTGGGGCTGATAGGAGGGTTGAAATTGTTATTGAAATGACTGATAAGTAGGCTGGAATGTTGGTTGAATTTGCTGAGAATTATAGCCTTGAAAATTCTGATTTTGAAGTGAAAGTGGTTGTGGTGAAGATTGGAATTGATTGGGCTGAAATCCTTGATTTTGGGGCTGAAAACTTTGATTCCAAGGTTGTAATCCTTGCTGTGGCTGCTGGAATTGTTGCTGTAAAGGTTGGTATTGTTGCTGAAAATTCAAATTCCCTTGGAAACCTTGTTGAATCCCTTGAAATGGCTGCTGAAATGTTTGCTGGAATTGCTGATTTGGAGGTTGAAATTGCTGATTTAGCTGCTGTGATTGTTGTTGTTGCGGCTGAACTTGCTAGAAAGTTTGTTGAGGCTAATGAAATTGTTACTGTGATGGGTTCTATTGGTAGAAAGAGTTTCCGTACCTCAGATTTGGATGATCCCTCCAACCGGGGTTATAAGTAGACAAATAGGGGTTATTCCGGGATTGAAATTGTCCCCTAACCAATGCCGCTATTGTCTCATCTTGTTGGAGGTTTGGGCATGAATCTGAATTATGTTCTTGACTAGAACAAATGCCACATACTCTCATCACTTGGCTTGATTGTGGAGGCACCGAAAGATTGGACTTTTGACTTGCATTATTGAAATCCATTTGCTTTATCGCTGATGTGAGCTCTACCAATGCATTCTTGATTTCTTTTTGTTCACTGGAAGCCAACTGAACTTCATTAACTCCTCTAGTGGACAATGCTCTGCTTCCAAATTGCTGAGAATTTTCTGCCATATTTGAAATGAGCTCCCTAGCTTGATTTGGCGTTTTGTTGACTAAAGCTCCTCCAGCTGCAGCATCAATCATAATCCTATCCATCTGCAATAAACCCTCATAAAAGTACTGGATGAGTAACTGCTCACTAATCTGATGCTGAGGGCAACTGGAGCAAAGTTTATTGAATCTCTTCAAGTAGTCATAAAGTGTCTCCCCCACCACTTGCTGAATACCACAAATACTTTTTCTGATGATTGCAGTTCTGGAGGCTGAGAAATATTTTTCTAAGAATGCCTTCTTCATGGAAATCCAACTAGACACGTGCCCAGTAGGTAAGTAGTAAAACCAGTCCTTAGCTGCTCCAGTCAAAGAAAAGGGAAAATCCCTCAGTTTGATATCTTCTTCTGAAATCCCCTGAGGCTTCATAGTGGAGCATACAACATGAAACTCATGCAGGTGTCTATTTGGGTCCTCCCCAGACTGTCCTTCAAATTTGGGTAGCAAGTGGATGAGTCCAGATCTAAGCTCAAAATCACCAGTCAGCTCTGGATAAGCAATACTAGAATACTGAAATGTATCATCTGGTGCTGCCAGTTCTTTCATGGTCTTCTGGTGGTCTGCCATCTGATCAACTGAATAAGCTGAAATAGACTGAGTAGGAATAATGCTAAATCCCTCTAAAACACTGAGCTGGCTCCTCCTAACTCTGAAAGTCCTCTCAATCTCAGGGTTAAAGTCCTCAAGATCACCACCTATAGACCTGGTCATAAAATCAAAAACAAATCACAGTAAAAGTATATAGAAAGATGAAACAAATAAAATCAGATCACAAGATATAGCAGTAAGTGCAAAAATGGATCAAGAAAAATATGAAATGAGCACACAAGCAAAAATCAAACAACTCAACTAGTATATTCCCCGGCAATGGCACCAAAAATTTGATGGACCCAAAAGAGGCTGTCACGAATGTGGGTCTCAAATTTAGATATTGGTAAAGCTGGAAACCCTTTTTGCTAACAAAGATAAAAACGTAGTAAAGGGGCCACAGGTCATATTTTTCCTAGGGCTAGTTGAGGGTGTTTGATTCAAGCTCGAGTTTATGTTTCGTTGATATTTTTGGGTTTCAAGTAAAATCTGGATTTGGTTTGAAATTCGGAAATGAAAACACAATTCAAAAGTAAGAAACTTAACTAAATGAATTCAAACTAGGTAGTATCAACTAAGGAACTCAATTATTGGAAACTTGATTAACCATTGCAACCTAGCCGAATTTGGAAGAGCAAATCTGAATTCAAATGCAACTAAATACTAAACAAAGGAATGAAAACAGTGGCTGAATTTTCAATTGAACTAATGCAAGAACTTGCCTCCGGAATCAATCTCAAAACAAGCAAATGAAAGCTAGCTACAGAATTCAGGAGAAAACTAATGCATACATGATGAGAAGGTTCGGAAACAACCAAATGCAAATGGAACTGAAATCAAGGGCAAGAGCTCACTAAGGATTGAGTTAAACTTAGTACTAATCAAAGCTGAATTCTTCACTTGATACAAGTGCAGAAATGAAACTACTTGGATATGCAGAAAAAGAAAGTTGATGTGCCGGAAGTTGATACTTCATGCATGAATGAGGACTCAATTCAGAAATGAAACTAATCTATTCAGCGTGAAAAACCAATCTACTAGTGAAATGATAAGTAAGAATGACTCAAAGACTTCAGAAATCAAAGGCTGAAAACTCAAAAATGGAAACTGCAATTCAGAAATAAATTCAGAACCGAAATCAACAACCAAATGCAATGCAACAAAACCAACTGGAATCAGTTCACCAATCTAGATCTCAGACAAGTTTTGGAAAATCTAGTATCTAATTGAAAAGAATTCAGAAACTAAAGTAGACTCGCAGTAATGAATTTAATACACAGATTAAAAACTTCTATGCAACAAACTGAGCTAGACTTTCAGAAATAAAACTAATGAAAGTAAGCTGATCAAGCTGAGAGTAATTGCTCGAGTCTAATGTTCAAACAAGATGTAGAAAATCCAAGGTTCTCTCGACACAAACTTTAGAAATTTGAAATTTTAATGGGATACACAAACTAACTGATACACAGGAATAGAAGTTGGTACGCAGCAGCTAAACAGAAATGCAGGAATAAAACTGAATTCAGAACTCACAAAGCAAACTAAGATCTAATTCACAGAACATATGTTCGAAGAAGATTAAGTAGGACTGATGTTTACTTGCTACGAACTTAAGAAGCTGTAAACCAAACTTGCTAAAACTGAAAACTGTAATTCAAAAACAAAATCTGATACGCAAGCAATGAAACAAGAATTAAATTGAAATTGCAAACTATTGTTCACTAAACAAACTCCCTAACTGATTACCTTGCAGAATGGAACCTAATTAAGGCTAGAAAAGTTCAGAAATGAAAACGAAACAGCTGATACAAATACAGAACAGAAATGAATTGCAGAAGTTGAAATTACAGCTAAGGCAAAAGAAATGCATTAAGAAACTAAGCCTCGATCTATCGGTTAGCATCAAAATCTCCTTGCCGTCACACAAGAGCAAGCCAAGAACCCCTTCAGCTCCGCAAATCAATGGAAAAATGGCTTCGATTTCAACTCTGCTCGCAGATTACACTCAGTTGGGAAAACCCATCTGATCTCCTCGATCTCGTGATGCATAAATGTGATGAAGATATGGTGATGATCAGAGTGTATCAGAAGACCCTTTAGATAGCTCCGATTGAAGAAAATGGCACACGATCGCGATCAAATCGATCAGATCACAGAAATTGACGAAACCCTCAATCAACTCTGTTCCGGTGCAAATCCAAGCTTGAATCTCCACGGAAACCTCCTTCCAATGATCCAGATCTTGTTCCAAGGTTGAAATCGAGTTGGTCACGCCCTCTGATGAAGAAAACTGCAAACGAATCGAAGAATTGATGAAGAAACTCGAAGAACTCAGCTACGACTGGCAAAGACACGACCCCTCTTCTGCGGAGGGAATTTTCCATTTGAACTTATGCCATTTAATTTGGACGGCTGAGATTGTTCAAAGCTCATCCAACAGTTGATCTTAATCCAATCTGAACTAAAACTCTCAGATGTTGATCAAAGGTCAGGATCTGTCTCTCAGTGGCTCGGATCATCCAAATTTGCAACGGATGGGTCAGATCAAACTCATCTTTGAACGGACGGTCTAGACCCCTCTGATCTTGATCTAACGGCTAGATGAGCTCCGATTTACCCCTAAACTTCCAGATCTCATTATGAAGGTTAGATCTACCTTTCCTCATATGGGATCCATCTGATTTTCTCTTGATGATCCAGATCTGCTTATTTTCTGAATGGATGGCTCACAATTCTCCATAGCTTGATCGCCTTGATCTAAGCCTGATTCCGACCATTCTTGACCTCGGTCCTTGATCCTTTCAAAGCCTGCAAACATAGATTCACAATTAAGTTCCAAAATATCCCAATGTGGCAAAATTTACAATAAAACCCAAAAATAGACTACATTCACAAAACCTAGAATAAATGCAATATTAAGCAAGTAAAATATGGGTCAAATTGGATTTTAGCATCTAAAATGGTCAACAAAATGATACCTATCACTGGGCAAAAGTCCAACCGGAGGAGTCGGTTGGCAAACAGGTAAAATCTCCTGAGAGGAGTAGGTGAGGGCGTGTTCCCCGTATGAGGGAACATTAGGCGTCGGTTCGACCTAGGGTTTCATTTGGGAAGCCCAAAGTTAGAACCAAGACAGCTCAGGCTGTAAATTATGTTTAAATCATTATTATTTATATGTTACTCGAGTTTTGGAACTAACCCTAGTTACAGGAACGAAGGGATGGAGGTTTCTGCTCCCATGCGCCTCAATGGAGTGAGGCACCCTGGTTGACTAGGTGCCTGTGCTGAGACAGGCACCCCAGACAAAGGGTTATTCCAAAGCAACTGCGAAGCAAGCCTCAAGACTGCAACAGAGGCGCCTGTGTTAACACAGGCACCCCAGTTAGCTCGAGCGCACTGGTTGAGGGGATAAGCGCTGGCCGAGTCTGCGGATTGAGTTTCACGCAGTGAGGGCCATGTGTCAGGCGCCCCCTTCAACACAGGCGCCCCAGCTACGACTATATAAAGGGGCTGACCCCCTTGGCTTCCAACATAACTTTTTCCAACGCATTCGAACAAGCGCTCTGCTCCGAAACGCTCCGTGCTCAAGATTCCAACGCCAACGACGACCCGCGGCACCAACGTTCTAAATCTTCCGGTCGTCGGTATAAGTTTCTTTTAATTGTTGTATCTGAAAATTTTATATTTGTACTCAACTTGTAATTATTTTACAAAATATAGAATTGCCCGTCGTAAACGGTCAAGGACTGTGGGCCTTGGAGTAGGAGTCAACTGCGACTCCGAACCAAGTAAAAACAAAAGTGTTAGCGATTGTTTTTGCTTTTCCGCTGTGCAATTACTTATAGTATTTCTGAAAATTTATCGATCAATATTCACCCCCCTCTATCGATTCAAACCGATCCCACAAGTGGTATCAAAGCGGGTGGCTCAAACATAGTGCAACCACCAGTTGAGCAATTTTTTTTGGATTTTTGAATTTTAATATTTTTTTGCTAGTATTTTTCTCGTTAATCGAGGTTGGTGCAACACCACTTGATTTTTTAATTATTACTATTTTCCCGCACTACTAATCCAAGACTTAGTCTTGAGAAGAGTTTTTTCTTTTAAATTTTATCAGTTTAATCTAATGGCCATGCAAGAGGGATACAACACCGCCAGAGCACCTCTCTTCAGTGGAGAAGATTTCTCCTACTGGAAAAGTAGAATGGAGGTCCACTTGAAAACTCAGGTGGACATGTGGATTATCATCCAATCCGGACTGGAGATACCGAAAAATCCACAAGGTGTGGTGCAACATGTTGGTGCAAGTCGCATTAGTGATGTCCTCCTCTAAATGTTTCAATGTTTGACAATATACTTAAGTCAGTGATACATTGAACAAAGGAAGGCTAGTCAAGAAAAATGGACCAAAGTGAACGAAAGTCCTAGTTAACCTAGGCACTAAAACCTGACCAGGGGTTGGGCACTAAGTCCTGGTGAGTGAAGCTGGGCACTAAGACCTGGTGAGTGAAGTTGGACACTAAGTTCTGGTTCGAGGAATTGGGCACTAAGTCCTGGCCGAGGGCTGGGTACCAATGTCCTGGACCTAGGGTTTGGGCACGAAGTCTTGGTCCGAGGGATTGAGCAACTTAGCTGAGCGATAACTAAGGACATAAGTAGAGATGGGTCGAGGTTTGGACGTCTCGAGATCCGAGAGTATCGAAGGCTAAGTAAAAGTCCACCCGAATGGACTGGGTGGCAACCATCTCCTGAGAGAAGTAGGTTGAAGGCGCGTTCCCGGGGGTGGGAACTTGCGTCGGTTCAACCTAGGGTTTCGCAGAAACCCAAAGATAGAACCAAACCCTTAAGGTTAAGGATATATGTTTTGCTTGTATTTATGTATCTTGCAGGTACCTAAAAGTGAAGACAAAGCAAGCAAACAACCAAACAAATAAGGTTGGAAAAGGGTTGCTATGCGCCCCCATTGAAGGAGGCGCCCTAATGGAGCTAGGCGCCCCCTATATCACAGGCGCCCTGGTTGAATGCTGGACCTGCTGCTACGAGTTTGAAGTAGAGATAAGCTTTAACCAAGCTCAATGAGGCGCCTGGGAGGTCCAGGGCGCCCAGGTCAAAGGCTTTATCGGCTGTGGCGAGATCGGCGTAGAGATAAGATTCGACCAAGCCCTGTGAGGAGCCCTAGTGATCACAAGCGCCCTAATGAAGACTATAAAAGGGGCTTCGACCCCAAGGCTCAGTACAGAACTTCTAAAACCATTCTAAGCTTCCCAAGTGACGATAATGCGCTAACGATGAAGCTCTGTGACCAGGAGGCTCCAGGAGAAAGTGCGCGGCACTTCGTAGGTCCAGATCGGCCGAGTCTTCAATTCTTGTTGTTCGGTTTGATTTACGTTTCAGTACTTAAGTTATTTAACATTTGGGATTGTATATCTTGCACTGTAAGACGGGCACTACACCAAAAATGGAATTTAGCGACGGTTGTTTTGCGACGGTTATGATAAACCGTCGCAAAATAAGTATTTCACGGTGGTGTTTGCGGCGGTTTGGAAACCGTTGCAAATTAATGGAATTTAGCGGCGGTTTCATATTAACCGCCACTAATTTATTGTAGTGGAGTGGTGGTTTACACGGCGGTCACATTTTATGCCAATATTTCGTAGTGGTTTTACGCAACCGTCGCAAAAAATTACATTATTATTAACGATTAATATTTAATATATTGATTAAATAATTAAGTTTTCATCCATTAATTCCTCACAACCGCCCTAAATATCGACGCATTCCTCACAAACGCCGCTTCGCATTTGCCCTAAACGTCGTATTCCTTTCGTGTGCTTGCCCTAAATGCCAACGCTACCTCACCACCAAAACCTTCGAGTGCCCTCACCATTGCCCTCACCGTTCGACGTGCCTTTCGTCATTCGTCGTTCACCATTCATCGATCGCTGTCATCATCGCTGTCTCTCCATATCACGGTGTCTCCATCTCACGGTCTCTCCATCGTCGCTGTCTCTCCATCTCAAGATATCCCTCTCTCCCTCTCCGTCTCTCATTTCCTCTCCCTCTGCCTCTGTTTATTTCATTATCATTTTTTCAAGGGTTTGAATCTGAATTCTTTAGTTTCCAATGGTAATCAAACTGAATCCTTCAAGAGATTCTTCAAGAGTGTGGAGCTGGCCTTGCTGGTCTTGTTCAAGGGGTATTCTTATCTCACATGATATTTCATTGATTAATTCTTGTATGAAAATAAGGCATCCAATTGCTCTACTCATCTAATCTGCTTTATATGTATATTCTGTAGTCAAGTTATACTAAATGATATCTTTAGGTGCAAGGGGAAATTGTGCATAGAGTGATACAATTGAAGCATTTCATGCTCAAAGTCTAGTTAGTTTATCACCCACGAAACATCTTCCTGATATTTTGATTCATGTAGAAATTGCTTTAGGTTCATGAACTTGAAAGTCTAGACACTTGCCTCACTGTCTGCATTTCTTTCCATTTTTTTCTAATTCATGTAACTTGTAGTTGCTGGGCCTCCTAGAGGAGCTTCAAGGGAATGACATCAGATCAAATTACTTCTTAGTGTTTGGTCAAATCTTACATTAGTGGTGACATCCAACTAGTTAGAAAGACAGACATGCAACAACTGTCTCAATTCTCTGCACATTTCATCAGCAATGTAGAACAACAGCAACCTTGCAATTTTGCTGCTTTTGTACCTCTAGATGAAACAACTCCATTACAGGTACTGTCCTTGTGTTTGCTTAGAAAGAAATAAAAACTTCTAATTGAGTTTGTTGATCTCGTATATGGGTGTCTGAAGAGAGCTGAATGGATCAAGCACCTAGCAACCATTACAAATTCAGAAGTTAGAGCAAATTCAGTTTATGATGCTGTAAGGCCATAACAACTATTCAATTATGCGATTTTTGCCAATCAATATAAGACATTTCATTCTTGAATTTGAGAAAATATGTCTGATTAAGGTCTTAACTTATAATTTTGCAATGTTTTGTGATCTAGAGAATATCGGTGTCACATCTTTAACTAGTCAAATATTGCAGGTTAAAGAAAATTATATGTTCTTAAAAAAAGCTGCCGCAAATCTTACATCAAAGTTCAAGCCCATTGTAGCATGGGTGGTGTATAACCAGGTTTTTCTGAAGTGCTGTTTTTGTTCATTTTGGTGAAATTTTAGTTCAATGGTGAAGTTCAAATTTATAGCATGATACTATCACTTTTTATTGAACTCGTATAGATCGGTTACTGTACCTGTGCAAGGAGTATGGTCATTTTCCAAAGAAAGTTTCGAATAAGAGGTTAGGAATTTCACAGCTCTTATAAAGAAAGTTTCCAAAGAAAGATGGATCTTTTGTCAATGATGAGGCCCAAAAAAAAAGAATGTAAGTTTTAAATATATTTTGGATGTTTTGAGTGTTTATATTGTTTCTAAATATGTAATTTATGCTTAGACTTCATAATTTTCATTTAATGTCGATAGGAAGATTTAGAAAAGGAGATTAGTCAAGGATCTTTTGCAGATGAAGCATTTGTGAAAGTCTTTGGGAAAGAGCACCCGGGATCTATTCGAGGCATGGGATTTAGTGTCTGTCCATCCCAACTTGGGTCATCATCTCGCTCGGGAGGCTCGATTCAATCTGATGGTCTATCAAGAGCTGAACACGAGAGCTTGAAGCTACAGTTAAAATTGTTGCAAGATCAAATGACCTTTATTATGAGTCAACAAGGAGGTCAATTTCCCACTGGTTTATAGACCAATCAGGTATAGTTTCTACTGACTTCAATGCTCTTGGCTCCCACGATAAATTTACTTCATGGTTGTTTTTATAGCGAGTCATAATTACTTGATTATCCTATGCTTATTATTACTGCTACTGCTACTTCACTGCATGTTAAATGTTTTGTATCCTTTTTTTTCAAGTACATTAATCTAACCAATTTGTTTTCTTCTGTTGGTCGTGACCTACTGATGGATTTACTTCATGGTTGTTATTTTCAAGTACATTATCCTATGCTAATTATTACTGCTAATATTTTTCTTTCAAGTACATTAATATGTTTTTGTTTTCTTATGTCTAATCTATAATTTGATGGATTGAAAGCAATATGTCTTTTCTTGCAATAAAGTTCTGTCTCATATAGCATCTGTATTTTTATAACATCTTTTACAGGATCAAACTTCTAATATTGACGTTTTATTTAATTTCAGGCAACAGGCATAGGCTCACTATTAGAAGCAAGGGTTCTTCCGAGGCTAGTCATGAACCCCAAAATGAAGGACCATCATCATCTTCTAACCCTTAGTCTTTTTTTCTTTAGATTATAGGTCTACTGTTGTTAAGATTTATTTATGTTAAGGATTTGTTTTTGCTTAGACATTAGCAAGATAAACTTACATTTGATGCATTGGTTTGTTCTTAATACCTTTTGAATTAAATTAGTTGTGACGATTTCAAATTGCACACAAATTGGTTGAGCACAATGTTAACTAATAACGACGGTTTCATAAATCATCGCAATAATTTTAGTAATTTCATGCTAATAAATTTTGTGGTGGTTGAAATCGCTATAAAAAAATTTTGTTTGCGACGGTTCGGGAACCACCACTAAAATTTTAACGTGCTTTTTAATAAAGTGATTTGCGGTAGTTCAATCACCACCAAAACCGCCGCTATTAATTATCACCATTCAACATTTACGGCGGTTTCAAACTGCCGCTATTAACTATCACCATTAGTCAAGTGATTTACGGCGGTTTAACTGTCGCCCAAACCGCCGCAAAATAATTCGCGGCGGTTGTACCAGCGGTTGCTCAAAACCGTCGCAAAATGGCTGCCGACACTACGGATAGCGGCAGTTTCAGAACCGCCGCAAATGGTTAATAGCGGCAGTTTTAACTGCCGCAAATCACATAATGAACCATCGCAAAACACCTATTTTGGTGTAGTGGGGTTTCTCCGCCTTCGGAAAGTCCGGAAAGGAGACCATTAGAGGACGGGTGTTCCCGTGCTTAGGCCTTGGATGTACTGACCCTGGGGAGTCGGGAACCAAGTAAAATCACGTGTGCAATTTGTGTCATTCTTTACTTTAATGTTTTATTTTCCACTGTGCTACTAACGCTCTATTTAGAACGAATCTCAAAGTGTTGAACCGAAAAGTTTACGAAGTTTGCGAAAGTTTTTTTACGGTCGATATTCACCCCCCTATCGACGGCACCGGTCCTACAATTGGTATCAGAGCCTGGACGCTCTTCACCGAACTAACAGCCGACGGAGCAAAGACGCCAGGAGTTGAGGGGGAGCCCAGGGGTGAATCAGGTATATTTTATTTTAAATGTCAATTTTTAAATTCCACATAATATGTTTCAAGTGCAGGGAGAGAGGGCACTATTAAAATCAGTGCCCTACTCGTAAGACTCGTTCTTCTCCAGAAGCAAAGGAGGCACCAGCGCCAGGAGTCCGGAGGAACAAGGATCATATCAAATGCTTCAAATGCGAAAAGTACAGATATTACAAAAATAAGTGACCGACAAAGGTATGCAAAATTTACGTTCCGAAAACTTTTCGAATTCCTGCACTGTCAGATGATAAATTAGGTAATTTTTCTGAAAAATTAAAATTACTGCATAATCAAATTAACATTTTGCATTCTCAATTAGAAAATGTAGATATGGCTAAAATATCATAAATTAATTGTTTAATCCTGAATGTCAATTCAATAATTTCTAAAATAAATTATCATAATTTTAATTCTGAAAATTTAGATAATTTTAATTCTGAAAATTCTAATAATTTTAATTCTGAAAATTCAGAAAATTTTAATTCTAAAAATCTTAAGGATAATATTGAAATTATCTCTGAAAATTTTAAGGATAATATTGAAATTAACTCTGAAAATCTTAAGGATAATATTATCTCTGAAAATCTAAAGGATAATATTGAAATTATCTCTGAAAATTGTGAGATTAATCCTGAAAATATTAAAAATATTTTTGATAATTCTGAGGATAATGGAGATGAAATCCTTTTAGATAATAGTTTAATTATTGTCTTGGATAATTCTGAAAATTATTACAAAACGTTAACTAGTGGCCCAAATTACTCCACTTACTATAAGGATATTGAAGGATGTGATTTTAATTATAAGGATGAGGAGGAGATGGAATTATCTGAGATCAAGGCTATAGTTAATAAAGTTCACAAAGATTCAAATAAATCAGAATTATTAGAAAAACTTGAAAAGATAAATAAAGAAGAAATAGTAAAGGAATCAAATATTTTTGAAATATTGAAAATGATGAAATTAAATCCACAACTTTTAACCAACCCAGATATTTTAAAATTTAAATCAAATTAAATATTAATTCAACTTTAAATAATTCTTAATTAATTTAATTTTAAATAATTCTAAATTAATTTAATTTTAAATAATTCTTAATTAATTCAACTTTAAATATTAATTCAACTTTAAATAATTCTTAATTATTTCAACTTTGGATAATTCATAATTATTTTAATTTTAGATCATTCTTAATTAATTCAATTTTAAATAATTCTTAATTAATTGAACTTTAAATAATTCTTAATTAATAATTTGTAATCAATTCAACTTTAATTAATTCCTTCTTAATTTGACTTCAATTAATTAATTTAACTTCAAATTTGTTTCAATTAACTTAACTCTAACTCTTAAATAACTTAAACTCAAATTAAATAAAATCTTACCCAAGCCGCAATAATTAAATTAAAAATATTAAATATGTCAAAGTGGGTTGGCATATTCGCGGGTTCACACGACATGTATCAAATCGGGAATTTGATACATCATTAGAAACTTAATTAAATGCCTTGACTTATTTGAATCATGCATTAATGTCATGTACATGCATCTGCTATGTTTCTGAATATATGTCATGTCATTCATATTTAAATTTACGCATGACTTAGAATGGTTATAGGAAAAAGAATAGTTGAAACTTGAACAACCTAGTATTAGGTGAAGGTGAGATGATAGGATATTAGGGAAGCCCTTCTAATAAGGTCAAGTATATTCTACTTGGTCTGTTTAGTCTGGTGGAACTAGCCGAAGCTACCGATCCAAGGCCTAAACTAGTTAGGCCAAAATTTTTCAAGAAGTAACTTGAAAATGAATTTTCGGTAAAAGGCTTTGTCAAGGAAAGGGTTGTTGCTCCAATAAGGCTACGGCCAAAAAAGGCCTCTATGCCTCGCCAAGACCTGGAAGCCGATTACCGAAAATCAAATTCACTTTACTATTTGATAAATTTGAATCTAACACAAGTTTTAATTAAATCTTAGATTTAACAATAAATTTAGAAAAATGATTCTAGCATCTCACAACACACCCATAAGGCAACCATGCTTGATTGTACTGAGGCATCTAAAATGGGTGAGATGTTAAGGACTAATAAATTGAAAAATATATTTCTAAATTGTTTTCCAAAATTCTTAGAATGTTTTTCTAAAAATATATTTTCAAAATAGTGCCTTAACATAATAATGTTTTTATGGATTTCATGCTTGCCTGAGTGCTTATATATTGTGCACTTTCAAAATTAGATCTTTTTGAAAATTGTTTGACCTACACAATTAGACACAGGCCTCTTAGGTCAACACTAAAGTCCCTTAAGGCACTTAGATAGAGTCAAACGATGTTGGTGTCAGGGGGAGTTTTGTTTAAAGTTTTTTTTCGAAAATTATACTTTAAAAACATCATTATCATTTCAAAATGCTTTTCGAAAACGGTGCTTTAAATCACAATCATGTATGTTTTCGAAAAGACGTATGCATTAAAAATTATCTTCAATCCAAATTGAATTTTCTAAAAACATATCTTCTTAAAAATTACCATACTGTCATTCAAAGTTATTCTTTTGATTTTGATAAACCCGAACGACACAGAGGAGGTCTACTTAATGATCTACAAGGACTCCGAGGATGTGTCAAATTTAGGGAGAGTCTAAATCAAAAAGAAATTATTTCTAACAAGTATTTTCTTTGACAATTACTTTTTAGAATTATTGGATAATTATTTTGGTCTGAACCAAATCCTAAGGACTCAGAGGAAGAGTACTTGTGGTCAACAAGCTTCCTAGGACTGGATCAAGTTTAGGGAGAGGTCAAATTAAAAGAGTTATTAAGCATTTTAAAATAATATATTTTCGTGCACTATATTTTCAAAATCCTGTTGAAAGTATAAGTAATTTGTCTTTCAAAATACTATTATTCTACTTTTCAAAATTTGGTGTGGCTTATAAAATTGTTTTGAAATAGTACTTTTTGAATAATATTTACTTGAGTTTGGAGAATTTCCAGGACACTTAGGGAAATATCCTTGTAGATTACAAGGTTTCCTAGGATTGTGTCAGACTGGAAAAGAAACCAAGTCAAGTAAAATATTATATTTTAAAAACAATATTTTTCTAAGTACTTTCAAAATATAAGTCAAGTAATAGTTTTAAAAACCCAGTCAAAATATAAGAATGTTCAGATTCATAATATGTTTCAAAATACTTATGTTTTTCAAATTCATAATATTATTCAAAAGTGCATGCATTGTATTTAAAAAGCTCAATATGTCTCAAAAAATACTTGCATTTTTGAAAATGCTCAAAATATTTTTCAAAGTCCAGATATTTTTTAAATACTAATATGTTTCAAAAACCATTTTTTTAAAAGTGAAAATATGTTAAAATTATCTTGACAACATTTTTTCAAAGTATTTGTTTGCAATCTTTTGAAAAATCTTTTCTAAGTGAAGGTGTTTCTAAGGCAAGAAGTTTTCAAAAGTTCCAAACATTTTCCTACAATGACAAATATTTGTTTCTAAATTACACAATACTTTTTCAAAGCGGAATTTTTTGGTGCAACTTAAGTAAAGTTTCTTATTGTTGGTGTAAGGCTGCTTTTGTCAATTTTTTTTTATGTATGACAAAGGGGGAGAGTGAGCTTAAGTTAGAAAATTTTTTGTTGTCTTCCAGAAGGATCAAAAAGGAAAATCAAAATATTTTTTAAAAAAGGGGGAAAGTAAGCTTAAGTTAGAAGTTTTTTCTTTTTCTCCCAAAAGATCAAAACTTATTTTCAAAACTTAGATCAGTTTTTCAAGGAGTATAATTTAGTCCCTTCAGCCAATCTAACTTAAGATATTGTCAAAGATTAAAAAGGGTAAGATTGTTGGTGCAAGTCGTATCAGTGATGTCCTCCTCTAAATGTTTCAATGTTTGACAATATACTTAAGTCAGTGATACATTGAACAAGGGAAGGCTAGTCAAGAAAACTGGACCAAAGTGAATGAAAGTCCTAGTTAACCTAGGCACTAAGACCTGACTAGGGGTTGGGCACTAAGTCATGGTGAGTGAAGCTGGGCACTAAGACTTGGTGAGTGAAGCTGGGCACTAAGTCCTGGTTCGAGGAATTGGGCACTAAGTCCTGGCCGAGGGTTGGGCACCAAAGACCTGGTTCTAGGAATTGGGCACTAAGTCGTGGCCGAGGGCTGGGCACCTAAGTCCTGGACCTAGGGTTTGGGTACGATATCTTGGTACAAGGGATTGAGCAACTTAGCTGAGTGATGACTAAGGACATAAGTAGAGACGGGTCGAGGTTCAGACGTCTCGAGATCCGAGAGTATCGAAGGCTAAGTAAAAGTCCACCCGAATGGACTGGGTGGCAACCTCTCCTGAGAGGAGTAGGTTGAAGGCACGTTCCCGGGGGTGGGAATTTGCGTCGGTTCAACCTAGGGTTTTGCGGAAACCCGAAACAGAACCAAACCCTTAAGGTTAAGGATATATATGTTTTGCTTGTATTTATGTATCTTGCAGGTACATAAAAGTGAAGACAAAGTAGGCAAACAACCAAACAAACAAGGCTGGAAAAGGGCTGCTAGGCTCCCCCATTGAAAGAGGCACCCCATATATCACAGGCGCCCTGGTTGAAAGCTGTATTTGCTGCTGCGAGTTCGAAGTAGAGATAAGCTTTGACCAAGCTCAATGAGGCGCCTGGGAGGTCCAGGGCGCCCAGGTCAATGGCTTTATCTGCTGCGGCGAGATCGACATAGAGATAAGCCTCGACCAAGCCCTGTGAGGAGCCCTAGTGATCACAAGCACCCTAATGAAGACTATAAAAGGGGCTTTGACCCCAAGGCTCAGTACAGAACTTCTGAAACCATTCTAAGATTCCCAAGTGACGATAAAGCGCTAACGACGAAGCTCTGCGACCAGGAGGCTCCAGGAGGAAGTGCACGGCACTTCGAAGGTCCAGATCGGCCGAGTCTTCAATTCTTGTTGTTCGTTTTGATTTACATTTCAGTACTTAAGTTATTTTAACATTTGGGATTGTATATCTTGCACTGTAAGACGGGTTTCTCCACCTCCGGAAAGTCCGGAAAGGAGACCATTAGTGGACGGGCGTTCCCGTGCTTAGGCCTTGGACCCTGGGGGGTCGGGAACCAAGTAAAATCCCGTGTGCAATTTGTGTCATTCTTTACTTTACTGTTTTATTTTCCACTGTGCTACTAACGCTCTGTTTAGAATGAATCTCAAAGTGTCGAACCAAAAAGTTTACAAAGTTTGCGAAAGATTTTTTATGGTCGATATTCACCCCCCCCCCTCTATTGACAGCACCGGTCCTACACAACACTATACTAAGTGGGACGGCCCACTAAAGAAGAAAATCGAGGCCGACGCAAAAGCGACCCAAACCTTGCAGTGCAGCCTGACAAAAGAAGAGTTGAACCGTGTAGGACCCTTCAACAACGTGAAGGAGCTCTGGAACAAGCTGATTGAGCTACACAAAGGTACATCTGACACCCGAATCAACAAGAGGGATCTGTTGCTCAACAGACTCTATACGATAAAGATGCATGATGGAGAATCAGCAGCTCAACTCCACGCCAGGATCCAGGAGCTAATGAACGAGCTACACACTATAGGTCACAAGGTTGAAAACCATGACCTAATCAGGTATACCTTAAATTCATTCCCGAGAAACTCACTGTGGGCATCTATGGTGGATGCCTACAAGGTTTCCAGAAATCTTTCTGAGATAAAATTAGATGAGTTATTTTCTGAGTTAGAACTACATGAACAGACTAATACTACTTTGGTCGCGATGGGTATAGCATTTGTTGCAGGTAAAACTCAAGGAAAAACTCTGAAAAAGAAACTTCAACAAGTACCCGAGTCCGACTTAGACTCGGAATCTGGCAACAGTGAAGGGGATCGTCCCAAATTGGTCTGGCTAGCTCGTGACTACTACAAGGAACTTAAGCACCAAACAAACAAGAAGAAGTCAAGCTGGAGAATGGAAGATCAACGGAACCCTCGACGAGCCAGAAGAGAAAGGGCAACATCACCTGCTACGAGTGAAACAAGAAGGGACACTTCAAATCAAAGTGCTCGAACCTAAAGGAAAACAAGAAAGCACGGAGAAAGAAGGCTCGTCAAGCCACCTGGGACGAGTCATCCTCTGAAGAAGAAGAAGAAGCCCCGCACGCGAAACTACTCACCTTGACCGCCTCGGAAGACGTCGACTCTGGAACAGAATCAGAACCAGATGAAGACATCAACACCGGAAAACTCACAATCTCGGAGGATGGACAAATCACGGTAAGAGGTTATCCAGAATCTAAATTGTACGATTTAATTTCTTATTTGTCTCAAAAGTTGGCGAAAGCCAACATCCGGGTTGAAACACTCCGACAGGAAGTAAAACTCTTGAAAGAGAAAGTCAACTCGAGCTCCTTGACCGAGTCAGTTCAAGAAGGAAACTCAACTCAAGTTCAAAAACTTGAGGAAAAGAATTCCTCCTTGAAAACTCAAGTGAAGGAACTCAGAGTTGCCCTAGAACGATTCACTTCGGGTTCCAAGGGTCTTGACATGATCCTTGGAAAATAGAAGTCCGTTCTCAATCAATCTAGACTAGATTATCGAACCAAATCGAGATAACGCTCGTATTATTCCGTGTTGAACCAACCTAGAACCCGAGTCCAAACATGGGTCCCTAAGCTATGTTTAAACAAACAAGCTGGACCAAACCAATATTGGATCCCCAAGGACAAGATTCACATCTTGCCTAATCCTTATCGAGGCTTCAGTCCAGGGGGAGCCAATATAAAAACCATCTTGATAAGTAGATAATTTTTCTGGATTGCTTGCTTGCTTGTTCATTTTTTTTCAATTTTATTATTATGCTTAGACTTAGGATTGGTTAGATTAAGGACAAAAGATTTATTTGAAATTTGAACAACATAGTATTAGGTGGAGGTGAGATGATAGTACGTTAGGAAATCCTCTCTAATAAGGTCAAGTAGGGTAAGGCGTACTCTACTTGGTATGTTTAGTCTGGTAGAACTAGACGAAGCTACCAATCCAAAACCTAAACTAGTTAGACCAAAATTTTCAGGAAGTAATTTGAAAATGAACTTTCGATAAAAGGCTTTGTCAAGGAAAGGGTTGTTGCTCCAATAAGGTTACGGCCAAAGAAGGCCTCTATGCCTCGCCAAGACCTGGAAGCCGAGGATCGAAAATCAAATTCAATTTACTATTTGATAAATTTGAATCTAACACAAGTTTTAAGTAAATCTTAGATTTAACACTAATTCGAAGATAAAAATAAAATATCTCACAAAACAGATAAGGTAACATATTTTGTCACATAGAACTAGGTGAGATGTCTAGGACTCAAAATCTTTTCCAAAATTAACTCAAAATTTTTCCAAAATTAACTCAAATTTTTTTCAAAATTAACTCAAGTTTTCAAAATTAACTCAAATTCTTTTCGAAAATTAATTCAAAATTTTCAAATGAACCCTACATTTTTTTCTTCACTTAACACTCATTCAAATATAGAATTTCATTTTTGTGTCAAAATTAACTCATCAAGTTAAGTCTTGAATATAATCTAGGACTTGATTAACTCAATTATTGATTGGTCAAACTTGGTCAATGGTCAAACCTAGTCAACACGGGTGCCCGAGACCTCATGGGCGCCCTACTCGTTCTTCAAGGCTGTCAAACTTGCCAAAAGGTCTGACCACACTAACTCAGGCGCCCGAGAAGCTCTCGGGTGCCTCAATGGTCACGGGCGCCCGTGAAACCTAATATAAACCCTTCACCCTATGCTCATTTGCCACACCAAACGAACTCCTCTTCCATTCCTCTTTCTTCTAAGGTGCCCGAAAGCTCTTCGCTTGCCCTCAATCACCCTACTTCACAATGCCGCCCCGGTATGATTTAATTATGCATTTTTGGTTAATTATTCTTTATTTTTTTAATAAATGCATAATTTTTTCTACCTATTTAGAAAACGTCGAGTTACGCAACCCATCCCCGGGGCCGAGCCTAGCCCAGACTCTAGGTTCCCCACCTTGGCCCTGTTTAATAAATTCGCACAGACCACTTATAAACCAATTAAGACCAGCTTCTTGAATAGACATTTCTTTGTTCAATCTTGCCCTACAGCTATAGATGTCTTTAATTTTTATCAACTCGATCAACTTGTTTATTGTACCCACTCAGTCAACACAACCATATGTGTTGAGTTTTACAACTTCTTAGTCAAACTTGATGACTTTTGTTTCTCTACTACTGTACAGTCCATCCCCCTTACTATCACACCTACTTTATTTAACCTATTTCTTGGACTACGACCTTCTCAGTCTACTTTTTGTTGTTATCCTCCAACTGACCTTCCTTTTGATGCTCCCTATTCTCATATCACCCTGGACACTCTCTACTCCTACTTTTTTGGAGATGCAGGAAACTCGACGGTACAGAGATTTTAGTCCGTCGATCTCCGCGTCCAGGACTACACTCTCTATAGAGTTCTGGTCCGTTGCATTCTCTCATTGACCACTCGAGATGTTGCGACCATGCGACCCTTCCACACCTTCCTCCTCTACGCGATGAACCACCATTTGGACATAGACATTGGTCTCCACATGTTCCAGACGATCATTTACGAGTCAAGCATATCCACCCATTCCTAAGTATGCACGCCCTACTGTCACATCATCACTGCCCTCCTACATCACCATGGGCATGACGTCATTGCTGGGGAGGTCATCCCGATGACTGAATTCGATCTAGGAACTTTTCTTTAGTGGGCATAGATATCTCGGCCGCTGGGGTGTTATCGTGGAGACGACAGAGGGCTCGACACCAGGTCGATTCGGACAAGGAGGTAGAGGTCGACATAGCCGAGCTCGCCGCCAAGATCGAGGAGCAGTTATGAGAGCCTCCACCACCAACTACCGACCAGCGCTTGACGCGACTATAGACGGAGGTCCACAGTCTCCAAGAGGAGATAGAGGCCCATCACGTCGAGTTCATGGACGCCCTTTATACACAACACAATGTGAACCATGCCTATCACGTCGAGTACATGGACGCCCTTCGAGCCGAACGCGAGGCAAACCAGGCCCGACACGATGAGATGATGTCCATGTTCCGATCGTGGTAGCCCGGTCCATTTTTTCCCCCTGGCCCTTCCTCCTAGACTTGAGTGGTGTTCCAGTTATCTGATTGTACTCCTGACTATTTGACTTTCCCTACTTAGTAGGGTTGACTTGTTATTGACTTTATTGGTCCTTGTTGACCGATTGACTTTTACTTTGCTATTTTGTCTACTGGCTATTTATTTACCTGCTGAGTTATCTACTTCATGTTATGACTATTTATTTACCTGCTAAGTCATTTAAATCATCAGTTAGGGTTGTGCTTAGTAGAATAAGATTGTTCTATATTTTTAAAAAAACATCTTTTCTATTTTCACATTTTTTTTGAAAATTAGCATATTGAAAAATCATTTCTTTTATCAAGTTATTGTAATTTAAAATGATTTTTTACGACTTAGTTTTTTTTCAAAACTTACCCCCTTCAAAACTAAAGTTTTTGCGCAAATGGACTTAGCTTAGGCCTTAACCCTAGAACTGCATGCACCTATAGATCTAGCAGCCAGCGTCTCACAAGTACCTTAGGGTACTTTGCTTGATAACCTAGACTGGGTTGAGATGCATAGGTCTATGCCTTGATTCAAGATGTTTTAAGTCAGTGCATTTGTAGTAATTGGGGCGATAAATACAAATTAAACAGCAATCAAGTTAAGTGTCAAGCTTAGCAAATCTAACTTGATCAAATCACTTAACTTGACTAACCCTAGTGAAAACTACTATTTTATAAGAGTTAGTAAGTAGCTAACTGGGTTAGATAGGACCCGAACAAGTTTAGATTAATTTGTTTGGTCCTTTTTCTTGCTTGAATTCACTAGAGATGGCTGAATACTGATTTACAATTTCTTTTAACTAGCTCTAATTCGAAATTGACTTGCAATGGTTGTTATCTATTTTTTGATATATGGCAAAGGGGGAGAGAGAGGAAAAAGATAGTAAAATTCTTTTTCAAATTTTCAAATGGTTCATTTTCAAAAAAATTTATCTCTCATTCAAAAAGTAAAGGAAAATTTTCTAAGTGTTTTCAAAACTTTCTAAGCGCTTTCAGAAATTTCTAAGTGCTTTTAAAAATTTCTAAGAGCTTTCAAAAATTTCTAAGGGCTTTCAAAAATTTCTAAGTGCTTTTAAAAATTTCTAAGAGCTTTCAAAAATTTCTAAGGGCTTTCAAAAATTTCCAAGTGCATTTTTTTCTCTAAGTAAAAATTGATTCTTAGGAAACAAAATTTGCCTGAGCAAAATTTTTTGGAATATTTTTTGGCAAAGTATTTCTAAGTGGAAATTTTTCTTAGGGAACAAATTGTTTTTAAGAAAAAAAAACTTTTTTCTCTAAGCAAAATTTCATAGGTACCTTTTAAGTAAAAATGTTTTTCAAAGTGCACAAAATATTTTCCAAGCAAATTTTTCTTAGTGTGAAAAAGTCGAAACTTTTTAAGGGAAAATTTTTTAGGCTAAGTAAATTTTTTAGGAAAATTCTTTCTCAAGTGAAATTTCTTTGGCTAAGGAATTGTTTTTTACAAAAGCCTTTTTGAAGTAAAAGTTTTTCTTGGGCTTGTAAAACCTTTCAAAAGAATAAATTGTCTAAATGTAAAAGGTTTTTGTGCAAATGCTTTGCTGGATTTTCAAAAACACTTAGACAAAACCAAAATGCTTTGCTCTATTTATAAAACACTTAGTCAAAATTCAAAACATTTAGAAGATTTTCAAAACTGCATATCATTTAAAATTTCAAGGGGAGAACTCTTTTTGGGGGAGCTTAT
Organism: Boesenbergia rotunda; assembly: GCA_024364735.1. Taxonomy (NCBI): domain Eukaryota; kingdom Viridiplantae; phylum Streptophyta; class Magnoliopsida; order Zingiberales; family Zingiberaceae; genus Boesenbergia; species Boesenbergia rotunda. The sequence goes on along the minus strand of JAGFNQ010003967.1, from coordinate 216,446 downwards.
ATTTTTAAGAATCTCTTAAAGATAATCTTGTTTGTTAGATATGCTTTAAATGCTTTTAACTTAACTTTTTAAACCGTATTGCCATAAATCAAAAACGGGGAGATTGTTGGTGTCGGAAGCACAAAAGTCAAACCTGTGTTTTGATAATGGCAAAGGGTTCAGAAGTTAAGGTTTTGCTGTGATCTGACAATGCTAATCAAGTGTGCAGGAAAAGTCCTAGGTACACTAGGCACAAAGTCCAGGTTCTAAGAATTGGGCACTAAGACTTGGCCGCAGGCTGGGCACCTAAGTCCTGACGAAAGGTTGGGTAATAAGTCCTGGCCGAGGGCTGGGCACCGAAGACCTGGTGAGTGAAGCAGGACAATAAGTCCTGGTCGCGGACTGGGCAGGATGACTTGGTGAGTGAATCTGGGCAAAAGTCCAACCGAAGGAGCTGATTGGTAAACAGGTAAAATCTGCTGAGAGGAGTAGGTGAGGACGCGTTCCCCGTACGAGGGAACATTAGGCGTCGGTTCGACCTAGGGTTCCATTTGGGAAGCCCAAAGTCAGAAACAAGACACCTCAGGCTGTAAATTATGCTTAATTCAATATTATTTATATGTTACTCGTGTTTTGGAACTACCCCTGGTTGTAGAAATGAAGGGATGGAGGTTTCTGCTCCCAGGCGGCTCAATGGAGTGAGGCACCCTAGTTGACTAGGCGCCTGTGTTGAGATAGGCGCCCCAGACAAAGGGTTATTCCAAAGCAACTGCGAAGCAAGCCTCAAGACTGCAACAGAGGTGCTTGTGTTAACACAGGCACCTCAGTTAGCTCAGGCGCCCTGGTTGAGGGAATAAGCGCTGGCCGAGTCTGCGGATTGAGTTTCGCACAGTGAGGGCCACGTGTCAGGAGGCCCCTTCAACACAGGCGCCCCAACTACGACTATATCAAGGGCTTCACCCCCTTGGCTTCCAACACAACTTCTTCCAACGCATTCGAACAAGTTCTCAGCTCCGAAATGCTCCGTGCTCAAGATTCCAGCGCCAACGATGACCCGCGGCATCGACGTTCTAAATCTTCCGGTCATCGATATAAGTTACTTTTAATTGCTATATCTTAAAATTCTATATTTGTACTCAACTTGTAATTATTTTACGAAATATAGAATTGTTCGTCGTAAACGGTCGAGGACCATGGGCCTTGGAGTAGGAGCCGACTGCGACTCCGAACCAAGTAAAAACAAAAGTGTTAGCGATTGTTTTTGTTTTTCCGCTGTGCAATTACTCTTAGTATTTATGAAAATTTATCGATCGATATTCAACCCCCCCTATTGATTCAAACCGATCCCACACAGGGTGCTTGGGATGTCTAGGGCGCTTGACTGCTCACGGGCGCTTCACATGCTAACGTGGCAGCCTGCCAACACAACTTCGCAGCCTAAGGAAGAAACCCATCTGGGGCACCTGTATCGACACAGGCGCCTAAGTCCTCTCAGGCGCTTGGGATGTAGAAACTTGAACCTCGTGCTCCTACAACCAGGGTTAGTTCTAGAACAACAGTAATAATAAAATCAAATATAAATAACAGCCTACGCTGTCTTGGTTTTGACTTTGGGTTTCCAAATGGAACCCTAGGTCGAACCGACGCCTACTATTCCCTCTTCTGGGGAACGCGTCCTCACCTACTCTACTCTGGAGAAGTTATCTTTTGTCTACCGGCTCCTCCGGTTGGACTTTTGCTCGCCTCTGAGATTGCCGGATCTCAAGACGTTCGTTCCTCGACCCGTCTCTACATCTGTCCGCAGCTCCTGCTCGGCTATGACTTCTGCCCGATCTTCCGAATCAGGACTTCGATGCCCAGTCCACGACCAAGACTTGTTGCCCAACCCCCGGTCAGCCCTTCGGTGGCCAGTCCATGACCAGGACTTATTGCTCAACCCTACAGGTTATGACTTCGTGCCTAGCTTACCTAGGACTTTCCTACACACTTAACAGATTCATTAGATAACACCTTAACCTTAACTTTAAACCCTTTTCCATTATCAAAACCCAGGTTCGATCTAGTGCTTCCGGCACCAACACTTTCGAGTGAATTTCTTCCGTTGGATGATCCTTTTAACCAAGTGTGCGACTTCTAAAAGAGACCATCTTTGTTACATGTTTATTCGGGTTCAAATTCTGATTCAGTCTCTTCTTTGGATTTAGATCTTGGTTTGGATTTTCCTAATATTAAAGATATACCCTTATCTTTTTGATCAAGATTAGTCTTTCTATGGAGCTCAAAATCTCAAATGCAATCATCTAGGATAATAATAGACATATTTTTAGATACTTTGTACACATCAATCAAAGGTATACCCTTATCTTTTAGATCCGATTTGATCTTGGTTTGGAAAGTCCTAGTGAGTAAAGCTAGGCAATGAAAATCCTAAGGTAGGTAACCTTAGAAGTCTTGGAAGAGTGAACTCCAAGAAAATTTTATTGGAAGGTTTCCCATTGACCGCGTGTAGTCGACCGGACCAGCGGATCATGGTAAATCTAAGAATAGGTTTATCAATACTATTTGCATTACTATTATTACTGTTGTGCTAACCTAGTTTTGCAAGAAAAGTCTTAGTCGATTAAGCAATCAGACACTAAGTAGATTAAGTCCAAATAGGTCTGGAGGATCTGATGTTTGGCAAGTGAGTTGAGGTGTAGGAGAGTGTTATGAGGTCATGTCTCGAGGGGACAAATTTAGGTGTTGATTTAACTAGAGAAACCTATGAAAGTTTCTAAGTTGAGATCAAGATAGGTCTTACTATCGTCTACTCATGCATATTATATATTTGTGTTAACTCTGTTTTACAGGATTAATCCTTTACATGTTATTGTATTGTGTTAGTATTTTCAAGCATATCAGACAAAGGAAGTTGACCAAGGGTTTGGTCAACTAAATGAGTTGATCAGTCCACCGAACCAAGCAGACTTCGCCAGATTCAGTATATGTAGAGGGATTGGTCGACTAATCATCGGGATTGGTCAACCGAACTATATTTGGTAAGGCGCGACATACATAGATGGAAGGCTTTTGGGTCAACTGATTATGGGATCAGCCGATCGAATGCAATTGATGTTGAGAGAATCGAGCATAGCCAAGTAGAGCAAAGAAGTATGGCGTGGGGTTTAGTCGACCCAACAGCTGGTTCAGTCAACCAAATGGGGTTTCAGTCGATTGAACGTGCCTTATATAAGGAGCTCGAGACCAGTGCATTTAGGATTGAACTTCCACTCGCTCTATACATTCTTCCTGCATCAACATACTACTCAAGTTTTGCTGCTACGATGTCAGGAAGCTCTCCGACATACTACGCTCAGGATCTACTCTGCGTTTCGGTATATTTATTTTCATTTGTACTTGTACTTGCATATTAAAAGGTAGTTAGTAGTTTGTTACTAACCTCCCATACATCTTATACGATATTGCTTTCTCCGAATATTTTTCGTATAAAGGATTATAGTAGATTACCCAATAAAAGTGGTCAAGGACTATGGGCCTTACGGTAGGAGTTGTCGAAGGCTCCGAACTAAGTAAAAGAAAAAGAGTATTTTATTTTTTGCTGCTTTACACCATTTTACATTATCAAAAAAAAATTATGAACGATTGAGATTCACCCCCCCCCCCTAGTATTCTACGATCCTACACTTTCATTTGTATATTTTAAAGTTGGCTTAGTAATAAGTCATTTTTAGCAGTTCTTGAGTCAGCTAAACCTACATATAGTTCAATTAGTTTCTCCCAAAGTCGTTTAACATTTTTGAATTGGCTGACTTTGGTCAGTTGTTCTTGAGTTAGCTCGGCTCACATTGTAATGTAGTTGTGGCTCTAACATTAGCTTGAGCTTTTTTCTTATCATCGCTTGTCTATTTTTCAAAAGGAACTCGTGTAACATCTAGAGTTCTGCGTAGCTTAAAGTCCATCTTGATGATAACATAATTTTCTATGTCATTCAGATAATATTCCATTCTATTTTTCCAATAGGCAAAATTGTCGCCATTGAAATGTGACTCGGGGTTGTGTTGAATCCTTCCTGCAATGACATATATGCAAACAAGTACATGTTAAAATTGTATGCAGGCTTTGGGCATGATATGAGTATGATTTGGTTTGGTATTGTTGTAATTAGGGTTTGAATTTGGGTATGGCTTATGCTTGTATTATTAAACAATTAATTGTTTGCCATGATACTATTCGAAAAGTACATCCTAGGTTAGATTCAGGTTTTACTATGGGTGAATTTAACAAGAGTTTAAAAAATCAGCATTTTATCAAACTATGTAGATAAGTTTTAGAAATTGCCAAATCACGTAGGATAGTTTCAAAATTATCAAATCATGCACCCACTTCCCATTTTATCTTCGATTAGTCTACTGGTAAAAATATCAGTGGACTGAATTTTTTACTAGATGAAATGATTAATCTCTGTATCTAAATTTTGAGATTTCAAAGAAATCAGTCGACTAATTTTCAAAATCACCGACTGATATGATTTGAAATTTCAAAATTTATTTATGACAAAAATGATTGATGGATCAAACAATCTCGGTTTGATATTAAACAAGTTCCTATGTGTAAGTCTAATTCTCTTGATTATACTCATGTCGTCAAACATTAATTTAACCCAATATATTAAGAGCAGAGATTCATTGAACACAAATATGCTCAAAAAATTCAATTCGTATTAAAAAAATTGTTGCTCTTAATATATTTGGTCTATTTAGCTTTTGAGAGAATGAATATAATTAGGAGAAGTAGACAAACATATAGGAGTTAGTTTCATGTCAATTTGAGATCATTTAGTCCATCAGTCGGTTTTGTCCAAAATTGATTGATGGACCAAACGACTTCGGAGTGACATGAAACTATATTCCTATATGTTTGTCTAATTTTCCTGATTATAATCATGCCCTCAAACATTAATTTGATATAATATATTGAGAGCAATAATATTTTCTAATAATGTATCTATATAGTTCAGTTAAAAGTAATTTTATTTTTGTTGTCTTTCAAAAATGTTGTCATTTAAATCTTAAACAAAAATATATATGATTTTAGACAATTTAAATAATTGAGAAATAGAGGAATTTAATTTAGTTATATTTCATTTTATAAAAATAAGAGAAAGAATAATAATAATAATTAAGAATATATAGGATCTAGTGTTTAAAAAATTATTGCTCTGAATATTTTAAGTCAAATTGATGTTTAGGAGCATAGATATAATCAGGAGAATTAGAAGGAGGAAAGGAAATCCTCCTTTAGCCTGATGTCGCCAGGCACCAAAGGGATGAGAAGAGGAGAAGAGATGAAGGAGGAAGGAAGCAAATGGTTTGCTCTTGCTCCTTCTTGTCGCCAGCGGATAACCTATGAGAGAGAGGATGAAAGGGAGAGAGAAGCCCTAGGGTTATGTTGGATGCCTTGGTCTCATGACACATGAGGTATTTATAGGCTATAATAGGGACTATGAGGAGGAAATCGGTCTTGTCCACCTAATGGATCAAAGCCCGATCCATTAATGATGATCCAATCTACTAAAGGATCATCATTGATCTACCTCACCAACCCCCATAATTAAATATGGGCTCCACCTATTATGTGTACAAAATCTCCCCGTATTTAAGATCTCGAATGTCCATTAATTAATTAAATTACTAAAAATTTAATTAATTAATATCTAACTCCATGATTAGTACCACTCAACCTTATCATCATGTAGGACCAAGTCCACCTGCAGGATTTCTATGATAAATTTTATAAGCTCCTCAAGGGGACATCATCAACCTGACGCATTAGGACACAGTTTCCTTCTATAATCAATGGCACACCATATAAATAATATTATTTCTCAACTTATCAGGCCTATCGATTTAACAAATAAATCTCGCTCATTGGTAAATCAAAGAAATAGTTATTAAGTACATGTGCCCATTATTATATCTGGATTAAGAGCATGTACACCATAATATCTGAGGTCTGATTCAAATATATAGTCAGTATAAATTGAATCACCTCTATATCGGTCTTGCTCAATACACACAAAGTGTACTAGTACAATTCTATGGTCAAGATAAACCAATACCAAATTACACTACAATCATGCCAATGGTTTATCCAAAACCATCTAGGTTGTGAGCCTCTACTTATACTCTACAAAAGACTGATAACACGATCTTTTGTGTGACACCACACGCCATGTTATTTATAATGTAAAATATTAGACAATAGCATGTGTATATCAAATATAAAATGCAAACAATGATCATGTGATTCTCATTCCAAAATGTAGATGTTCATATAAAAATTAGGCTTTTAGTATACATCCTAACAATCTCTGTAACGCCCCAAAATTCCCATTTTTAGTTCTTAAAGTCCTTAGAATTATTTAGAAATGGTTTAGAAATATTTTAGATATTTTTAGGAATTTTTAGAGTATTTTTATGGAATTTTCCGAGTCCGTTTGGTATTTTTGGAAAAAGAAAAAGAAAAAGGAAAAAGGAGAAATTGGAAAAAACCATTAAGTGCAGCCGGTGGATCGAACCCGCGACCTTCCCGAAACCAGAAACGCGCGCGACCGGCTGGGCTGGGGGTATCAAGCACAACAAGGGACGGAGAGAAGGTTATTTAAGGAATTGTTAGTTTAATCTGCCTTAAGTATAAATAGATAGTTAAAGAGAGAAATTTTATTTCTCTCCTCTCCAAACCCTCACGCCGACCACCTCTCCTCTTGGGCGACGCCGACCACCATCAAGGCCAAGGAGGGCCGGCCAAGACTCTTCTCCAAGAGATAATTCTATATTCGGGATCCCCGCGACGAGAGGAACACGTAGGCGCGAAGAATTCTCCGAGATCTCAAGTTTCTCCCGAGTCCTAGACGTCAATCTTGGTTGTAAGTCCAAGATATCAATGTAAGTACTGCTCACCTGCAGTAAGAGGCGGTTTTTCCGCGAGAATTTCCTTTAAAAAGTTTTTAGAAGAGATATTCTTTTTTTTAGTTTGAGTTTTGCATGTGATCTTAGTTCACTATATGCTTATATATGTTATTAATACCCTATGTGAGTTTAGGGTCCAAGAAAAGCTATGAGAAAAGAAAAGAAAAGATAAAGATAAGAGAAGAAAAGGCCAAGGCCTTAAGAAATCCCCAAAAGTCAAGACTTAGGGATTTTAGCACGCAAGGTGCTCCAGCAAATGCCAAGGCATTTACAGATAAGAAAGAAAAGAAAGAAAAGCTATTTTATTTTATAAGGCCAGTACCCGGCGTCCAAGGGCGTCGTTAAAGAAATCCAGGTGTCCAATTCCAAGGTCTTGGCCCTGGTAGACCAAGGTCTGCTCTATTAGGATTGGTGGCTCGCTACCCCAACCTTTTAGGGAACGCGCATATCAGATGGTACTTACGTCTTCAGTGGATCCAAGTGATTATTATATTCAAGTATATGCTTTAGCAAAGTTTTCTAAAGTTTCAGAAAGTTTTCAAAAGTTAAAGAATAGCTAAAGTTCCTAGTTGAGCCAAGAGAAGTAAATTGAGATTATTTATTGCTTGAGTATGCATGTTTTGAGTTATACATGTTTGTAGTTTTCTTTCAAGCATATTAGTATCTCATATGATGTTCAGTTTGATCTAGAAGCATGTTTGCACATTTCGAGTTTTTGTGAGCTAGATAGTACTTACTAAGCTTTTCGCTTATAGATGCATTTCCTCTTATTGCAGATAAAGGTAAAGGCAAGCAATTCTGAAGGAAGACGACGAGGCGGTGCTGAGTAGAGTGTGTGTGGTGGCTGATTATGGAGAGATCTTTGGCGCAAGACAATTTAGTTATTAATTCATAATGTTATAGTTCATTTGAATTTCATGTTCTTGCTTTATGGAGTTTAGCGAATATTTAAGTTATGGATAGTTTTATATGCTCAATTCCTTAGAGTAAAGATTCCATGTCATTTCTTTTAGTCTATATATTTTTATGATTGCATTGGATGAGTAGAAATATGAGTAGATGGAAGTATTGATACTATGTTAGAAAAATAGATGCATGTGCCAAGATAGTATCAATTTCTTCTTTGAATTAAGTTTCATTGCTTAAATTTGTTTAGAAAGGTTGCAACCACATTTCATAATGCTTTAGCAAGGTTATAGAACATGCATTTGGTGCTATGAATGTATAGAAGTCAAGATTGGTACAAACTTTAGTGTTAAAATTCATATAACTTGAATAGTTTAATTTCTTCCGCAAAAGTCCTAATTTCAAGTTTAGGGATTCGTTTTGATTGGCTAAACTCATTTGAAAACTGTCATAGAGTGTAGAAATGGTGTCATGATTCCATATGGCTCGAAATTATGGGTTTGATGGAGCTGTGAAGCAACTGCCGAAAGCTGAACTTTCAGCTCACAGGCGTACCAGTCGACTGGTACAGTATCAGTCGACTGGTACCCGAGAGTTAAGTTGGGTGAGGCGAGCTTCAAGGCTTATCATCTCGCGAGCTTTTGAGATAGAAGGATGATACGTCATTATGTATGATTGCTTGAATTAGAATATAATTGTTAGATGAATTTATAAGTTTAAAAAAAAAAAGATTTCCGCATTTTTCTTTAAACATGTATCAAGTAAGTTGAGAAGTAGAGAAAAGTAACGATCCGTCTAAGATAGAGAAGGCGGGTCGCTACAGTTGGTATCAGAGCAGTTCCCATTCTCCAGCATCACACACACATCAGCATCAACCTTGCCGTCTTCAAGTAAGAAAGCTTTAAGTTTCAGTTTTTCTATTGCTCCTTTATTTAATTGCAGTATAGAGAAATGCTTAAGTACTACTCACATGTGCATAGAACAAGGAAGCATGTTTAATCCCTTAGTATCACGGAATCATGTTTAATCCCTAGAATGGATATTAGATTTCTAAGTAAGAAGAAAAGTTATACTTAGAGAAGTAGTAGTGATTTCTTGTTCCTTTATGCACTATTAGATGGCAAGAAGAGGCCGAGCTCCTAATGCTAATAACAGAACTCCAGTTCAAGATAACAGTGAGCCTGGCACAGAACAGCCAAACCTGATGGCAGTCATTGCTCAAATGCAAGCTCAGATTACAGAACAACAGAAGACCATCGCCACACTGATGGCGAATCAGCACCCAGTGCCCCCTACACCACCCACAGCAGGAGTGGGAACTCCAGTGGTGGCTGAAGTTCCATCTGTCACATAGGAGACCCCTGCCGTGAACCGAAGACAAGAAGCATACCTCGTCCAGTGGCAGAGGCTGAAACCCGAAAGCTTCTCAGGCACGACTGAGCCCTGGGATGCCCAGGCTTGGTTCAAGACTTTAGAGAGCACGATGGAGCTTCTTGACTGGCCAGAGGTTGAGAAGGTCAAATGTGCCTCCTTCTGCCTAACTGGAGATGCTCGTATGTGGTGGGAGCGAGTCAAGAGTAAGAAGATAGTCAACCAGATGAGCTGGGCAGATTTTGAGCACGAGTTCTATGAGGAATTCTTCCACATGAAGGTTACCAACAAGCACTTCGAGGACTTCATGGAGTTCAGACAGGGTAGCCTACCAGTGGGAGAAGCAGTTGCAAAGTTCAACAGACTAGCTCGCCTCTGCCCAGAGCTAGTCAGCACAGAGAAGGAGCGAGTCAGACTGATGCTTCGCATGCTGAACCCAGAGATAGCACTCAACGTGAACAGCGGGATGCACCGACCCCAGACCAGCGAGGAGTTGGTCAGTAGTGCTCTAATCTCAGAGCACTACCTGAATAGCATCAAGGCACAGCAAGCACAGCAGAAGCCAGTCCCGATTGAGAACAAGACAATGGGAGGCCAGAAGCCTCAGCCAAATAGCCAGAACTGGAAGAACAAGAACCACAAAAGGAAGCAGTGGCCTGGCAGCCAGAAAGGAAAACCAGAGAATAAGCAAGCTAGGTATCCACCTTGTCCTAAGTGTGGGAGGAACCATCCAGGAACATGCCTTTTGGGTGTAACTGGATGCTATTCATGTGGACAAGAGGGACACAGATCCAAAGACTGCCCAAACAAGTTCAAGGTACTTCCTCAGCAGTCCGTACAGTATGGGGGTCAGCCTCAGTTACATTACATGCCTACTATACTGGAGGGACCTCAGATCAGTCAAGGAGGGTTGGGAGCAGCACCATTCCAACCAATGCCAGAGTCTTTTCCCTCACGAAGGAAGAAGCTGCCAGCGCCTCCACGGTCGANCTTGCCCTCAAGGCTTGATTTTCCCTTTCTAAGTTTCTGACCTTGGTGTCCATATGTCCACTTTGGACATTTCTAGACCTATTCTCCTTTCTAGGCACATTCCTCCCCTTCTTGGGATTAGTGCCTTGATCCTTAGGTACAAAGGTCCTAGATTTTCCATGATGCATGTTTTTCTTAGGGTTTTGCTCTACCTTGTTACCCTTATTCCTATCATGATATTTAAAATCATGGTTATGCACAAATAAGCAATTTTCATGAATTCTAGCATGCATGGATGAATGATTTGCATTATTTCTAATATTCATGGAGGAATTTAAATTCGAATGACATTTAAATTTAAGGTTAGGAATTACCTTCCTTACCTTTAGAGTCCCTTCTTGTTGTGACCTTTGTAAATACTCCATTTTCTTTCTTTCCTCCTTCTCCTATCTTTTTAGATGCTCCATTTTCTTGAGCTTTCCACTCATTGGGCATCTCGTGTGGTAGTGTCCTATCTCTCCACACGTGAAGCATCTAATTCTCTTCTTCTTAGCTTGGGCCTCTTCATTCCTACACTTTATGTTAGATTTGAAAGAACTTGAACTGAGTGTAGATTTTACCTCCTTTTTACCTTTTGGGTACTTGTCCTTATAGTGCCCCTTTTCATTGCACCCAAAGCATGTGATGTGCTCTTTCTTCTTTGCTTTGGTGGAGATGGAGGCTAGGTTGACTTATTCAACCTTGGAAGAGGTGGATGCTTCCTCTTGATCCGGGATTGATGAGGGTCTCTCCTCCCCCTCAATTCTTGAACTTGAAACTTCCTCTTCCTCTTCTCTAGATGAGGTGGGTGACCTCTCACTTTCTTCTTCACTTGAAGATGTAGATGACCCTTTTTCCTTTGACTCTTCTTCGATACTTGAGCTCATTTCTTCGGGCTCATCTACTCCTTGAGCTTGTGTAGGGTTCTTGTAATATTCCACCAACTTGGTCCATAATTCGTGTGTATTTTGATATTCACCTACACACCTCAAAATATTATTAGGCAAAACATTGATTAATACATCGATTACCTTCTTGTTTGCCCTAGAATAATCTTGTTGCTCTTGAATCCAATATCTAGGACGAAGCTTCTTTCCATGCTTGTCCTTTGGAACTTCGAAGGGCTCTTCTAGCACCATCATACACTCCCACTCCATTCCAAACCAATTCTTCATCCTCGCACGCCATTAGTCAAAATCTTCATGATCGTAGGGCGGCGGAGTGTAGATGTTATCCCCCAACTTATCTTTCATGTTTCTTCTCCTCTAGCGTATGCTCCCTCTGCGATTAATCCGATCAAAAGCGGTCCTTCGCTCTGATACCAATTGTTAGATCGATGCCGGTCCGTAGAGGGGGGTGAATAGCAATTTGTCGAATCTTTTCACCTACGTTGTTAGTTGCACAGCGGAATATACAATAAAACAAAACTAACAACAAGAAAACAATGCTAACAAATCGATGTACTTGGTATCCACCCCGGTCAGGTGACTAATCCAAGAATCCGTCGGTGGATCACTCCCCGGATAACCTCCGGCTAGCACGTGTCGCTCCTTGTGGGTGGAGAAACCTCTCCACAATCACCAAGCAATCTCCTAAGCACACAAGACTACTAACTCATTTTACCCAAGCGAGTTTCGTCAAAAACCCCAGCCCAAAACGAGTCCCCTTTAAATAGACTCGGGCTGGAAATCCCGCCACCAGTCGACTGCTCCCAAGGGCAGTCGACTGGTGTCAGCCAAATTCGACCGTTGCGTCTCCAACGTTTGAATTTTGTCGACTCACCAGCCGCTACCAGCCAGCTGCCCATTTGGGCAGTCGACTGCTCCCCGGCCAGAACTCTTCTTTGAGTTCCAGCAGTCGACTGCCCTGCTCACGAACCTAGGGTTTAACCCTCCCGAGTATATTTCTCTCCGCACTCGACTCCTAGGACTTCCCGAGTACAATCACACAGCACTCGTACCCTCACGACTCGACTGACTCCTCATCCGCAGCCTCGACTATTGCCTTCACGCCCTCTTCATCTTCAGTCCTCGTCCCTCGGATCCGCACGCAAGCCTCCAGCTTGCCTCCATGCCACCCTTCACGTACGCCTCGAAGTCCACGCCTATCAGCTCATCGTCCCTGCTCTCCAAGGTCCCTCAAATGCGCACGCAAGCCTACAGCTTGCCTCCATGCCATCCTTCACCGTACCGAGGTCGTCCAGTCAAGTCCATATGTGTAACTTGTACAACCTGCACACTCAACATACACATATCAAATAAACAAAGGTAAACCTAACTTAAACCCTTTGCCCAAACATCAAAACCCATGGTCACACCGGACCATCTTAGGGTCGATTGCTCCAACAGTTTCTAGTTAAATGATCCTGAATTTAGGAGAAATTATACCTCATTTTAAACTTTTTATACTTAAAAAGATGAGGGTAATTAGGAAAATCGATATGTATTAGGGAGTTGAAGCAAATATAACTTTGCATGCAGGGAGTGGAGATAAATTTTTTCTAACATTAGGACTGATGATAAAGTAGTAATTTATAGACATGCTAAAGTATAAAAAAAAATAAAAAAATATTTTTGGGATTTATTGGAAAAGCCATCCTTGAAGACATTGTTCCATCAACTTGTTCCATCAACTCTTGGAATTTAAAAGTAAACTCTTGAATTTATCCAAGAACCATTTATTCGGTATTCTAAATGTCATTCGAGACGACCGCCTAGAGGGGAAGTGGGCATCAACCACATCGCATCAGGCTGTGGAAGCGCTTTATACAGTAACTCACCTTCTTCCGTCACCACGGTGCCTGGAACCGCCATCTTTGCCGCTATCGCCATTTTGCCACAGCAACGGGCTCAAAGGCATCTCCCAGTAACAGGCCTGAAGGCGTCGCTCAGATCGGGCGATGCATCTGAACTCGTCACGACATCCTGACGACGTATCGAACTCGTCGCAGGCCGAAACAATGTATGCGCTAAGTTATAAATTAGGATTTAATTCAATTGCGTAAGGTTAATAGTTTTAATCAACTTCTAACTATGATTGGGATAATTTAAATAAATATAATTAAAGCCTAATAAAATTATCCCATTAAATTAATTTAATATATATAATTATATATTTTTAAAAAATATTTAGATTTAATTTTAAGTATTTAATTAATATATTTTATTAAAAGTAAATATTATAGAGAATAATGATTATTTATAATATTTTATATAAAAAATAATTTAAAAATTCAACCACCTAAATACTACCTAGGCACCGTCTCCCGAGGTGATAGGCATTCACTCACCGCCCAACCACCGTCTATCGTCATTTACAATACTACATATATTATTATTTTGTGAGTCAGGTTATGCCTAAAATATTTAATTGGTATGGTTGATATGCTATATAGAAAACATATGGTTGGTTCTTGTTTAATCCAGGAGGTAGAATATTTCCCAAGGGGACTGCGAATCAAAGGCAACTAGATGCGGGTGCTGGAGGTAAACAGGTGATTGAAGGATATTTAGAAGTGGATGCAATTTAGTTGAAAAAGGACATTGGAATTTTATAAAGGCAAATCACCCATCGGAGAGAGAACTGGGTGGGTGATGCATGAATATCATGTAGAATCAAATTCATTGAACATGCACAATTGCTCACGGCTACTAAAGAAGTCGTACCCATACCACCCTTTTTCTAAAAATTTACTCTGTATAACCTTATTAATGTATTAGAATTTGTCACTCCAATTATATTTTTCAGGATTATAGTCCCTTGTATGGAGTCTTCCGTCAATGTGATAAACGTGCAATTGACTGCCAAGAAAATTATTCTGCACATCCAAATAAGTTAGTTGGTGAGAATGTAGACTACATATCACATTTTAGAACAAGAAGAGAGAGAATTGACTTCAAGGATTTTCCCCACAATTTTCAAGTAGGGTTGATTACATTCCCCTAGTTATGCTTTCTTTCTTAGTAACAGAGCTGTAAGTGCCCGTTAGTTTTTATTGATTTCATTTCTAAAGGATACTCGGTAACAATTCCTTTTCTCTCAAACCTGGGACTCTGATCATAGTTTAGAAACTCTAATTCAAGTAGTTTTCATACTTTATCTATCTAATTCAAACAATTTGTAGAAGTGTTTTGGACCTTTATTGCATAAGTCTAATGTTTTTGTTGAAGAAGTCAAGCGAATAATTAAAAGATGAAGGGAGAGAGAATTCTTACAAATAAGAATTTTAAATATTTTTAGATTTGTTATTCAACTAGAAGATATTGAGAAAATAAAGAAATAACCATTAAATTGAATAGAGCTTCTATTTTGTTTTATGTAATCATCAATATCAACCTTCAGTCTAAAATATAAGTTCTATAAAACTGCATAACCAACTATACAATTGGGAGTTACTAAACAACACACACAAAAACAGTGTACTAGATGACAGTACTAAGTTGTGCATGATTACTAGATAAGATAATTTGAAAAAAGTAATACCATCCAGGAATAATATAATTGCTTTAATAAATGACAAAATGAAATGAGATGCATTATGATATTAAAATGATGAACATATTCAATTTCATGGAGGGCCAATATAATTTGTAGTTAAACAAGTCAACATGATTAACAAGGTTAAGGCGCTTTCAATATAGATAAATTTATCCAAGAATTTATATTACTAGTATCCACACCCAAGTCAAATTATCTCGTTAATAGGGCAAATAATTTTTTTTACAACAAAATGAAGACATGGGAACTCAAAATTTTAATTTAGGTTACAAGTATGGAGACACAATTAATCTTTAAAATATAAAGATAAATATTAATCTCATGTTGTGTCATGTCAGCATAGGTAGGAGAGGGGCAACCCCTGAGTTTGGCTATCATAGCAAAGAATAATCGTTCTAACTTTGATAGATCGTTATATGTTCAAGGATATAGTCATTTTTGTTGCTAAGCTTGCAACTTTGCTAGGACTTGATATCATTGTTATTGTATAGACCTTGTTACTGGGTCTGGTCTATACAATAACAATGACAATTACAATTACTCCTTACCTATGTTTTTATTTAATATCTTAACACACAAGATGACAGGGACAGATCAGTGCAATCACCACCGTAGCGTATGATCAGTGCACTTACATGAATCACTCATGTATCCAACTTTTTCGATCGCAAGATAGATTTCCTATGCTTAGAAAGAAGGATCAGTCATCAAAACATCATTAAAAATATCATATGTAGGTAAGGACCGACAAAAATGAGATTTAGAGATGTTAGATTGACCAAGTGAGAAACAACTTGGACAAGAAATATTCCACGTCCAGATTGTCTCTTCATCCGTTGTGTGCCTACCCCATCATAAATTGTGTCTGAATATGATGTATGAATGGTCTTGAACGAATTTGAGGGGAGGTCCGGAGCAGCTCGAGAGTGACGGAAGATGCTTGAGGGGAGGCCTAGGCCATGAGATTAATGGTAGTCCTTCATTTGAAAGGAGGATTGTTGGGAATACAATCAATGTCTCATATGGAAATACAAAAAAAAGATCATGAGTTTAAAAGATTGTCACGTGGGATGACCTCGAACGAAATTGAGGTGAGTTCCGGAGCATGTCAAGAGTGATCAGATGCTTACGAGGAGGTCCGAAACAAGTTAAGAGTGATCGGATGCTTGCGAGGAGGTCCTGAACATGTCAAGAGTGTATAGATACTTGAGGGGAGACTCAGATCATAAGATTAATGATAGTCATTTGTTTGAGAGGAGGATTATTGGGATACCATCAAAGTCTCATATTGAAAATATATGGAAAAAATCATGAATTTAAAAGATGAAAGATATCTTCATTGGTACGAGGTATTTTGGGTAAAGCTCAAAAACAAAATCACTTGGATTAAACTCAAAGTAGACAATATTATAATATTATGGAGATATCTAAATTGCTTTGGTCTTAATAGGGAATGTCTCCCACTCGAACTCGGGAAGTCGACAAATTGGGAGATCGACTCGACTAGGCCAGATTAGCTTGGTTGGTTGGGTCAAATGGTCAAAACTGTCTGCCATATAGAGTCTATATTGACCCAATCTTGATATACTACCCGATTTTCATGTTGACCCCGGATCCGCCACGTAGATCCTTGCCTTACATGCACATCATAGAGAAATTAATAATACAAATTTTAGCTTCATTTCTAATACATATATTAAGGGGAGTTATTTTTGGAATCACTATAATATCTCTTTATTTAAATATGTAATAAAATAAGCAACAAAATAACTGTTGTAAGCCAAGTCGGAGAAGTGTTGTATGATATCTTTTAACAAGATAATGCAATGACTTCCGCTGTGTTTAGTAGATTAATTAAGTATCTACAATTCGAATATGAAATGTTTGCTATTGAGTGAAAAGTTGTACGTGCTTTTGGATTTAGCAAATCAAGAGAAGGCCTGAATTACCTGATATGTGAATCGGAGGAAGGATCGTTCATCTAGACATCTGAATTATTAAAAAATAATAATGTAGATTGATTCACCTAAAACTAATAGTAACCACCAATTGATCTATTGTAGTAGTGATTGACCAATTTTCAAAATAACTCATTTTATTCTATGTAACAAATCAAGTACAAATAGTGTGTGTTCTTTATAAATAATTAAATTGCACGAGTTATGGGTTCGAGTCCTGGCGCAATGGTAAAGTTGTCGCCTTGTGACCAAAAGGTCATGGGTTGAGTCCTGGAAACAACCTCTTACAAAGTATGGTAAGGCTGCGTACAATAGACCCTTTCCTGGATCTCGCATTGCGGGAGCTTCATGCACCAAGTTGCCCCTTTTTTTTTGCACGAGTTATCTGTGTCTATAGTGTCACATTGAGGCATGAAGTTCATCAATTATTTTTGAAAAAAAATATTATGGAAACTATTCAAAACTGAATAAAATTTTCATCTATCTTCCATCCATAAATTGTCTGATAGATTAAGGTCACCAATCGCAGTTTATGAAATTTACTTAGGCGTTTAGTGGATGAAATTATTGGAATATTCAGTATATTTAATCGAACACTTAATGAGACTTTTACCCCTACGGTTATTTGATCGGGTTTATCCAATCAGACCTTTGGGGGAACTGGATCCCTTAAATTTTCGCAAAGTTGGTCTTGCGAATGTCTAATCGAGCTTTTCCGATCGGCAATTCAGAGAGCTCGCCTCTTATTCTAATGAGGGGTTGGCTTGTTAGTGCCCAATGGAGGTTCTCCGATTGGATTTGGGGGAGTTAAATTCCTTAAAAAGCCTTAACGAGTGGTGGGATCTGTTGATCTCCGATGGGGATCATCCGATCGGAGCATGGGGAGAGCATCTTGCTTAGGCTGGCCCACCCTCCCTGGACTTTGACCTCCACGTCAGCCTACTACTTTGACATTCATAGCCGATCGGAGGCCCATCTTCTTCGCCATATCAGTCTCTACAAGATCTTGGCATCCTTTCTGTCAGAAATCGAGGTAAAAACAGGGGAAACTAGAAGCTCTTGCATGGGAATAAAAGTAGCAAGCCCCTTTTCCTTTTCTAAGTTCAGAATAGCAGTAGAAAATGTGACTTTAGAAGAGTATATTTTACATAGAATGATTTCTTTATGGTTGAATTAATTTTGAGCCTCGTATGTCCAGAATGCTGTTCTGTTTTAACCTCCCTGACTAAATGTTATTAAGAAGTTTAAAATTGCAAGATTTTATTAATATTTGCACTATGTTGCATAATGTCATTGCTCTTGCTACTTTGTTATCATGCAAATATGGTAAATCAGAAAAGTTATCACTATGAAAACCATGTCAAAATGAGTTTGCATGTGGTATTTTAAGAACATTTACATTTCCATGCAAAACTCACTACCCAAGTGGGACAAAATTAGCAGCAACATTTATAAGCACGTGCAGTGAAATCTATTGATTCTTTGTCAGTATTGGGTGAGATTACTTAACATTTACAGTGTTGGTAAATGAATCCACTATAATTATTGACAGGCATGCTCCTTTAGATGGTGACCCATTCCATGCAATATAAATCTGACATAATTTAGACTATTAATGTTAAAATACTGAAAATAAAGGGACTAAAATGCAAATTCTCTAAACTTAAGGGCCTATATTGAATATGCCAAAAATTAGAGAGGTTAAACTGCAAAATGGCTACATCCCTTAAATGCCTTCCTTTTTCCCTAATTTTTTCGGCCGATTCTATTTCTCCTTTTCTTTCCCAAACGGTCGCCGCCCGATTCCTTGCCAAAACAGCCGGACCTCTTTCCTTGATCGTTTCCTTTCCTTTTTGCCTTCCGATTCTCCTTCTTCTTCTTCTTCTTCGTCGAGCGCACGCGAGGGAAGGGCGGCCGTAGCAATTAGAGCACCCTGATCTACTCTACCTCTACGGCGATCTTGCTCTCATCTGTGGAGGTGCGACCTAGGGCACGAGCGCCCCTTCTCCTTAGCGATCTGAGCAGAGGAACACAAGGGGAGGTGGGAGTGTTGAATCTCGCAGATCACAGATTCAGATTGTTCCCTCAGGTAAGGTTTCATTATGGTATCTGATTTTGGGTTTCACGGATTGGTAGTTAAGTGAGTTGATCGTGTTGATTTTTCCTGGTTAGAGGGATGAACTACTATGTGTTGGAATTCTGAGTTGCCATGTGTGAGTTGGTGTTGGAGATCGATTCTTCCTTCCTGTGTTGTGTATGGTTCGCTGATCATGGGTCGGCTGTTGATCTTTGGATCTGTTCGTGGAATTGCCTTGAGATGTGGATGAGTTGCGTCGATCCATTCTGGTTTTAACAGTCCGTGATCGAATTGAAGTTTATGCAGTGAATTGGTTAGTTTATTTTCAATTGAGCAGTAGCTTTGATTGAGTATGGTTGCTGTAGAAATTGGCGTGATCTACAAATGTTTTCCAATGGGAGTTCATGAGGTAAATCGATAGAGGATCGCCTATTTTGTTGATTCATCCCTGCCGTGAGTTGTGGGTTGGCATGGTTCCATTCATGATGTTGGTATGTGGTTAGATTGACCCATGGGTTTAGGTCTATCTCTAGGTGATCGTGAATGGTTATTGTATCATAGATTTGGTTGATATTTGTAAGCAGAGCATATCTCTGTTGGATTCATTTTTGGCTATAGTTTAGGATAGCTAACTATGTTATTTTGATACAGGATATTAATTGACTTTTCTACTTCGTGCCGGATATTATTCTTGGAAGGAAGTTTCCTACACGCACGGATTTCGTCGTATTGAGGCGGGTATCTCTGACTCTTCTTTTAGATTTGTCACAGATATATATATACTTGATATGCTTGTTTAGCAATAGAGTAATAGATTGTGGCATGACTCTTATATTTGTTTTGCTGGTGTTGTTGTGCCACAACTGACATGTGATACCTATATCTTTAGGACTTAGGTTATGGTGCATTATCCACGAACCTTGCATATCATGTTGATATAGGTGAACTAGATAGTGGATGTTGTTTGACCAGTGTTATGCATCATCGTGCACTGTGCATCACTGTCGATCAGGGGCCCCTTTTGGGTGAGCTAGGTCGACAGTCATACTAACCTACCCATACGACCACTCATGGGTTAGTGGTTGATGTGCTCTGTGCTGCTTCGCTCATGCACTCATGGGTTAGTGAATCGGAGCGTGGTAGCAGGCAGATGTCCCTCCTTGAGTAGTCCATATACCAAGAGATGAGAGAGAGAGATCTCTCCCCCGTTTATATACATGGGGTAGGGGTAACACTCAGATAGAGATATCCTCCAGAGATGACCTTAGGCTGATAGAGATATCGCTAGGATAGGTCATGGAGTAGGAGTGTTACACCGGCAGCATCCCGTCTACTCGATCGCTCAGGAGTAGTGATGGCAGAGTATGGACGGCAGTCACAGCCCTACGTCGGAGGGTGGCCTCCGCTCAGCTTCCTCCCGTACATAGGTGACGATGACTGACCGACGGCAGGGGTGACCATGTCATTGCACTTTGTTTATTTTGCACTTACTTATGCTTGTATTTATTTGATGCTGTATATGTTTGACATGCGCTTACAGGAGACCCTTATGTCTGGTCTTGACGACTCTGCTACTTTGGTATGGTAGTTATTATTATGCTCTTGCAGTTGTACTTATTCCTGCCTATGCACGTGTTATTTCGGTAGACTATTACTCTGTTGCTATCTTAGAATATCTTGTATATATATATATGATGAGATATTCGCTGAGTTTTATTACTCATACCGCTAGCTCCTTGTTTTTATTTCAGGATGATTGACTGGAGCGTGCCCGACAGCCTGTCCCAGGTCGCGTACTTGTCGAGATGTCTTCGGGATTTATCGTCTAGTGTGTCGCTAGTATTTTCTATTATTTCCTTCCGCTTTTGCTTTTGTTGGATTTAGTCATACTATACGGCAGTATAGTTGTACGTTTGTGAGACCTTTATGCTTTGTGTTTTGTCGTAAGTCGGACCGGTCCGCAGTCAGGTATGTTTATTCGGTTTTATTTTATGCTCTGTCTTGATTTGAGGCCTGAGGCCATATAAATTGCGTGGTTGTGATTTATGTGATATGTGTATGTGTGAATTGTCCGCCGGACAGGGGAGGTGCTGTCCGATTTTCTACTGGATCAGCGGCTCCTGGGGTCTCGGGGCGTGACAATTTATTTGGTATCAGAGCGAGGTTCTCGAAATACCTTGTGGTCCTGTGGGTGTTTTGTTTTCGGATTTTATGTCGGAGTCGTTTTCTCGATAGGCGCGATTGGGACTTGGCGGCGACGGGACAGCTCCAGGCGACGATCTTACTTTCTGTTGCAGGTTTTGTTGTTAATTCTAGAAATTTTTAAGTAGGTATTAATGAATGGCGTATCTCTACAGGTATGCCGCGACGCATAGAATTGACTCCACCCCGCCGACCTGGTGGACCGGGTCGACCCTCCCACAGGAGGACGCGAGTGTCTCAGCGAGCGACGGTGACGGGGATAGAGGAGGGTCCTGTGAGACGGACACGGACAGGGATTCGTGGCCGAGGACGATCCTCTTCCGAGACTACTGATGACCAGAGATCTCAGGCCCCGCGGACACCGTCGCCACTTCCGACTGCAGTACCGATGGTACCTCCAGAAGGTACGACTGCAGCACCAGCCCCAGCCCCAGTGGCGCCTGCAGCTGCACCTCAGGATGATGTATCATCGATGATGCAGCAAATGATGCAGCAGATGATGTAGCCGATGATGCAGCAGATGTTTCAGATGTTCCAGACCCAGGCTGTCCCCTCATCCGCTCCACCAGCATCTACTCCGGTTCAGTCGGAGCCTCAGACTGCTCAGGTGATAGACATACAGCCGCCGGGACCGACGGCACCATCCGGAGATTCTATAGTACCCCCGGCAGCACCTACTACTACTGTTCTGAGCCGACCTGTGGCTCGGATTCCGGCATTAGCACAGGCGGTTAAGGGTCGTCTTACTTTGTTCCATGGAGCCCCCGATACAAACATGGCTCGCGCTTGGCTGGAGACATTGGAGAGGACATTTCCATACCTAGAGTGTACCGATCTGGAGCGGGTGGAGCTCGCAGCGTATCACATGCGCGACCGAGCCGAGACATGGTGGATCACGCAGCGATCGGTTATGGGCACTCAGCCGATCACCTGGGAGAGATTTCGACAGGCGTTCACCACTCAGTACTTTCCAGCTGCACAACAACTGACTCGATGGCAGGAGTTTCTAGAGATTCGTCAGGGAGAGCAGTCGGTGGCAGTGTATGATGCAGAATTCCATCGCTTAGCCGAGAGTTGTCCTCAGATGTTTCCTGGTGATCTCGAGAGGATGTCTCATTTTCTTAGAGGGTTGGCTCCCTACATCCAGTCTCGGATGTCCCCCTGGGATTTGACTTCCTACAGACAGGCATTGGACCGCGCCTTACAGGTGGAGGCGATGCAGCAGAGGTTATCATCAGAGAGGAAGAAGGACAAGAAGACATTGCAGACTGCTTAGACCCAGCCCTCACGGAAGCGAGGTAGACAGGAGCAGTCAGCACAGGATTTTTCTGGGGTCGCTCCTCGGCCTCAGAAAACGGGAGGTTCAGCGTCAGGGTCTTCCCAGCCCTCTAGACAGGACCGACAGAGGTCCCACGGGTCTCCTCAGTGCACGTGGTGTGGTTCCAGGGAGCATGACATGTCCAGCTGTACTATTGGACGGGCTGTTTGTTTTCATTGCAAGCAGCCTGGCCATCGGAGATACCACTGCCCTCAGAGGGCACAGGAGGCGGGTACAGGAGGCTCAGCTGGAGGAGGATCTTCTGGCCAGTCGGGGGCCCAACGGGGAGGTCGCAAGGCCCAGGCTCCCTCACGACAGCAGCATACTGCCCCTCCACCGATCCAGCTCTACTGCTTATTGGGCCAGGGTCAGGAGGCTGCAGCGTCATCAGGGGTACCCCAGTCTTCAGTTCAGCCGTTGATTTCAGAGCCTCGTCAACAGATCTATACGGGGTATCAGCTACCTGTCTATCAGCAGTCTCAGATTTCTGGAGCATCAGTACCTCAGCTACCTTCTGTGCCTACTGCATTGGCATTACCCCCACCTCCACCACCGCCAGAGTCGGGCCGAGTTTATGCTGTTACCCGAGAGGAGGCTCATCGAGCGGATGGATCCGTCTTTCGAGGTATCGTTTTGCTTTATGCACATACTGCAGAATTACTCATTGATACTGGTAGTTCGTATTCTTTTATATCACGGGCATTCTTGAGCAAGATCTGCAGGTTACCAACCCTTAGGGTACCACGGTTATCAGTGTCCTTACCTTCAGGAGAAGTTCTGGAGGTAACGCAGGAGGTCAGAGGGTGTCCTTTGGACTTTGGGAGGGTCACCCTTACCGTGGATCTATCTGTGCTGGACATGATAGAGTTCGACATTATTCTAGGCATGGACTGGCTCACGACTTCTTATGCCACCGTTGATTGCCATTCGAGGGTGGTCACCTTCCGACCTCCAGACCAACCCTCGTGGGAATTCCTTGGCATCCGGGATGACGGCATAGCAGTTATCTCCGCACTTCAGGCGCAGAGACTTATTACACAGGGTTGTCAGGGATTTCTGGTATCATTAATCAGCACTTCAGATGGTAGTACTCCTCAGATCTCCGACGTTCCAGTGGTCAGGGATTTTACGGATGTATTTCCAGACGAGTTGCCGGGCTTACCTCCCCGGCGGGAGGTCGAGTTTGCCATTGAGTTGATATCGGGGACTGCGCCGACATCGAAGGCACCATATCGGATGGCACCGCGAGAGTTGGACGAGCTGAAGGTCCAACTCCAGGAGTTACTCGATCGTGGCTTTATCCGACCGAGTGCTTCCCCGTGGGGTTCTCCGGTCCTTTTTGTGAAGAAAAAGGACGGTTCTATGCGACTCTGCATTGATTATAGGCAGCTTAACTCAGTCACAGTCAGGAACAAGTATCCGCTGCCGCGTATTGATGATCTGTTTGATCAGCTGAGGGGTACATCTGTGTATTCCAAGATAGACTTGCGATCTGGTTATCATCAGCTGAGAGTCAGAGATTCAGATATTCAGAAGACGGCATTTCGCACCCGTTATGGACATTATGAGTTCTTGGTGATGCCATTTGGGCTCACCAACGCCCCGGCCGTGTTCATGGATCTCATGAACAGGGTATTCCTCCCGTACTTGGACCAGTTTGTTATAGTATTCATCGATGATATTCTGATATATTCGCGGTCCGAGGAGGAGCACGCTCGCCATCTTCGTATCATTTTGGAGGTTCTTCGCAAGGAGAAGCTCTATGCGAAGTACGACAAGTGTGCATTCTGGCTATCTGCTGTGGGTTTTCTGGGACACATAGTATCCAGTGGAGGCATTTCAGTGGACCCCCAGAAGATCGAGGCTGTCACCAGTTGGGAGCAGCCCAAGTCAGTCCATGACGTGCGCAGTTTCTTGGGGCTAGCAGGCTATTACCGACGCTTTGTCGAGGGTTTCTCCAGTATCGCATCAGCACTTACACGCCTGACCAGGAAGGGTGTGAAGTTTGTATGGACTGAGGCTTGTGAGACCAGATTTCAGGAGCTGAAGCGGAGACTTGTATCTGCACCAGTTTTAGTACTGCCTTCTGGAGAGGATGGTTTCACTCTGTATACGGATGCATCTCTCTTGGGACTGGGCGCGGTACTCATGCAGCATGGACGGGTGGTTGCTTATGCTTCCCGACAGCTGAAGGAGCATGAGAGGAACTACCCCGTTCACGATTTAGAGTTGGCTGCTATTATTTTTGCGCTGAAGATCTGGAGGCATCATCTTTATGGGGTCACTTTCGAGATCTTCACAGACCACCGGAGCCTACAGTATATATTCACGCAGCGAGAGGAGGTGGATGGAGTTTCTGAAGGATTACGACTGCACCATTAGCTACCATCCTGGGAAAGCTAATGTAGTCGCCGACGCCCTCAGTCGGAAGTCCAGAGCTATTTGGCATGTCACAGAGTGATGGTCACTGATTTGATTCAGAGCTTCTCTGAGTTGGGGTTAGAGGAGCAGTCTCGGACAGAGAGAGGATTGCTAGTGACTTTGATGGCTCAGTCAGAGATTC
This sequence comes from Boesenbergia rotunda, assembly GCA_024364735.1. Classification (NCBI taxonomy): domain Eukaryota; kingdom Viridiplantae; phylum Streptophyta; class Magnoliopsida; order Zingiberales; family Zingiberaceae; genus Boesenbergia; species Boesenbergia rotunda. Next base: position 191,599 of record JAGFNQ010003967.1, on the reverse strand, counting down.
GGTCGAGGATCAAAGAGGCTCAGGCCAGTGACCAGCACATTCAGTCTCTGGGTAGCCAGGCGATTTCAGGGGAGCAGTCGGATTTCACACGTGACGAGGAGGGTGTTCTGTACTTCCGAGGGAGGTTATGTGTACCAGCGGCACACCCTATCTTAGAGGAGTTACTGCAGGAGGCTCACCGATCACGTTTTGCTATTCATCCGGGTAGCACTCGGATGTATCGAGATTTGAGACGGTCTTATTGGTGGAACGGCATGAAGAGGGATGTCGCGGACTTTGTTGCTAGATGTCTCGTTTGTCAGCAGGTTAAGGCAGAGCACCAGAGACCTGCTGGACTCCTCCAGAAGATCCCCATTCCCGAGTGGAAGTGGGAACATATCACCATGGATTTTGTTGTGGGTTTGCCGAGGACTAAGAGAGGCCATGATGCGATTTGGGTAGTCGTGGACCGACTAACTAAATCTGCTCACTTCTTAGCTATCCGGAGGACAGATTCTCTTGATCGACTGGCAGAGTTGTATTGTTGGGAGATAGTCAGACTACACGGAGTTCCTTTGAGCATTATCTCAGATAGGGATCCGCGCTTTACATCGCGGTTCTGGCAGAGTTTGCAGAGGGCTATGGGCACCGAGCTCCGTCTCAGCACAGCTTTCCATCCCCAGACAGATGGACAGTCAGAGCGTACTATCCAGACCTTGGAGGACTTATTGCGCTCGTGTGTGATGGACTTTGGGGGCAGTTGGGAGGACCATTTGCACTTGGTGGAGTTTGCCTACAACAACAGCTTCCATTCGGCGATACAGATGGCACCGTTTGAGGCGTTGTATGGTAGGGCGTGCAGGACACCCACCCTTTGGGATGAGGTCGGAGAGACTCAGCTGCTAGGACCCCAGAGAGTTCAGCACGAGGCAGAGTTAGTACGGACTATCAGAGAGAGATTATCAGCAGCACAGGATCGCCAGAAGAGTTATGCTGACCGGAGACGTAGACCTTTAGAGTTTGCTGTGGGTGACCATGTTTTTCTTCGCGTTTCACCCACGAAGGGGGTGAAACGTTTTGGCCTCAAAGGAAAGCTAGCTCCACGATATATTGGTCCATTCCAGATTCTGGAGAGGATTGGAGCTGTAGCTTATCGCCTAGCACTTCCACCGTCCTTGACCGGCATCCACGACGTGTTTCATGTATCTATGCTTAGAAAATATGTACCAGACGCCACACACATCTTATCCGAGGTGCCTGTTCCGCTCCAGCCTAACGCTACTTATGAGGAGGTACCTGTGCGGATCTTGGGATTCCGGGAGCGTCAGCTGCGGAACAAGACGATCCGGCTGGTCAGGGTCGGATGGCAGAATCACTCGGATGCAGAGGCGACTTGGGAGCTCGAGGACATTATCCGAGCTCAATATCCCCATTTATTCGATGGAGGTATGTGTGGTTAGTTTCTATCAGCATACGTACTTCATATATATACCGCTGCTAGTATCTACTATTAGCAAGGAGAAATTTGGGGACCAAATTTTTATTAGTAGGGGAGAATGTTAAAATACTGAAAATAAAGGGACTAAAATGCAAATTCTCTAAACTTAAGGGCCTATATTGAATATGCCAAAAATTAGAGAGGTTAAACTGCAAAATGGCTACATCCCTTAAATGCCTTCCTTTTTCCCTAATTTTTTCGGCCAATTCTATTTCTCCTTTTCTTTCCCAAACGGTCGCCGCCCGATTCCTTGCCAAAACAGCCGGACCTCTTTCCTTGATCGTTTCCTTTCCTTTTTGCCTTCCGATTCTCCTTCTTCTTCTTCTTCTTCGTCGAGCGCACGCGAGGGAAGGGCGGCCGCAGCAATTAGAGCACCCTGATCTACTCTACCTCTACGGTGATCTTGCTCTCATCTGTGGAGGTGCGACCTAGGGCACGGGCGCCCCTTCTCCTTAGCGATCTGAGCAGAGGAACACAAGGGGAGGTGGGAGTGTTGAATCTCGCAGATCACAGATTCAGATTGTTCCCTCAGGTAAGGTTTCATTATGGTATCTGATTTTGGGTTTCACGGATTGGTAGTTAAGTGAGTTGATCGTGTTGATTTTTCCTGGTTAGAGGGATGAACTACTATGTGTTGGAATTCTGAGTTGCCATGTGTGAGTTGGTGTTGGAGATCGATTCTTCCTTCCTGTGTTGTGTATGGTTCGCTGATCATGGGTCGGCTGTTGATCTTTGGATCTGTTCGTGGAATTGCCTTGAGATGTGGATGAGTTGCGTCGATCCATTCTGGTTTTAACAGTCCGTGATCAAATTGAAGTTTATGCAGTGAATTGGTTAGTTTATTTTCAATTGAGCAGTAGCTTTGATTGAGTATGGTTGCTGTAGAAATTGGCGTGATCTACAAATGTTTTCCAATGGGAGTTCATGAGGTAAATCGATAGAGGATCGCCTATTTTGTTGATTCATCCCTGCCGTGAGTTGTGGGTTGGCATGGTTCCATTCATGATGTTGGTATGTGGTTAGATTGACCCATGGGTTTAGGTCTATCTCTAGGTGATCGTGAATGGTTATTGTATCATAGATTTGGTTGATATTTGTAAGCAGAGCATATCTCTGTTGGATTCATTTTTGGCTATAGTTTAGGATAGCTAACTATGTTATTTTGATACAGGATATTAATTGACTTTTCTACTTCGTGCCGGATATTATTCTTGGAAGGAAGTTTCCTACACGCACGGATTTCGTCGTATTGAGGCGGGTATCTCTGACTCTTCTTTTAGATTTGTCACAGATATATATATACTTGATATGCTTGTTTAGCAATAGAGTAATAGATTGTGGCATGACTCTTATATTTGTTTTGCTGGTGTTGTTGTGCCACAACTGACATGTGATACCTATATCTTTAGGACTTAGGTTATGGTGCATTATCCACGAACCTTGCATATCATGTTGATATAGGTGAACTAGATAGTGGATGTTGTTTGACCAGTGTTATGCATCATCGTGCACTGTGCATCACTGTCGATCAGGGGCCCCTTTTGGGTGAGCTAGGTCGACAGTCATACTAACCTACCCATACGACCACTCATGGGTTAGTGGTTGACGGAGTATGGGTATGTGCTCTGTGCTGCTCCGCTCTTGCACTCATGGGTTAGTGAATCGGAGCGTGGTAGCAGGCAGATGTCCCTCCTTGAGTAGTCCATATACCAAGAGATGAGAGAGAGAGATCTCTCCCCCGTTTATATACATGGGGTAGGGGTAACACTCAGATAGAGATATCCTCCAGAGATGACCTTAGGCTGATAGAGATATCGCTAGGATAGGTCATGGAGTAGGAGTGTTACACCGGCAGCATCCCGTCTACTCGATCGCTCAGGAGTAGTGATGGCAGAGTATGGACGGCAGTCACAGCCCTACGTCGGAGGGTGGCCTCCGCTCAGCTTCCTCCCGTACATAGGTGACGATGACTGACCGACGGCAGGGGTGACCATGTCATTGCACTTTGTTTATTTTGCACTTATGCTTGTATTTATTTGATGCTGTATATGTTTGACATGCGCTTACAGGAGACCCTTATGTCTGGTCTTGACGACTCTGCTACTTTGGTATGGTAGTTATTATTATGCTCTTGCAGTTGTACTTATTCCTGCCTATGCACGTGTTATTTCGGTAGACTATTACTCTGTTGCTATCTTAGAATATATTGTATATATATATATGATGAGATATTCGCTGAGTTTTATTACTCATACCGCTAGCTCCTTGTTTTTATTTCAGGATGATTGACTGGAGCGTGCCCGACAGCCTGTCCCAGGTCGCGTACTTGTCGAGATGTCTTCGGGATTTATCGTCTAGTGTGTCGCTAGTATTTTCTATTATTTCCTTCCGCTTTTGCTTTTGTTGGATTTAGTCATACTATACGGCAGTATAGTTGTACGTTTGTGAGACCTTTATGCTTTGTGTTTTGTCGTAAGTCGGACCGGTCCGCAGTCAGGTATGTTTATTCGGTTTTATTTTATGCTCTGTCTTGATTTGAGGCCTGAGGCCATATAAATTGCGTGGTTATGATTTATGTGATATGTGTATGTGTGAATTGTCCGCCGGACAGGGGAGGTGCTGTCCGATTTTCTACTGGATCAGCGGCTCCTGGGGTCTCGGGGCGTGACAATTAATTTTCAAAAATATTTCTCTCAATCTTAGCTATTTCGATCATTTGATATTGATCATTTACATTCTCCCCCGCTTATCCCCCCTTCGACTTTAGATTATAACATTTCAATTAATTCATCTCTATTCTTCAGGTCCTTTTATCTACACATTTGACAGAGATGTTTGACAAGACTTGCTTACTCCAGGTTTAAACAATCCTGTTCAATGAGCTCATTTATATTATAATATCTGATATAGGTAACTAAAAAAAATTCTTGCAGTATGAAATATTAAATTCTACACATATTCCAGTACAGATATACATGGCTGGTTTTTCTTGCCTATTCTACTCTACAAGCTTATATTGGTTTTTGTAGTAATTAGTTTTCTGTATGAAGGCTTATACGTGGACAAGCACCATTAAGATATGGTATGGTTAATTAATTAATTTTTTTTTAATAAAAAAACGATTTGCTAGCTCAGAAAATGTATTATAAGCAAGTCAAAATAAGGCACAATAGTACAGATGTGCATCAAAGCTTATTGCAGCAGATATTTAAACGGGTAAACTATTTATCTCAAGGCATTATGTTTACCATTGATGTCCTAAATTTCATAGCCTTAAAAGTAGCATATTCAAAGCAAATTCATAGTCCTATAGTCTTAAAAGTAGCATATTCAAAGCAAATTCATAGTCTTAAATTCAAAATATTACCTAATTATTTAATTGGATAGATGAAGACAAGTTCTCATCGGCCACTGAAACCTCCTACTACTTAGGACCTTACCTGATCATTTCTATTTGCCCAGCTAACGCCGTAGATCCAGCTCCAGCTGCGTCGAGCAGTAGAACAGCATCACTGGATTCTCAGATTCTTCATGTTCCTTCTGAATGCGTTCCTCAATGCGCTTGTCTGTGTCCTCACCAATGCCCATAATACGGGCTTCCACATCAGTGAGTCTGTTGTCCACAGACTCCAGGAAACTCTGGTGAGCAGCGATTTGACCTTCAAGATTGTTGAGACGGTTGTCTACAGCATCCAAAAAATGTTGATGAGCACTCAGTCGAATTTCCAGATTAATTACTCTGTCGTGAATAACATCCATGGTACTCTGGAGTAGAGTCATTCTGGCGTTCAATCTAGCTTCCACTACACCCACTAAGGCTCGAAGTAAAAACAGTCTATCGTTGAACGATGTTTGAGTTTCATCCAAACAAGTTATAACTGCAGTGAGTTTGTTCGCCAACTCCGAGCTCCTCATATCACTCTGAGCTAACTCTTGCTGGATCAATTGAATATCCGTTTCCAGTGCTGACACCCGTGCAAGAATTTGTGTTTGAAAATCAATAGGATAAATGCTATCCTTAAGTACCTGAAAGAAGTTTTCAACAGCATTCCGGAGGTTGTTCGCCATGGAAGCAATGGAGAGGAGTCGAAGTCGAGGAAGATTGGGTTAGAGGCGCGGCGGCCCGATCGAGATGGAAGTAGGTAAAAGTAAAACAAAGGAAGTAGGTAAAACAAAGGAAGTAAAAATACCTTATATACCCGGCCCGAGTCGGATCCGGATACAAACCCTATCCGCAACCGTTTACCCATTAATCCGGTTAAACGGGCCGGAACCGGTTCCATGCGATTTCAACTCGAAATTAATCCCGAGATTAGGCCCGATGCTTTCGATTGATTCCCTTCTAGATTGCGACTCCGAACTCTTAGTAAGGAATGGATTAGGTGAAAAGAAAGTCGTCGTCGAACGCTTGATTGAAGAAGGCGTTAATCTCGGTTCCAATGAACTCTCAACGACACAAAGAGAGAAGTAAGTATAAAACAGAGCATTTTCTTTTTTGCGAGGCAAATAAAACTTACAAAATAAAAAAAAAGAAGTGAAGCTCTTTGTAGTAGAAACAAAGCCTAGAAGTGTCGCTCTGCTTTGATTGCTGCTTAAAAAATAGAAGTCCGAAAATAGCAAAAGGAAGAAGAAAGATAAGGCCGGAATGAAACTGGTGCGTGGCATGAAGAGAAAAAGGTGTGCGATTGACTGGTGCGCGGTGGGTTCGCCCGCGCGTGTAGGGAGAGAAATTCCGGAAGAAAATTTATAATTTTAAAATAATTTTCTAAATAATAATAATAATTTTTAAATCGAATCAAAAAGTGTAATTTCTTGAACCACTAAGGGCTAAAGGGTTTAATTATGCATACATATTTTTAGAGAAAAAAATTTCTCTAACCCGTTACCGTTAGCGGTTTAACGATCAGTTATAAATTTATAATTTCATAAATTGTCTTATATAATTAGCTATTTAGGGATGAATTATAAATTTATAATTTCATAATGTATCTTCCTTAATATATTTTAAAACGGACTGAAGAATATTTCGGATAAATATAATTATTTTTTATTATAGTGGAAATATTATAGACTTGACGTATTAAAAATTATCGAATTGACAATTCTAAATCATCGAACCAAATGTGTAATGTATGTGTAATAGATAATTAAAGATTAGACCCAGTTGAATCAGTTGAATCATTCATTCAACGGTAATTTACCAAAGGGCGTACGTAACAATACAAAATTACCAAAGGGCGTCTCATGGTTTCTATTTTACCAAAGGGCGCAGCCCTTTAAGTGAACTTCCTATTCTACCCTTGGCGCCACAATACACCTTTTCCGTTACCATTTTCGAGACATCCGAACCACTTTTGCAGTAAAATAAAAATATGTGGTTCGGATGGCAAGGTCATTCTATCTCTCACCGCGAAAACGTAAATGGTATTGTTGAAGGAGGACATTGTGCGTGCCCTAGTTGTGCTTTAGTCGTTTGCTACTCCCTCGATTCCCTCCGCCCAACCAAAACCTAGGCTCCTATACAGGAAAGTGATAGTGTGTGATCCTGAGGCTGCTTGAAGTGTTAACGTTGAAGTTGATACTGCTCGGCACTATCAAAGTAGGATTTAGGGTTTCTGCAGGTTTGATTTGCATAATAATGGCAGGTAAAAGGTCTGTGGGTGGTTCCTCATCGTCTTCTTCATTGGCATTAATCACCAAGGTATGTGATATTGTTTATACTTAATTTTGCTGAATAAACACTGCTTGTAATATTGTTTAAACTTATTTTTGCTGAATAAACACTGCTTGTGATATTGTTTATACTTATTTTTGCTGAATAAATTTGTAATGTATAAAAACTGTAGGGTTCAGATGAGTTTGGGAAAAAATTACATTGGTGCAGTGTTTTAGGTCATTTTAAACATTTTGTTGAAGCATTTGAAATTTTAAAAGATCAACACATTGCGAAGATCAAAGAGTCGCCCTTCAGTATTTTCTTGGACATTCAAGAATTGCAGCATATCCGGGGAATTTTGATAAATATATTTGAAAGTTGGGATTCAACCTCGCAAGTTTTTAAATTCTCAGGTAATAGTTTTAATTATGAATTATAAACAGTATCTATAGTAAGATAAAACTTGGATATAGTTGACCTTAAATGATTGATATTTGATCAATTTAAATGAGTGAATTTAAGGTGAAATTCACTTCAGGTCGGTAGGCCTGAAATGAAATAATTTCAGGCCTACCGAGGGCCTGAAATGAATTTACTTCAGGCCCTAGGTAGGCCTGAAAAATTCATTTCAGGCCTAACGTGGGCCTGAAATGAATTCATTTCAGGCCCAACGTGGGCCTGAATGATTCATTTCAGGCCCAACGTGGGCATGAAGTAAATTCATTTCAGGCCCAACGTGGGCATGAAATGAATTATTTCAGGCCCACGTTGGGCCTGAAATGAATTCATTTCAGGCCCAACGAGAAATAAATTGAATCCTATATTGTTGATGATAACTAAAGATTTTAATTGTTTCAGGTGTACCGGTTGCGTTCACCAGACGAGATGTTGCTTTGGTACTGGGTATAGTGGACCGTGGAGTTTCGATCCCTATTAATTCAACTGAAGCATCGGGTGACCTCTATCGTACTTACTTCTCAAAAGAAAAACAACCTACTAGAACAAGAATTGAGGACTTACTTAAACATTATTCTAAAAGTGTTGAATCAGAGGATGATGTGTTATTAGTTTGTAAATTTTATATTTTGTATATATTTGTTTGTGTTTTATTTTCGTCTAGTACATATAAGGTCCCTCTAGGGCTTGTAGATATAGTAGATGATTATGACAATCTTGGTAGATTCAACTGGGTGGAAGCTATCCATAAATTTTTGTCTCCCCAATTACCTAAGATTGGGGAATTATTTTCATCAAGTCAAGGAAACCAGAGGACCACAAACCTCCCTTATGTAAAGGGATTTGCTGGGCTTTTGGCAGTGAGTAGAATTTACCTAAATTATATTTTATAATATTTTGCTGTTATTAATGTAATTGGCTGGAAAACTTTGTGTAGGCATGGTTTTTGGAGCATGTACCCATTCAAAAACATACAATGTTGAAGGACCCCGAATAAATAAGTGGAGGAATATTCCTTCGCATATTAGTAGGGTAAGGGACCTTGTCAACCAAATCAGCTCCGAAGAGGTAATTATTGTAAACTGTGATCTATGTTAGTTTATCTATGTTAGTTTGATATAGAAGCAGTAAAATTTGTGTACTTGGTAATTGACAGGTGATTGTTGAAATAATTCCTAACCTACATGAAAACACATTGTTTGAGAACCTTGAGATTGGGGATGACATTCCACAGCCAATAGCGACATCACAAGGACATGACACAGAAGATGTAAGGCCATGTGGTGAATGCATTCTTAAAGACACCCTAATCAAGGAGCTAACAGAGGAGAATATATGTTTGAATGAAAGGGTTAAGGAATTACTTTCAATTATTGAAAAAAAGGGCATGGAGGCTCAAGAAAGCTATCCTGTAGTCAGTCCTCTTTCTGATCCAGTATCTTGTAGAACAAGGAGAGGACGTGACCGAACTCGGTATGATTACAGGGATACTCCAATTGAGAGTCCAGTATGGCACCAACTATTACATAAGGGGAAGCGGAGAAAGGAACAAATATCAAATGTCATGGACAAGGGAAAAAGGAAACTTAGTGAGGAGGATATGGATGAAGCAAGAGAAACCATTACTGTAATGGAAGTCATGTCTGAAGAAGATATAGAGGAGGAGAAAAGAAGGACCTTCGAACTATACAAAATGAGGCTTCAAGGCATTGATGTATGTGACTTATTTTCATATTAATTACGTCAAATTTATTGAATTTGGTCATTAATTAGTTTGGTGTAAATTGTATCGATGTAGTTTGTGAAGAAGCATTTTATGAAGTCGAAGAAGAAAAATCAAGATAAAGAAGTGGCCTACGTGATAAATAAATTGGAGAACCTAAAGTAAGTTATGAAACATAGTTTAGTTAATATATTTGGGGCTTTAATATATAATCTTATCAATTAACTTGACAGGTTGGATAATGAATTTATCTGGGAGGATGCACCCTTTGCTTTGAAATTGCATTCATTCTTACAAATCCTCAATGGAGAGGTTTTTACAAAAGGCGAGGTCATTGATGCCTTTTGTAAAATGTTATTTAGGGGAGCATCCACATCTGGTAGGCCATACCACAAGTCAATATATTGTTCAACCTTCTTCACAGTAAGTGATGTAAATTAGTAAGAATTAATAGATTGTAGAAGACCTAGTATTATGATGTGGTTATTAATAATTTTGATTTTGCAACTATTTAGGCTTCAATAAGATCGTCAAGAAAGTTTTCCATGCAACAAGTGATGAAGACGGATATGATAGAACAAGGGTTTAGATATATTTTAATACCTTTGTGCAGTGATAATACACACTTTCACTTGTTGGCGGTGGATACAGAAGCAATGACTTTCATTCATTTAAATTCTCTTGCTAGTGGCCATAAATATAAGCATGATTTTGACTCAGCGGTGAGCTACCTACCTTTATTCATATATATGTTCATCATTTGATAAAAAATGTCATTGAAATTCATGATATATTTGACAGGTAAAAGAACTTAAACAATATACTCGCGAGGAACTTACGGCTATTCATCCATATCTACAAAGTCATCATCCCTTGGACAAATGGCCTTCCGTTAGACAAAAATGTCCCCAACAAGAACATAGGTCAGTAAGTGAGGAAGAGTTTGAAAATTTTAAAATGATCAAAGTATTTTATTACCCAACTTATTGAAATCTGAAATACTATTTGTTATTTTCAGCGTGGACTGTGCCTTCTTTGTTATGCAATACGTCCGATGTCTCCTATACGATGAGAAGATGGATTTCAAACAAGGAGATATGACGAAAATGAGATTTGATCTGACAGTAAATATTATGGGAGACATGTATTGTAAAACATGAGAGTGTCAATCTCTTGAAGTAATGTTGTAAAAAAACATCCTTTGCTGGTGATTCGGCTCCATTTGTATAGAAATTGTGTAATTTGTATGAATATAATTTATTGTCCAGAAAAACAAAACAATTGTGTGATGTTGATTCACATCGAGTTGCTGCAATGTAGTGTACCAACTGATACGGTAAGAAAACAACTCATAATGATTTGGACAAAGTTTGCACACCAGAAATAACATCTCTTTGGTTAACTCTAACTACTGACATATATCCAAGTACTGATCTAGGTCCATAAGTGGGTTTCTGATACATAATTTGAAAACATGACTTTATCGTCTCGAAGGAATTGAAAATTGGTATGCATTCTATATTGAATTAGTAAGATGGATTATCTCTACCATAAATTTAAAATACTTGTTTCAAATTGTAAATTTTGATAATTAAATAAAATTAAAGGATTTGGTCACAACTTATAGATAAATATAGAATATTAATCTATAAATCATGATTTATTTAATGGCCAAGGTGAGCATCAAATTTACTTTTCAGGAATACGGTGGGCCTGAAATAAAATGAATTCAGGCCCACGGTGGGCCTGAAATAAATCATTTCAGGCCCAACTTGGGCCTGAAATAAAAACACTTCAGGCCCAAGGAGGGCCTGAAATAAAACCTTTCAGGCCTAGGGTGGGCCTGAATAGATCCATTTCAGGCCCAGGGTGGGCCTGAAATAAATCAATTCAGGCCCACGGCGGGCCTGAAATAAAAACACTTCAGGCCCAAGGAGGGCCTGAACTAAAACCTTTCAGGCCGAAGTTGGGCCTGAATAGATCCATTTCAGGCCCAGGGTGGGCCTGAAATCAAGTCATTTCAGGGTCTCTGCTAAACATTAAATACTTCTGATTTAAGTTGGAGGATAATAAATTTGTAGTTGTATAGGTGTAAGACGTTTTTAGAAGATAACTGATAAATATTGGTACTTAGTGTGCACATAAAAATCCACTGATCTAGCCTTGGTGATACAGCAAGATCAGAGGATTGGGCACCCAAAATCTCATCTCCTATCTCAACCCTAACTACTGATCTAGGTTTTTCAGAATTCCAGATATGGGAGGTCCATCAGTGAGTTTTGCTCAAAACTCACTGATACAC